>JAHREE010000533.1:2505804-2572257 GCA_033628505.1 Tringa tobata | reverse complement strand
GCCCGGCCTCTGAGGGGAGCGGGGCGGCCCCGTCGAGTCTGTCCGTTGCGGTGCGGCCAGAAGTGCCCCCCACAGCACACTCGGACACCTGACCGAGTTGGAGGTCTATAAGTTTCCATTTTTAAGTTGCCGTCAGCATTTGATGCGACATTTATGGCAATATTTACCTTGTGGGCAACACCCCTATTTGTAAGCGTATGGGCTCTCCAGACAGGAGCAGCGCAGGAACGAAGCGCTCCCCCTGAGGGGGCAGCTCTCACCCAGGCGGTTCCGCAGCCCTTCTCTCCGTAGGCGTAGAGGGAGATAAGGAGAACTTTGTGGTAAAAATACCGGCAGAGCGTTAATTTTCTTCTGTATTCTTTGCAAACAGGAGATGCAGATCTGTACCTTGGTGTGGCCCAGCGTTGCAGGAGAAATAGCCTGGGACCTCACCTTTGCCGTTGTTTTCTTTCTGGTACCGGGGCTGCTCATCGTCATCAGCTACTCCAGAATCTTACAGGTAGGGTGTCCCGTCACACACTGTTGTCGAGCAAAGGGGAGTGAAGCATAACTCGCTGGGCATCAGCCCCTTGTCACTGAACACCAGTCCAGCCCCAGGGGACAGGCGGCGTGAGCTCGGTACCCGGTGAGCGTGGTACAAATGGGGGCGCCTCGGCCGGTACCTCTCAGCTGAAACCCTGCCTGGGCAGCACAGCGCCCCGAGCCCAGCGCAGAGGCTGTCTTCGTTTATGTGTAGTATTTAATACACTTCTCCATGTTTGTATTTAAAGACTGACAATCTCCCAAATGCTAAAAGAGTCAAGCATTTGAAATAACTAAAAACTAGGTTTTGCTTTCTTCGAACTTAAACTCCAGAGTCACAAGAGATTTGTAAGAAAGCAAAGGGAGGTGGGACTACAAAAAATCCATCTCCTCTTAGATCTGCTGGTTTTCTGCACCTGTTTTTAGTACACACATCTCCTTAGATTAGACTTATTCCTCCACAATTTCAAACGTTGCAAACAAAACCTGTGAATTAAACACTTCGCCTCCACTTTCCTTCTGAGTGGATATTGTTAAATTGCTGAAATGCGGGCCAAGGTACCAGGCACCACAGAGTGGTCATCTATATTCTACCAAGCATGACACTAGTTATCTAAATTCCTTTTAAAACACCTGACTTCATACCCCCTCCTCTTCCAAACACAGAGCATCTGTTGAGATTCAGTGTTGTGCCTAATGACGTGCTGTGAATACGAAATTCCCAAACTCCCCTTACTCTGCCTTATTACAGCTCGTACAGGACATAGATTTCCATGGTGACTAAAGGAGCTGTAAGATTTCAGGTTAGCTCATAGAAAGCAATTCTTATTACTGACTGAAAACCTAAACATTTACACAAAACAATGTAAAATCCTATTCAAATTTAAAATGTGTAATGATTTAGTTACTGTAATTAAGTTCATCCTCCTTCTGGTACCCACCTCATATCGTCAGCGCGGCCACAGAGAATTGGATGGCATTCCTTCTTGTGCATCAGCAGGATTGTAAACTATGTGCAGATGACATTTGTGAAAAAAAATCAATGGGTTTATTTAGATAGAACAAATCAGGTCATAATTTGAAGTTAATGGGATTTCACGAGTAATTAAGGCTCTGTCTTATGGTGAAAAGTATTTATGGCTGGTAGAGATCCATGGAACAACCAGCTTGACTAATGCTGAGGTGAGTTCACAGCTGAGAGGAAAAAAAATGCTAATACAGTAAGAAAGTTTGAAATTGAACCATTGAGAAAAAGTAAAAGTGCCTTTTTTGTAGTCAGTTTTCACAACAGAAGCATCACGTGCCAAGATTTACTTTTGCACTTGTGAAAATGTGTTAGCAGTTCTTCTGGGTGTCAATGAAAGTTACTTTCTTTTCTGTTCCTGCAGATTACAAAGGCATCAAGAAGGAGTTTAAATGCTGGTTTAGCCTACTCGGAAAGTCATCGGGTTCGGGTTTCCCAGCAAGACTACAAACTATTCCGAGCCCTCTTTGTGCTGATGATCTCTTTCTTCATCATGTGGAGCCCAATTATGATAATTATTCTTTTAATTTTAGTCCAGAATAACACAGAAGATTTCAAAATTTCACCATCAGTTTTCTTCTGGATAACATTATTCACTTTTTCCAACTCTGCTCTCAATCCCATTTTGTATAACGTTGCCCATTTCAGACGTAAGTGCCAGGAAATCCTCCTCTGTTGCACGGGGAGCCCCGCGAGGCATGGGGCTGGCACAGACAGCACTGCAAGAAGGAGTAACCAGGAACCACCACCTCTCTTTTTCATCACCAGATAATCATTTAACAGCCCAGCTGTGCCACACTCGGCATGTTGACACCCACACTGTGTTATATTATTAAATGACAGAGAAGGGGGAAAAAGAGTAGGTAAAATTCTCTTGGCCTGGCTGCTTTGCCTCAGTAAGATTTGGACAATTTAATGCAATGGACTGAATCCTCCACTTACACTGAAATAAATAGGAATATGGCGGTGAACTTGGTGAATGTAAAATAGTTTAAATAAGTATTTACCAGAGGAATTAATTTCTATGAGGTTACATTTTCAGTTGGCATGAATGTCATTAACTTTAATGAAGTTACAGAGAATCTATATTAAGAGGGCACCTGATCTATTTTTACTCTGTTTTCTACTGAGTAAGAGAGACCAGCTTTCTAGTGAAAATGTACATCCTCAGAGAGTATCTGCTCTTTTTCTCAATCCCCTTTAAAAAAGGCACTCAGATAACCGCCTGCCTGAATGGAGATTTGGGCAGAGTAACCCATATCGTGTAGGAAACAGGATGAGAAACGTCTATTATCACCAAGTGAATGAGCAATTTGGTTCCATCTCAAGTTAAAAATATGGACACAATGCCTGTTAATTTATAAATAAAGAATAAAAGTTTACTTGTTGTAAAATAGTTTTTTTAAAAAGATGTATATTTTTTATGTCTTCAGCAGTCGTACAATGAAGTTAATCAGTGACATACAGGGTCACTGAAATTCCTTCTTTCTGAAATGCTACTGGGAAGGATTTCAGGTATTTCCTAGAAAAAGGTGACACTGTATTTGAAAATAAAAGTTTTAGAAAGCAAATAGATTTATATTTAGTAATTTGTGTGGTTTTGTTTTTTTTTAATTAAAAATCCTTCAGACAGAAATTGAAACCACTAAAAAAAGAAAGATTAAATTCTTAATTAATTATTGCCATCTGTCACCAATTCAAACTAGTGCATTAAAATAGCTGTTTACTAATAAACCCAATGTCCACATAGGTACAGATGTGCATACAAACAGTTGGCATCCCCTGCAATCCAAGTTTATTAAAATGTTTCATTGGTTTAATAGCAAGGTGAGCGAGACAGCTTAGATAAATATACCCAAAATCTAAATGAAGCCGTTTGAAAGGTTTCCAAGAGAATACCCGATCAGTGTGTTAACTTTACATCCATGGGGCTGTTACGTGGTTTCTTTCCACAGTTTTGGATCTCCTTAAGAGCAAAACCCTGAAACACACAAAAAACCCAAAATGTTGTTTTTCAACCACACATAAGGAATTAAGTGAATTCTGTAAGAGTTTCTGATATAAAGCTTTCACTAAATGGCTGCTTCAGTTTAGCTGACAATCACTCCTGCATTCCCAAAAGCACTTGCTTTGCAGGAACTTGGCTTCATGATACTGGAAAATTCGTAATCAGCCAACACCATGGTAATTACAGGTCCTGAACACAGCAAGGGGAAAAGGCAAATTGCTGGCTTTACATTTCTTTTCCATTCACAGACATTATGGAACTCACATAGTCTTATCAGACACTGCACTCAGCACCTAACACTTGGATAGATATTAGACAGCAGACAGAGTATAGCACTCAGCACAACTTGGTAGATTTGGTATTTCTGTAACTATCTAGAGGCACTATGATCAACTTTTAAATTAAGGTTAGGTGGTCAAAGAATATTTAAGGCTGAACACTCAAAAGACATTCTGAGCTTTATGTGGGGAGTGAGGAGTTGTGGAGACGTGCTGCTGAGCAAGAGCTTGGCAGGTGTTCTTGCAGTGATGGGAAGGAAGCCTTGAGAACAGTAAACTATGTCCTTGTATGGTAATATGAAATAGATAGCAAGCTAACTAATAGATAACAATATACAAAAACAAGTAACAATGACTAATTAGCTTAGGCGGGATAAACATTTAAATGTAGCCAGTTGTATTTGTCACAACGGTATATGGACATTGGCCCAAAACCTATCTGTAGAGAGCACGGCGCGTGGCCAAAGAGTAGAAACTACATATGCTGTAAAAGTGAAACAATACACGTCTTCGTCCTTGTCTCACAACTTGGCGGAGTCCGTGCCCTTGTTGCTGCACTTTTATGTTTAAATTACACTATTGGATCTATATGCTGTCAAAAAAGCATTGGATTATATAGAAATCCTGAGATATTTGAAAAAGTTGTATCACAAACTATGATTAAATTAATATATTCAATTTTTCTTTTTGCTTATACTTCCTTGCAAAGGTTGACAATACATTTCTTGTCTTGGAAGCCTCACAGAGTGTAGAAATAATAGAAACACAGATTCCACCATGTTGAATCAGACCAGTGCTTGGACTCACCCAATATCCTGATTTTACTTTGTGTAGGTTTGCCAGAAATGCCAGGAACCACCATAACACCCCCCTCAAAGTCACAGTCAACAGCTGTGCATCCACACTTCATCTTAGATTTAATCCAAACCCATCCCTAATCGTCTCATTATTTTATTCTCTCATCTTCAGAAATCTTTATTCCTGCTATACTCCATTTGATGAGTAGGGAATGCAGCATTCAAAACAAGGAAGTATCATCAATTTATATAATGACATTGTTTCTTTTCTATCCTGCCCTTTATGCAACCATACACATCGTTCACAAAAGCCAATTTCATTTACATTTCTGATGTCTTTTAGTCCTGACTGCCTCCAATCTAAGCTGTCTTTTGTCTCCAAATTCTCATTCAGGGCAAAAATTCTCATTTTTGTTGTTGTCAGGCACTTTTTCCAGGTCACTAATCACTATTCCAAATACCTCCCACCTCAGCAGAGCTTCCAGGCAGCTGGTTATCAGCAAACCTACTTTACAACATGGCAATATCTCACTCTCTGTTTAGAGATCAGATGAGCAGGTAATAGAGCCACAGGAGATGACTGTGCTCCTCTGTTCTGACTTTCTTTATAATATACAAAAGTTCCTTCAGTCAATCCCAGTTTATTCTAACATGTCGTTTAGAAAAGCCTTTAATCTTGATTTACAGATTTCAGCGATGAAGAGCATACAACAGCTCTTGGTAAACTGGTCCAAAGGTTAACGACCTTTGGAGTCAAACAAATGGCTATTTATTTCTGCTCTGAATGTGTCCAGTTTAAAGTTCCATCCATTTTAATTTATTATTCCTATGTTTGCAAGTCCTTCATTATCCAGTTCCCTTTGCTTGTGTGGGCAAGCACAGCCCTTACTCACGGCAGCCCTTTAACCCCCTTCTGCTGAGAAAAGATCAAGGTCTTTGAAGTACTCACTAAAAGACACATTTTACAAACTTTCAATCATTTTCTCTGCTCCTCTTTGAAACTCCTAATTCACCCTCAGTACCCTTTCCAGTGGGTGATTACCATCAAACGTGACATAGCAAGCAGGCCTGTGCCAAGCATGACAGCCTCACCCAAGTCTGGAAATTAATCTTTTGCATCCTTGGTCTCTGTGCCCAAGGATCACACTAACTCTTTGGCCGCAGCATTGCCTTGGGAGCTTATGGTTCACCACCAGGGATGGGTGCCCTACTCTTTTATTTGTCCTAAATATTCTGATCTGTCTTCTTCGTTCTTTACCATTCCCCACTCTGGGTGTAATCTTTATCAGGAAGTGTATTACCTTTTCCTTAGATCATTGATTAAAGTAGTATAAATTACCATTTTGCCTTTTCTAATATACCTGAGCTGAAGTGAGCTAATCTGTGTCCTTCCCTGCGTTGTAAGCTCAGCCTGACTGTATGACTGCAGGTGGGGTCACACTGCAGTATGGGGACATGTCCCTCTTCCACAAGCCTACGTGAAATAGTTGGCATGTGGACCTGGGAGAAAGGACCTGGTATAAGGTACCCTTTCCAGGACTTGTGATTTTCCTTAGAAGCCTTTTATGAAGAATTTTTCAAAGAAATTTTTGAAAATATGTTCTATTCCCTTCAACAACTATTTTGTTGCGAAAGGCAGAGAGTTGTGATTAAAGAGACACAATTTCTCTTTATAGCAATTATGAAGTTCATCCTTACTATGTTTACTCCTACTACATTGATTTAATTGTTTTACAACTTCCTATGATTATTGTTCCAGCTGATGTGATACACCGCTTAAAAAGCTATACACCTTAGCTCTCCTTCAGATAAGGGAAGTAAAAGTGGGAAATAACTTACTACAAGCTCCAGCTTTCAAAAGCAGCCACTTAGTAAAAGATTTCATGCACTTGCTATTTAATAAGCCTGAGAGTCCCAGTGCTTTTGTCATTAAACCCTGAAATAAAATTTTTCAGAAAAAAATGTTCCTACCATTATGAACGATAACTCTGTATTTTCTGTCCAAGCAGAGGTCCATCTGCCTTTGTCTGACAATTTTCTGTGCCTCTGGGGGCAATCCCTTGGGGTCACGGGAGAACACAAAGGAGTAGCTATCAGCACATGTACCATCTTCATTTAGTTGGCGACAGGAGTAATGAAGAGCATAGGTATCGTAATCTGTGTCCACTACCCAGTGATCATCATCTGGAAGACACCATAGCAAAGAAGGAGAGGTGTTAGAGACACAAGTAAAATCCAGTAAATCTAAAGAGATTGCTGCCATAAATCTGTAAAGAAAATAGTAGGGTCAAGATTGGTATAAATGATAACAGATGAGTTCTTAGTTTATTCCTGCGTCCAGTATTACAGTAGCTACCATGAAGTACAAAGAAAGTTTTCTTATTTTAAGCAAAAAAGGGCAACAGTCAGACAGAAAATAGTTTAAAAAATTAACAGAGAAGCTAAACGTGCTCTTGGTCATGCTATTCATGCTGCAGATTACTCAAATCCATAACTATTTTTCTAACCAGGGATGTTATTTAAATTGTATTTTTAAGGAAAAAGATTATGATACAGTTGCCATGTGCATTAGGAGTGTATTTGCTACAAGCTCTATCATATACCTTCTTTTCAAAACACAGTGACAATTTCAGAGAATTCTTAACTCTTTAGCTAGGTACCCTGATAACTACCCACTCCCCCAGCCTCCCTGTGCTAATGGAACTGAACCCAGTATCTGCAGTAAAGAGCCTCATCTCTGCACCCTCCTCTCCAGGAGCAAAGATCCCCCTCGCGCTATGGCTGCGCTGGTGAGGGCAGTGGCGCTGCTTGTTCCCCTCCCCATCCCTCCCATGGGCACCACAGCTTGCAGAAGGCAGAGTCTGGGTCAGCCGTGATCTCCTGTCCCTGAGAATAGGACTGGGCAGCAAGCTGTGAGGAGATCCAGCAACAGCTCAAGAGCAACAGGCAGCCAAAGCATTCTTTGTAAATGCGGTTTTGGAGAGCACGGAGCTCCAATCACTTCCAAATTCCACCTGCTTCGCTTGGAAGCAATCCAGGGAAGTGTCTTGAGCAACAAGTATCTAAATCTCTACTTGGCTCAATAAACGAATTTTGTGTAGGGTGTGACAGATGACAGGAAAAAAAAATAATATATATATATATACTGGATCATATTTGTTTCTCAAACCAGATAAATCTCTACATTTGCAGGTATCAGACCAAGCAAAATAACAATTACAAAATCCTCTTCACTGCTCAACCAAGGCTGACGTTAGACTTTTCAGAGAGAACAAAAGCGCTAGTAACTGAGTTCTGAACCAAAACAGGACTTAAAATTCTTTCTCTGCCATTTGTTTCTTTCCAAACAGTGACCTTTGATTATATTGTTGGGTAACAAACAAAAGAAATATGAAGACAGACAAAGACCTGGGCTTCACTTGTTTAAAGAAAGCCAACCATCTGTTCCATATAAAAATTAGTGATTACCCTGGTCACATTAAGGCTTTCCTATATGAGAGTTATTATGTGTCTTGAGTGTGTTTAAGAAATCTAACACTACTTTTCCCTTTCCCAGCACAGGCACACAACATAACTAGGCCCCCAAGTAGTTCTGCATTTTCTCTACCCAAGTACTCACTTCCTTTCTGCAGAAAAGAGGCAACACCCCAGTACTTCATCTTGAACTTGGCGGGATCCTCTGTGTCAGTGAAGGAACCGATCATGTCAGCGCAGACGTCCCAGTTACTGTACCCAGAGAGAAAGAAAACACCACGTTCAGACCTAAGAGCAGAGACTCAGTGTGTGACCAGCACAGGGACAGCAGGCAGGGTCAGAGCACCAGTGAATGAAACAGAAACTAAGTGAAATGGAACAAGCGGAAGACTGCAAACAACTGACTTGAAGAGCCTGACTCTGCCCTTTGCAGTGGCACTCATTTGTCCGTTCTCGTCAATGGTGAACCGGGCTACCACGTTGTCCTGCAGAAATAGCCCCTCGGGGTCCTTCTTCGCCATGGCATACCAGGTGCCGCTGTACTGCACAGGAAAAAGAAAGGCCACAGTTAGACCGAGACATATGGAAACCCCTACAAACAGACATTGCAAACTAGGGCAGGTGACAAAGGGGGCGACATACAGAGCTTTGACACCGTGCCTCAAAGCTGTACTGAGGAAAGAAACCTAGTGTTCCAACAGCACAAACCCACTGTGTCCTACTGCAGCCAGCTTTGTGAAAGAATTGACATTTTTTTGGCATCTTATTTGTATCTGCAGTTCTCCCGTATTTAGAATACAAAACTTGGTGGGAAGAGGATAACAACTGGCAGATCCTGACAGATCTCTGTATAAATGTTTTTTCCTTGCAGTGATGCCCAAAAATACCAAAGTATTAATTTTCACAGAATCACAGAAAATTTTCATAGAAACAACCAAGTCACTACACTCCTTTTCTGTTTAGAGCATACTGTTTGAGACCATTCTGCTAAACCTCAGGTTCTGCAGTACTCCTTTATCAGATGCATCAGGGTCCAGCATTTGTGGAGGTGTGGACAACATCACACATTTCTGCTGCTTCTCAGTATTGCAGTCTGTGACTTCGAATGAAAACAAGAACACATGGCTGCTACTGAATGCCAGATTTAGTAGCGTGGGAAGAGGAGTCAGGCAAGACACCACAGATCCAGGAGAGAAAGGAGATTTACCCTGGTCTTGTCGAAGTTCTCCTTGACTTTGAAGCTGCTTACTCGGCAGTCCCGCTCGGCTGTGCTGCTGCCCAGCAAGGCCAGTGCCAGCAGCAGCAGCCAGGGAAGAGCTCTCTCCGCGTGGGCCATCCCGTCCCTGCAGCAACAGCAAACAGAGAGAGAACAGCATCAGAGACAGGCTCTGTCACACAAGCAGGTAAGGGAGGAAGGCTGCCCTGACAGATCCCCAGGGCATCCTACAGCTTCCCCTAATGCGTGCACAGTGAAGGCACCCAATGGTCCCCAGCCCAACATGGCAGTGTCCCTTACAAGCAGTGCCGATCCCTGTAGCCTCCCGAGAGCCAGAGCGTTGGTGGCAGTGGCGGGGCGCCCGGACTGGGAATGCTTTATGTAGCCCTGGGGCTTTCGCAACCCCCTGAGGCGCAAAGCCGGCACTGGAGGGGGAGCAGGGAGGCGGGGTGATGCAGGCTGCAGGCTGGGGCCCCTTCCCAACAGCCTCTTGCGTAAGTGCTGTGGGCTCAGGGGTCTTTGACCCTGACCTGCAGCCAGGCAGGCGCTAGCCGCAAATGCCTCTTTCGTGTCCTAACCCAAAGGCAGAGCTCACATCTGGGGAGGGGGTGTTGCACATGTGCACCCACATGTGTGGGAAGAACAAAGGAAAAGGGAGGGACCCCATCTCTGCAGGGGGGACAGTAAGCCACCTCCACCTCCTCTGTGATTGTACACACCACGGTCCAAAGTCCTTCTTACCCAACGTGCTCAATCCAGGTACAAGATGCAAACTTGTTTCCTTCACCTCCTCCCCAAATTCCTTTCCTCTTTTCCCCTGATAAACAGCGGCAAACATCATACTCACAAGTTCCTGCTTCTGAAAAGCCTGGTGGTGCCAGAACATCCCCAGGTCCCCATGACCAGTTCCTTCTTGCTTCCCAGAGGCTGGCTGTGGTGCTAACCCAACTCATGGTCCCAGGGTTAGGAACTAGGGCCTTGCAAATTGTCAAGGAGGCAAAAGAGCATGTTGTGTGGTGTTGCAAAGGTGTCAGGAGATACGTATGGCTGGCAAATACCCAGCTGTGTGTATGCACCACATCTGGCCCTTCCGGCATCAATTTTAAATCGGAGCTTTCAGAATTTCTATTCCGTTTTTGGCAAACTGCTTTCAGTTACATAAACCATTATTGTTTTCTCCTGTTCAGGCAAGTTTTGCTGCCTCCCAGTCAATATTTGTTCTATAGTTTCAACATCTTTAGGAAGCATTAGAGAAAACCTGTTAATTATTTTCTAGACATGTAGCCAGAGCAAGATAGGAATGAAGAGAACTAATTCACCTACTTTTTTCACCTCCCAATTTTGAAAGAATAAAGGCAGAAGCTTGTTAGTTGAAAGGTTGGTGTTCATTACTTTAAGAATTAAGCAAAAATATAATTTAAATATGGAGATACCGATGTAGTATTAAAAAATCCTTCAATAGTATCTATTCCTGTAACATTTTGTCAATAGCACAATTACCCATGAAAATTCTATGGCAGAGGTTTCTGAAGGAATCTACAGTCACTCATGCAAATGAATCAAAACCTGTTGAGATTTGACCACCTCTGACACCCTGAGTCAGCAGCCCCATTTCTCTTACTGCATGTTGTCCTCAGCTGTTTTACAGACAGCAGACCAATCCAGCTTTCACTCAAACAGTAATTTACTAATGTTAATTATTTTTAATAAGATCAGTTGTAAATATATGCAAGGGCCATTACAATATCTTAAATTAATCTGAGGTCGTCAATAAAAATAAATTAGAAACATTTAATTTTGTACTAGCCACCTGAGCCACAGTTTACATTAAGGAAGTCCTTTTGCAGATGGAGCTAAAGCAGTTCTTTGGTTCAATGACAGCAGGTTTTTAGGCCAAACGGCTCCCCTGTGAATGCAGCCACAGCTAGATGGGAGCGTTGGAGCCAGGACGGAAGGCTGCTGGCAGACTGGCTTTGCTCTGGTGAGTCAAGGGTGAGTTTTTTCTCAGTCCTAACAGATGTAGCTATGCCAGCACAACTATATCAACTCATAAACAGTGCAAACTTTGCCTCAGTTAATCATCATTTGGATTCACTTGGGCTACGGGTCCAGCTGAGAAATGATGCCAGCAAGTGATTTTCACCCAGGTCTTTGGAACCTGCATGTACTCCTTGCAGACCTGTACTGCTAAGGCTAACAGAGAGGAAGGGAATTTGGGCCAGGAGTCCAACTGATTCGGAGAGCAATCTGCGTAGATCAAGTCAATGGCATCAAATGATTGCTGGATTCTGGGAAAACTCAGACAATTAAGTGTAAAAGAATTATTAAAATACTGATAACACATAAACATGCAAATAACCTCTAATGTAAAGCACACATTTACAAAACTTGTCTTAAATTCAACACCAAAATTGATAAATTTTGTATATGACTTCCTATTCCGATATTTGAAGCTGGCAGCATATTTTGAACATTACAGAAAGTTTTTTAAAAGTCAGTATATATTTCTTGGAGCTATGTTTAATGGAAGGGGGAAAAAAGTCTTCTACCTTTTAATTTTGCCAAGAGGCCAAAAAAGGGGCTAACTTCTGGCAGTGTTTCTGTGATTGAAATATTTTTTACATTATTAGCCTGTAAAATTCTGCAATATTTTCCATTAGGAATAGAAACAGAAAACACACAGAAAAGGTCAGATTTTCAAAGGGAATGGCAGAAAAGAGCTTTCATTGTAGAAGTTATTTTAATTTCATTTATGACATAATAATAAAAAGGAAAAAATGAGAGTCAAATTACATTTAAAACAGTTTTAACACTGGAACATTGAAGCTTTAAATATTAAAAGAATTACAATTTTATTTGCAGTCACAAGAATCAGTCTATCTCTTAGGAGAAAGCTGGCTCGCAGCACTGGTAAAAGGAAACCGGAGCATCCCTTTTCAGCCAGACCAAATACGTATTGAAAGACGCTTTTCTGTTTTTTTACGGCTATTTATTTAGAGTGCCATTCACAAACAGGGTATCCATTAAAATCTTTGGGGTGGGTTCTGCAGGGGAACGAGTGACGGCTGCGTGCATGGAGCAGTGGATCCAAGCACAGCCGCTGCCCTGTGGAACCACACTCCAGCTGAGCCAAGGAGCTCCGTGTACTTTGTGAGGGACACCTGTGTACACTGTCACCACCACAACTGCTCCCCTTGGTGGCAGTCTGAGTACAGAGGTCAAGGACAGAATGGAATTGAAAAGATTATCCTTTGCACCATGCCAGCCTGTGTGCTACCTGTTTTTGTAATTTAATGACGGGACATTCTGCTTAAGGAGTAAATGTACATTGAACTCTTTATAAACAGTATTTAAAAAACCTAGTTTAAAACAGTACCTTTATTCTCTTTAGCAATCCATTGTGAGGACTGTGATTCTGAATTGAAATGTTTTTCTAGATGCATTCAGGCTGGCCAGCCTGGTGAGGTGAGCTTTAAACTGTGACAGATGAAAGGCACGGGCATACTGGAGTGAGTCCAGCACAGAGCCGTGGAGATCACTGAGCGGTAAGAGAATCTCACAGAGGAGAGGCTGAGAGAGCTGGGACTGCTCAGCCTGAAAAGGGCTTGGGGGCCTTGTCAAGTGTGTAAGTAGCTGGCTGGAGGGTACGAGGAAGACAGAGTCAGACCCTTCCCAGCGGTGCTGAGTGATAGTCTCAGTAATAAAAAAGGGCCAGGTAACCTAAGAGCGCTGGGGGGTAACTGTAGAAATGGATGGGACTAAAAGGCTCAGTCCCTATACTGAAATTCATGCCAAGCTACCAAGAAACCCATGCTCATGGTCAAGGCTATGGTGCATCTGGCAGCCCAGATTAACTCCTCCCTGCTGGACTGGCCATTTACTGCAGAACGCTCCCCAGAATCTGAAATCTCTGGTGTTCACTTATTTCATGGTCCCCCAGAACTAATCATTGGCAGTTTTAAGGGACCACAAAAATCTGCAGCTCTATGGAAAAAGCAGCTAACTTTCTATCATCTTCCATGTCTGCATTTTTAAAATTGCTTTTGCAAGAAAAGGGACGGAAAATTATTTTAAAAAAAATAGACAAGTTGAGGTTGTTTATAAAGATCCCCAAAACATAGCAGATCAATGCCACCAAAACATTTCAGTGCCGAAACCTGGCTGTGTTAGGGGCACATGATACCTGCAGTAAATACCTACAGAATCCATTCTCACAACCTAAGCATTTAGAAAAAATCAATAATATCTCTGAATATTAATTTCTTGGATTATACATCTGAATCTCTGATGTCCAGACAGTGGCCACAGAATTATTCACATCAAAAAACAATGCAATTGAAATAAACACATTTGATCTATGTTTCTTCAGAAAATCTTAGCTAAGTGAGCCATGTTAACTGCTGCCAAGATGAACACAGACTCAGATGCAAACACTGAGCTGAACTGGGGAACCTTATAAATACCTTTGACATTTACGTGCTGCTTGATTCTATTTAAATAACCATGTCTGTCAGTTATCCTTCTTAGGAGTTTCCGTGTATCACAGGGGCTCAGGGATGGTCTATTATTAAGAACTACTCCATAAATAGTTTGATTTCTGTAGTATCTACGAATGTCAAAGGCAAATGACATCATATGTATTAAAATCACAAAGCACATAAATTTCTTTTATTCTCTGAAATTAAAACAAATTGAAAAACATAGCACACTGCTTATCATGTTTTTAAATCAAATCACCTCAGCATGGAAAAGAATCAAAGCCAAAAGCATATTGGTTTTGCCTTTAAAAGTGCAGTGAAAATGACTGTGTGATGTTAGTTTCCAATGTTAAACCTCCATCCATATAGAGGTTCCCACATCAAAATGTGTTTTCTTAATAGGGGATGTTATTAAAAAAATTATAGGAAAGATGATAGCAAAATCATGTTTGAAAGTGCCAGAAATGTGAAATAAATTTTTGTTATAGTTTCTTATAATAACCTAAATGCAAAAGGGAATTACCATGACTAAAGATAAAAGGTTCAATAGTGTTGAAAATGAGAGTAAAGGAGATAGAAAATAAATGTCTTATTCCAGCACAGAAACTTTAAAATTCATTACAACCCTAGTGCTCCAAAATGTTTAATGGTCTAATTTACAAATTTCATTAAAATACTAATATGAGAAAAACAAAAAACCAAAAAAGCATCAATACAAATGCACTGTATTTTCCTAGCTCTACAGGAGTGCCTAATTAAAATATGATCTTTATTTTATTTTCCTAGCTCTACAGGAGTGCCTAATTAAAATATGATCTTTATTTTTATCTCAAAGTACAAATAGTATAACTTAGCATTTGTAAAAATAGCTCAGCATGGCAGGGATTTGGTGGAACCACAATAAGCATTTTACCTGGTCCTGCATATTGAAAAAAATGGGCACACATGGTAATAAAATTGTTCGCCCACAAAAATGCCAACCCCCAACCCCAAATTAACCAGCAACTTGCTTCTCTACTCACTCTCCATCCAGAGAGGTAGAGGCTGCTCTATTTCATAGAATTGATGTCATCACAACTTAAAGAACAACTAATGTTTGTAAAGCGTGTTTCTCACATGATAAAGATGAATGTGTAAGTCATATAGAAGATCATTTTCTAGAGTGTTTTAGGTGAGCATGAGGCAGATCCTCTATAGCCCCTTCCTTCTTCAAAGAAACTACCGTGCAGCATGTTCCAGAGTCAGTAAGAGAATATGACTGAATAAGTAATGCAAAAATAATGTTACTATTCTTTTGCACAATTCCATTGGAACTGTGAAAAATTCCCCTTTTTCAAGAGCAGCATGAAAAGTATTGAGCTACAAATTAGGAAGATTACAGATGAAGAGAAATAATTTGACTCCATGTACAAATACACAGATTATTCTCAAGTCTCTATCGCTTTCGTATGTATTGAACAAATTATGAAAAAAGTTGTTGAAGGAAAAAGACACGTGCATTTTTTCTGCTGTTTCCTTGCAAACCATAGGTGCATAGGATGGTGAGATCACCTTGTTGTGCTGCATTTGCATGGTCCTGCCATGAAGTCAGTATCACCAGTTACACCAGCAAAGAGGATCCCGCAGCCTCACTCACCAGTGAGGGCCCTGTGCTGCCCTCCCAGCTGGGGCAAGTAATCCCCAGGCCAGAATTTGTCCACACTGTTGCAATTTTCAATGGCATTTTAAAGTCTTTATGGCAACTGCAGCCTGGCAAAAATGAGTGTCTTCCAGAGTGTTTCCTATGACAGCCAGAGGGAAAGCTCCCGGACAGAGTTGGCTGCCATCATCCAGTCACTGACCTGCTCTTTGCGCACGAGAGGATCAGTCTCAGCTCTTCATGTTGATTCTTTTAGGTTGATAAAAATGGGTGTTGACACACTGTGGCCTCTGGCAGATAAAGTTGTACTTTGACAATTGATTTTTTCAAATTAAAAATTGCCAAAGGGTATACGGTCTATTTTCCTTGTTGCCTTTTCCTTTCTTATACCAAGAACCTCCTGCCCCCTGTTCAATGTGGATGCCAGAAATAGCAAGAAGATGAATTGTATTGCAGCCCTCCCACTGTGCTGAAATTCAGATGGGTTTCAATGAGCACAGACCATTTGCTGTCATAGCTGGCACTCAACTTAAACTCAGTCTTATTGCTCACATAGCTCTGGGTTAAATCACTTGAGCAAGCTCAGACTTTTGTAAGGTCTTTAGGATTTCACCCATTTTATGCATGTATAGCTTCATAATTATTTACTCTTAGTAATCCAATTTTGATCACCTCCTGGCTATTTTGAGGAAAAATAAATTTTGCAATTCTAAATTTTTCTCTGTAACATTCTGTTTTCCTCCCCTTAAAGACCTCTCACAAATACACGTGTGTACGTCTGTGCACATGTATAATGGAGGCTAAGCATCTCACTGGAATTCCTCATACTAAGTTTCAATGGAAATTTCTGTGCATGTAGTACAATATATGTACTGCGAATGAAGAAGATAACATCCAGCTATACAGATCTACACATCAGACAATTTTATAAGGTCTAAGAATTAATTGGTTAGTTTAAAAAGCTGAAATGATTTCCTTAGGATTTATGAGCTAAGAATGCTCAGGGGTTTAGTGTCCTGACATCTCTTTAATTAGCAGTCTCCAAGATCTCACACTAAGAAGATGCTAAGCCAGCCATATCTCAAGAGTTTCAGAAGGCTCGGAAGCCACAGAGGAAGGTGAATGTACTATGCCCGACAGCTGTACAATATGTTCAAAGTACCACTTTCTTACTAGTATCAAGTTAGGACCTCTTGCTACCACTCCTACTTTGATGGTGATGCAGTTCTAAAGGAAATCCTAAGAACAATCCAGCAAAAATGGGTGAAGTAAATAAAGATGCTGTTGAAAAATACTTGGAGAACAACCCCCAGTTTGCCAAGGAGTATTTCGACCGAAAGATGAGGGCAGAAGTGCTGGGAAGTATCTTTAAAGTGAGCCCTGGAGATGTGAAGGAAGGAGTCAGCTTCAAAGACATGTCCCGTCTGGAGGAGTGTAACATACTTTTTGAGCTACTAACAGAGATCCAGGATGAAGGAGGCACTATGGAAAAGATCGTGCACAAGGCCCTGCAGAGGCTGGCACAGCTGCTGGCGGCTGATCGGTGTAGTATGTTTGTTTGTCGGTCCCGAAATGGTACTCCAGAGGTAGCCACCAGGCTTCTCGATGTCACTCCAACTTCCAAGTATGAGGACAATTTGGTGAATCCAGACAATGAGGTTGTGTTTCCTCTGGACATCGGGATAGCAGGATGGGCTGCTCATACCAAGAAGTTTTTTAATGTACCTGATGTGAAAAAGGTAAGTGACTGCTCTTGGGGAGCGGGTTTCTATGCGTTCGCTCCCTCACCTTCCTTCGCAGAGCTTGTGGTACAGAGCTATTCTTCAAAAAAATCCCTGAGACACAAATCCAGACCAAAAGCATAAGAAAAGCAGCAGCAGAGCTTGCTTAAAATCCAGTAGAACTTCATCATGTAACCTAGTGAGGTATTTCCAGCATCCTTGCACAATAGTTGTAATATAATTTACTGTAATAAGGGAGGAGAATATTAGATTAGTAGAGATCAGTATGTACTTGTGTTGCTGTTGAACAAGTCAGGTTCCTGTTCTGTTCTCCAGGATGGGTTTCCTGCTCATTCTGTGCTGCCATACATGCACCTCCAAACAGTATTAATTTGTAGCTTTTGTAATGAGCTTCCTTATTAGTAGGTGAATGAAGCCAGATGAAGATGAGGTCAACATATATGTTCAGCTTCAAGTCTGCCTTTGAATTTAAAATGGCTCCAAATTTTGAGTACGTCCAGCCCCAGGGCTTCTGTTCAGAACCATCTACAGAAGCAGATTAATGAGTCAGAGCTGCTCTGACATCAAAGTTCCTGTTGAATTTGCACAGAATCACCTTCTTTAGTTATGGTGCTGATAAGGTTATTACAAATGTTAATTAAAATGATGAGTGACCTAACAGAAATTAAACATGCATGAATAAGAACTGTTTTAGAAACTGCCCTGAAATACATGGGGAAACATAGAAGTGCTTTGATTGCTGTAGATTTCTTTAAAAATAGCTAACCTTACATTATCAACTGGTGACATCTTCATCTCACTTTAGTCTTATATGGAAAAGCTCAGCATAAAGCTCAAATGGTGCTAAAATAATTATACAAGATGACAGTCCGGTTCTCAGTATTTCGTATACACTCAATTCAAAGTTACGGGCCATTTTAGAGATGGAAACCACCTCAGTGTCCTAAGCTCAATGTAAATAATAAAATTCTTTATACACTGCAATTATCTATGTTTTCTGGGAGGTAATGTATTTTATCATGTCCAAAGCTGGCAGACATAAAGAAACACAGGACTACTTTTCAAGCTCAGAAACAAATGAAAATGTATATATATGTAAAAAGAACATTCCAATATATAGCAAACTACCTCAGATGTAAGTAGGAATCACAGAAGCAAACAAAAGAATGATTTTTAATTGAGCACAAAGATGCTTTCTTCAATGGCTGCTGCTCTGACAAGAAGCATAAGACTTGCTGCTTCTTACCTCCCCACAGGGCGATTGGAGGATAATCCTTCTAAATTCATAAGACTGATTACATGAGAAAAGATTAGGAGGATCAGGAAAGATGTGTCTTCTATCAGACACTGCACTGCTCCTTAATGTCATTACGTGAGAGGCGCCCACAGCAGGGCTGCCTAAAGGTTTCTGTGTTTGCAGTAGGATTTGTTACAATTTTTATTACAAATGTAGTTTGAATATGCTTAAATGAGAGAATCTTTCTGTCCCTCTAATCCTACTAGGTATATATTTTGCACTCATAAATTAATTCATGTCATTCTAAGGTGATCTTTACTTAGGCACCCATTTACTCTCTTAGGATTACTGAGGTCTATGCCAGTAGGCCCACACTTAAAAATGCAGTTAAACAAGGTTGCCATTAATCCACATTTGGTAACTAAATGTCATCAAAACATTGACATTTTATAAGTTAATTGCAAAACTTGCACAGACTTCTCTGGGACCAAGATTTGTTATTTTAAAACAACCCTGAAGGTCTCAAAATTGTCACAATTTCCATTCTACTTCTTAAGTGAAGTGTCGAAATCCACGCTCCTCATAGAGGCAAAGCTCCTACTAGCGTCACCAGAATCTTTATCTCAGTAAGGAACCCAGGACAGCAGCGTTAGTCAGTAACATTTAAGGAATATAGTTAGTCAGTGGCAGCAGAAAGAGGCAGCCATTGAAGCCCTTATCACATTTTTGAAAGGGCAATTATTTTTCAGATCACTTTGTATGCACTTCAGTCAAATCAGATTGTCTGCTACTCAAATCCTGAGCGAAAAATGACAAGCAGAGCTAAGCCAGAGAGGAATTTTGCCCCTGCTGCCTTGTCAGAATACAAAACGCACAATGAATAATTCTAGATGGCTGTAGTGCTTAAAGATGTCACGTCTAACCACTTTCTATTGTTGACGCAATCCATATCCAAACAGCATGGTGGTTTTTAGGTCTTAAGTACAAGACAACATTGAAAAACCCACAGTGAGACATTTCCATGCTTCTATCAACAGCGCTTTGTAACAAGAGTGAATGTAATGAAAGATCACAACAGCAATAAATCACTGAAAAAACGTTAAGACACTACTTTTAGTGCCTGGTAGCCAGTTCTGTAGGGATTATCTCCTTCTTCAACCTGGAAAGGTACCAATAAACGTGAGGAAACTTCTCATCCTGACTAATGCTTCAGAAAAGAAAAGCAGAGGAAAAGATACAGACATTCCATAATTAACTTAATAGCCAGAACAGTTCCCCCCCACAAGATTATGGACCTGTTGACTGTGAGAGCTAATAGCATATAATCCAGGATTTAACAGCAGTGAGAAACAGCAGACCAGGCAGAACCACTGCACTAATAATCTGCCTCACATTATTCCCAGGATCTGGCAGAGTACGTTACTCAAATATTCCGAAGTAAGACAATACACTGCATAATATTTGATATGTCCATTAATATTCTTTAAATTAATATTTAAAGAATAACATGGACAACATGATAAATAAGAGAACTATAACCTTACATCTTTTGCTAAGGCATTATTTCCAGATAAAACTAAGAACTATGAAATATTTAAACAAGGAGCATGTCTTCTGAGGAATCAAAATCTCACATTCTCAGCCTGTAAGAACCAATAATAAAGACTATATATATTGGTTTTAATCCATCGTGTATTTAAATTATTGCATTATTTCTTTTAATTCAGAGATATTTGAAGACAAAGATTTAACTGAGGATTGGAAACTCAAGAAATAATATTCCTGGTTATAGTAGAGTATAAAATTATATATGGTGAAAAAATGCTTCAAAACAAGTGAAGGCTTTTGGATTAGATCCAAAAAGGGACTCATATTTTCTGATGTTGAAATAACAAGCCTTCATTTTTAGAGATCCTGCACTGGAATCCATAACCTCCAGTGAAGTGAAGAAACAACAGAGTGTGGAGAGATACTGGTGTTTCCAACTCTGATTAAAGAGCCAGGGCAGCGATCATTGTGTTACCTAATTATTACACATATGACAAATAACAAGCAGACATTTCAGTGACACAACTGAAAAGTTCAACCCCCAAATGCTATTAAGTATATCTTAATTTCTACTTGATTCTGTTTCAAAACTCTAATGATCTTGAAGATATCAAAGTCAATTTTTTCTGCAACACTAGGAAGTTACATGTCAAAATGTAGTTGTCTGAGCTCATCTACCCAACCCAGAACCTCCAGCACTACAACAGCAAAATAGCCATAACAACAAGGGGCCCCAGAAAGCCATTCTTCTGTGCTTTATAAGAGGAAAGAGGTGGAGGAAAATAGGCATCTGCTCTCTTGACACCATCAACTCAGATGCAGGCTTAAGTCTTCTCATTTCTCCTTAACTGTGATATTTGATAGACTTTGTCATACTGGAACTGGAGAGGTAGGCTGGACAGCAGAGACTGACATGTCACTCCGAGTCCACACAGGAGGGAAGGAACAGTAAGCATTTTGGAATAGGAGTAATGGCAATGGTGATATGGAAACCAAGGTCTAAATGTCATCTGTGGGACATAAACAAAACTACATCATGCTGCTTCCCAGCCAGTCTCCCAGTCACCGAAGCAAAGGCCTAGGGGATAGTCTAATTTCCTGACATTCGACCCGCTGTGTAATGAACATGCTGACGGTGTGCCAAATCATAAGCAATTGGGAATAACAACTCTACTGGAGGTGTGGAAGCCTTGGTACTACCAACACTGAGCTGCTGTTCCTGCTCCCTCCAACGAAGCCGAGCAGTGATCTTCACCCTGACCAGCCCAACAGGGAGAGGGACCCTTCTTCCCTTATACTTTCATTTTGAGTTGCTTTTCACACTTCTCCATTTCTCTGTCTCTTCTGCATTTGTACAAATTCCATACTTGTGCATGTGCAACGGAAACCGAATTAACAAGGGTTATCCTATCTCATTGCTTACAATAAGTTTTGCATTTTCTGATCAAATTTACACTCAGTGAATAATTTACATTGCAGACTTTGACCTGGAGTTCCAATAGTGTCAAACTCACTTGCCTCAGGCTCCATTTTGTCATTAATCCCATCAGAAATTCTCAGTGCTTAGCGTGGTGTTCTGGAGCAGAGTGTAGCAAATCCTAAGATCACATCGTGAACTGAGTGATGGAATTCCTTTATGAAACGCTGTAGGATGGGTCAACAAACATTAGAATGATGGGCTTAATTGTTTTTTAAGCTTGTCATAGAATACAGCCTGGAAAAGGTTAGAAATTTTTGCAGATCTCTTTTTCATAGTTCGTTTAAAGAACTGTGGGATAACTAAAACCAGCCAATGAAGGAGAATTCATCATGAAATAAATTAGGTGCTTAAAAACTGGTAAAAGGACACAGAGAAAAACATATCACTTCCAAGGAAGGAACTAAGATCTGCAGGGAGAGCCATGAAATAAAAGAGACATAAGATGGTTCCTTCTTCTGGGCAGTCCATCAATAAGAACTTTTCAGAAACAATAAAGTAACACTGTTTTTTTTTAAAAAACCCTTGGCATAATCATAAGGTATTATCTACTCATGTAGTCATTTAAAATTAACTTCCTTCTCCATATGCCTGTGGTTCCTGAGGAATGACTTTTTCTCATTTGTATTTATTTTACTTTATTACAGACATGAACTTACAGTTGTGTAGCTACAGTGCAGAATCAGATGTGGTATAGTCTCAGTAAGCAAGTTTATTTGTAACTGCCATATGAGCAAGTTAAAAATTATTTTTAGAAAGAATGGTCTTATTTTTCGCTTTCACAGAAGTGTAATCACACTGTTTTCACAACAGTGACTTCTGATTTCCTAAATTCCACTGCTAGCTATGAGATGCCAATTAGGCTTATTAAACTTATAGGAATTGAAAAGTTGGGGCCACATGATCTAAACACAGACCGTTATATTGATATTTCATTGTTAAGAGGTTTATAATAATAATGTGTAGTAGTGTTGGTAGGTTACAGTGAGATAAAACTGTCTTCATGGTTTAGAGATTCAAGAACCATGAATTAGCTACTAATTTTAAGTGCATAGGCTAGATCCATAGCAGCCTTTCAAACCCCTTTCCCATTACCCTCTGTCACCTCTAACAAAGAGATGATTGTCCGCTCCTGTGTGCCGGTGCTAGCTCAGTGCATGTTGCACATCTTAGGATAGATCTACAGAACTGATCATTGTACAGTCAATGGCAAGGTTTAGCTTTAAATGAAGCTAGTAGAAAATGCTTACAAATATACTACAGTTAGGGAGGTACCAGCAGATGGCCTTTCCCCTCACTTTTTAAAAAGCTTGTTTTTATGATTACCTGAAAGTTCAAACCTTGCTCTGAAAGAGAGTTGGATTCAAAAGACCAGGCTCAAATCGACTACGTGTCCACGCTCATATATATCTGTGGGAGCACCAAGGTGCTCTTCTGGCTCTGGTACTGCATAGCACAGTTCTTCCTTCTTTGCCTGTGAACATGATTTTCAGACATTGAGAAGAATGATTTTCTTTGAAAACAAAGCAGCTTATGTTCTCAAGAGAAAATATTTTAAAACCTTGATTGGAAATAAAGGCTTCAAAACTCCTAGCAATTATGTGCAAAATATTCAATAACGAAAAGCCTAAATCTAAGCACAAATTTTTGCTCATATATGCAAATCATGTGAGATAGGAGTCTGTATATGCTGTGGGAATGCTGCCAATGTGTTAGAGGTATTTATATCTTTCTGCATTGCACTACCCAGGCACAGCTCAGGATGGCTTGTGATTACAGAACTTTCTGTTTATTAACACAGACTTGCATTCTTTAAAATTTTCCTATCCTCTGCAAAAATTGTATCACCAAAGTGCTGCTTCTGAGACTTCGGAACACCAGTGCTTGTACCTTCAGTCTGGAGTTATTAAACAAATTAAGACTCAGCATCTGTGTCCTGCTGATTCAGCTCACTTGGTGTATATAGGTCCCTTTTAAGTATTCATAAATCTAGGAGTGTCTGAAATTTTTATGTATTCCCTCATAGCAGCATGCAGTGCTCTAAAACCAGGAACCTGGGCCTCACCATTATGCTAGATGCTCTTAGTGAGACAGAGGAACTACAAAACAGGGTCAAATTCTCTATAATCTGATTTAATTTATTTTGAATGGCTAAAACAGTCAGAGATTCAGAAACTGTTACTGACGCCCCAAAATACACCCAAAACCAGAATAGTTGTGTCAGTAGGTGAAACATCTCAGTTAAAGTCAAATATTTCCATGTGATAACATGCTTGTTAAGCAGACTACAGGGCAGTATTTGATTCTTACATAAAAGAAACAGATTGACTGGCATCTTCCCTGGATGTCTGTTTAGTGGGATATCCCTAAACCTTTCTCTGAGAGAAACAGAAAGCAACAACACAGGGAAAGTTTGGCAGAAAGAGAGAAAACATCTCTTCACTTGGAGGATATATTCGGAACTGGCTACACTTGCCAGGGACCCAAATACAGCCTGATACATTGAGCTACAGAGACATAATATTGGTTACTTCTATTCTTCTGAAGCTGATTTATGGGGATGACACAGGCTGTCCTTAAAAAAAATCAATTCTCTGTAAGACAGTCCAGCCAGTAAATACAGAAAAGACATTTCAGAGGTATTTTACACATTAAATTCCTTTCACAGAAATACAGTCCTAGAAGGAAATCTAAAATGCAAAAGTAAAAGATGGGCTGTGTAAAGAGTATGAAGAACTGAAGGGGAAAAAGCCCCTAACATTTTGAACAGATAATAAAATCCAGCCTACCTTCTCAGGGTTGTATGTGCTATAAATTCAACACATACCAGAAACAATTGCTAAAGAGGGAAGAGGGGAAAAAAAGAAATTAAGAGGAAAGACCATTTTAGTTCTGGCATTTCCTTGCCTTTTCATGCTTGATTTTACAACCCAGAAAATGTTCGTTTGTTTGTTTGTTTAAGTAGCTTTGTGTTTAAATTGTAAAAGTAGCTCACCAGGCCACTCACCACTTCTTGATGGTCTCATGTGGCACCAATGGCTCATCACCTGAAATAAGAAGAACGCCCGTTAAAGGAAATTCAGGGAGAATCTGCCACAGAGCATAGACCAGGACTTGAGTGCTTGTCTCTCTGATGAAGTCTGAGCACTAACTTGTTAGAAGTGGCAGATGCGAGGGAATGGAAAAGGCTCAGTGAGGACAGACTCTGGCTATTTTAGCTGCTGAGTAGAACCATGTCACTTCTCAGCACACACATATCAACAGATTTCAATCACCCGACTCATAACTCAGCTTATTTAGATATATCATCGTAAGAACATCACAAAACCCAAAAACCCTTAACAGATTTCCCTGACAAATTTCAAACCCCTTTTCCAAATTAAAGAGAACACTGAAGCATTTCAAAGAAAACACCAATAATTTCTTTGATATGAGGAACTAGAACAGTTTTCCATGAAACATGAGTTAGCTTCTCAGGAACCTTTACATAAAAGAATAGCTCTTACTAAGCCCCCTCAGCACTCAGTTTCAAGGATGAAACTGGTGGGGCAGTTAGTTGTGGCTCGTTCATCATTCCCACAGGATCCCACACCCAGCAAAGGCAGCTCTGCCTCCTCATCCCCCAGTCCTACACCCTCACATTCCCTAGAGGAGCACATTGTACTGGGAGTTTGTCAGCAGGAAGGAGTAAGAAATGCTCACCCAGACACATACCTGCTGGGGATGACGCTCTATCAGAGGCATTTTTAGCCATATACATTCAGGACAGATAGTAGTTTTAAACTCTGCATAACAGGACAGTATAATGAATTTTATTTACAGAAATAATTAAATAATAAGAAATATTAACATAGCTATGACGTCATTCTTTTATATGTATTAGACTCTTAGGTACCCACAAAGTCATACTACTCTTTCCTTTGTTTTAGATTTTCCCATATTTTTAATTCCTCAAATTCCTCATCATTCTAATAAAAACCTGTGCAGACCTCAGTTTCAGAAGCTGTATTCATAACCAATGGCTAAGTTGAGCTTGTACATATAATGCTGCAAGATTGGGCTAAACAATGAGAGCAGGGGGTTTTGCGAGTATAAACCTGCTGCACTGTGAAACTGTGCTTGTAGCACCACAAACGTGAATTGTCAAATGATATGATCACTTGCTTCTGGCCCGGTAACTAATTGTTATGTGTTTCACTTGTGGTTTGTTTGTTTCTTTGTTTCTTTTCTTGCAGAACAACCATTTTTCTGACTTTCTGGACAAAAAAACCGGCTATACAACAGTGAATATGTTGGCAACCCCAATTATGCAGGGCAAAGAGGTGCTTGCTATTGTAATGGCACTCAACAAACTAAATGCCACTGAGTTCTCAAAAGAGGATGAAGAGGTAATAAGCTCAGATGTCACACAACACAGTCCTGCTAGTTCAACAACTAGTTAGAGTGAATCTACCTTTTGATTTGATACTTTTTTCTTTTCTTTTGCTCTTTGTCATTTTTAGGTCTTTAAAAAATACCTCAATTTTATATCTTTGGTCCTAAGAAATCATCATACGTCATATCTCTACAATATTGAATCCCGAAGAAGTCAGGTATAGGAGAATTTGTTAATGATAATATTTTGGGTTTGTGTGAAACCATTATTATTCCCACTATTTTATATTCTTGCAAGCTTATTGAAGTATGGATATCATCTATTTAATTTTTTAAATTTGATAATAGTAATGCAGTTTATTTTATTCTGAAATGCCTAGGATTCCTGTGTTTTATGCTTTCTTACTGTTGTCAACATTTACCCTCTTTCTCTTTTTGTAAATAGATGCTTTTGTGGTCTGCCAACAAAGTATTTGAAGAGTTAACGGATATAGAGCGGCAGTTTCACAAAGCACTGTACACTATTCGAATTTATTTGAATTGTGAAAGATACTCTGTCGGTCTGCTGGACATGACTAAGGAGAAGGTAACAATCATTTCGCCTGCTTGCTATCTAAGTGCTGCTCCTGACTTTAAGTCATAAAATCCATCCCTCTAATTAATTGGTTCTGGATATTTCTGGTGTGTGTCTCTCCAAGACACAAAGATATCATGCTTTCTAACCCTTTGGGATCATTTAGATAAAATCTAACCATATTACAAAAATTACATGCACAATATAAGCATGGCAAAGGATACAACCACAATAAACATAATGGCAAATTCTGAAATAATTTTTCATATTAATAATTCCATATGAGAAATAGCAGAAGAGAGAACTGCAGGTATGATCATTGATTTGTAATTACCTACCTTCTAAAACTACAATTATGGTGTACAATCATCCAGAGATAAGCCTCAGATTAGACTGCAATTTATTGGCAAACATTTCTTGCGCAGACTGTATTTAACAATGTTTTCTTAATATTGTCTGAAATGTGACCAGAGTACAGCTACAGAGAAGGAAAAACAAAACTGCTATCCACAGATGTCATATACGTATGAGCACAGAACTGTTGGCTTTTTTCTTTTTCTAAACCCTGTTTTCATTTTCTCAGGAGTTCTATGATGAGTGGCCAATCCGGCTGGGGGAGGCAGAGCCATACAAAGGCCCCAAGACACCTGATGGACGAGTGAGGATATTAAGTTTTCTTTTTTATGAATCTTAATTTTGACATTGAGGCCAAACAGGTCACCTGCACATTTTTTTTTCTTTTTATTTAGGAAGTCAACTTTTATAAGATTATTGACTATATTTTACATGGAAAAGAAGAAATCAAAGTCATTCCGTGAGTATTCATTGGCAGCCTGTGAATGTGCGGTAATTAGATGCATTGCTGGGATAGAATAATAACACTTCTGTATTGTAGAAATCATTTCATTTCATCCTCTCTCTAAAGGTCACCTCCAGCAGATCACTGGTGTCTTGTCAGTGGATTGCCAACATATGTTGCTGAAAATGGATTTGTAAGTCCATAGCAAAAGTAAAAATGAAAAGTTTTAGTTCATGCAGTTCTTCTGCTTGAAAAAAAACCAAGCTCAAACCTCCCCACAACCAAAAACCTCTACAAAAATACCATGCTGCTTCCAGTGTCCCTGGTTCCCAGTGAAATCGTG
This sequence comes from Tringa tobata, assembly GCA_033628505.1. Classification (NCBI taxonomy): domain Eukaryota; kingdom Metazoa; phylum Chordata; class Aves; order Charadriiformes; family Scolopacidae; genus Tringa; species Tringa tobata. The sequence continues at coordinate 2,544,727 of JAHREE010000533.1, read as the reverse complement.
AGTCAGTAGTCTGGGTGGAGACAAGCCCTCAGCACAAACAGCCACAACATCAGGAAAATTTCCCTCTGGTTGTGGTGACATCGGAGAAATAATGTCTGCGTCTGATGTCACTTCACAGCTTTGCTCACTAAGTCTCACAACAAAGTGTCAAAGTGAAAACATCATCATATACACAGTTTTACAATTTTCTTTTTTCCTTATATCTCCTTGCATAGACAATATATGTAATTCAAATTTGTGATGTCTGACAGTTATTAGTAATCCCATGGCATTTCTGATAGCATTAAGGACAGAGACCTTAGTGCTCAGTTATTTCTGTCTATAAACCCTGTGCCATTTGAAACTGGGAGTGAATTTCTTCACCATCACAGCTGTGCACTTTGAGGCACCACACGAGGGACTTTACTACGAGCACTCAGAACGAGGTCTGTTAGAATAACCACATCCAATTTAACAGGAACAGTTTTAATTTCTGTAGCTAGCTTCAGTGCTCACTGTCATTAGCTTAGAAAATAAATATGCCTTTTAAAAATATCAGCCCAAGTCTTGGTGCACATTATATTCCATTTAAACAATGTCTCCTTTTCTTAATGCTGCAGATTTGTAACATGATGAATGCACCAGCAGATGAATATTTCACATTCCAGGTAATTCCAGTAATGTTAACAATTATAGATATTGCAGAAAAATATGCTAATGCTTCCCACCAATTATTACACTGTTGATTACATAAATAATTTCTCCTTTGTCTGTGATGCATAGGCCTTAGCGTTACATCACCTATATCAATAGCTGTATTACTACTTTCAAAGACATATACAACATTCCCTGTTCTTTGGCTTTTCTACAGAAAGGACCAGTGGATGAGACTGGATGGGTTATCAAAAATGTCCTGTCACTGCCTATTGTCAACAAAAAAGAAGAAATTGTGGGAGTTGCAACATTTTACAATAGGAAAGACGGAAAACCTTTTGACGAGTATGATGAACAGATCATTGAAGTAAGCTTAACAGGATTAGAGGCTTTAAGGAGCCATATGATGTTAATAAAAAAATTCTTCTACAAAGTAATTCTAAAATGTCCAAAAATTTTCAAATAGGCTTTATTAACACCTAACCAAATGCCTATCGTCTTCACTATAGTTTCTTAAGAATCAGAAATTTTATTTCCCTTTATAAACGTGAAAATTTATGAGAGATCATTTACATTCCACTAATGCACAAAAGTCAGACAGTATTTTATTTGTAACCATTTGACTTTTTAGTAATAGTCAGCATCTCCTAATTAGCAGCGGGTAAGCAGGTAAGGTGTGCTGCTTGCCAACAGATACCATGCCTGTGATCACAGGAGTTCCCAGAGTGCTCGTGATCCTGAGCATTGGGCAAGATAACATGCTACACAGCGTATCCTAGCCCTCTCCACAGATGTCAGCTTCATAAGCCTCACAGTCCTGCATAAAAAATGGGAATATGGGCCCTTAATTACGGGACAAACAATGTCATTAAAAGCTGCGAGGTGCTAACAGAACTAGTTGGTGGAGGGTAAAGGTCTCCAACAAGTAGACTTACTCTTTGCTTTTCAAAGGGCACTACCATAAACTGGAGCATAAGAAAAGTAAGTTCAAATTGTCAGTTTAATTTTATTGTCATGGTGTCATTTTCACTTTGCTTTGCTTTGTTCCAGACTCTCACACAGTTCCTGGGGTGGTCAGTTTTAAATACTGACACTTACGACAAAATGAACAAGCTTGAAAACAGGAAAGACATTGCTCAGGAAATGCTTATGTACCAGACAAAGGCCACCCCTTCTGAAGTTGAATCTATACTGGTGAGTTTCTGTCCACAGTCACAACACTGAGGGAGGAAATTTGCTACACAAAACCTGAATTTCTTACTCATTTTCCTTTTTAGAAATACAAGGAGAAATTAAATGTAAATAGTTTAGAAGAATGTGATCAAAAGGATCTCATCAGGATTTTGGTAAGTCATTAAACTGAAAATTCTGGCAGCGTGTTTATATCAGATAGTAATGCATCTTCATTAGAGACAAAGTTGTGTTAGCCAAATCCTGATTAACTGATTTTAGCTGCCAGTTTCACCAGCTAGACTTGGCTAGTCAGAGTTATATAGAAATGTTTATGTGAATTAACATTTTTAAAGTGTTTAACTTCAAATATCCGTGGGGACAGTGCCATAGCTATAACTGAATTTACTCAATTTTGAAAACAAGAGAAGGAACATTGATGTAAGGTCACTTTCATTCTGGGTAAGAGAACACACATAGGAGTGTCCAGTGGAACTAACTTACTTTTGGATTAATTTTCCTGCATTTCCTTAGGCAGAGAAGTCCAAAGACAGTGATCAGTAACTTCACAGTGATGAAAAAAATTTGATCTAATCAGTTAAAACTCAGCTACTACTAACAAAAATTAGTCATTTTCTTTTCCAGTCTGTGCAGTCTTCTGGCTACCTCGGTATTTCAATCTCCAATGGGAGTGCCTTTTTGGAGGAAAAAGTGCCCACTTAGTGCACTTTGGTTTTTCTTGTGGAGCAGTCCCAGAGCACACACACTGGCTTACTTTGTCTGAAACAAAGCTCAGAGACGTGCTCCAGGAAAACACCAAATGAACTCCCACTCTTAATGGACCAAAGTAGAGCTAGACTGAAGAAAAAGGGTCAAATACACACAAATCTGTTGACTTCCAGTACCAACTACTTCACATACTCCTCCTATCACACCATATTTGCTAATGTAGACATAGCCATAGGGAAAAGATCTCATTAAATTATTTGTATTTATGTGTATGCCAGAATGCACTGGTGTTACGATTTTATTGGTTCCCACAAAACAGATGCTCGCACAGCTCAGAAGTGGTGAAACCAAAAAACATCAACAGACCATGTAGCACTTAAAGTAAATACAATTTAGCTGCATGAAGAATTGCAAAAAATGAATAGATAAACATCATATAATATCTCTGTACCGAGAGAGCAAAAAGTGATTATTAGGGTAGAGGCTCCAAATGTAAAAACATAATACCAATATGAATTTTTAAATCTCCAAAAAGCAATTAAAATGAGTTCTCTCATCATTGTGGAGTCACAAATTCAAAAGTCTAATATCTTCTGCACTGACAAGGCTACATGCAAATGCTTTATCCTATTATAAGACCTGGAATCCCAGAGAGCTAATGGGATAAAGCAGGTGATTCTAGATCTGATGATTCACAAAGTAATGGGTCTTAAAACACCAGTGCTCCAGATTTCCTTGTCCTTGACCTCAGATCAGAGTAGATATAAAGGAAAATCCCAGGGAGAAGGAAATATTTTTGCATGGATGTTCAGCCTTCGTTTGTTGAAATACTTTCATACATTCAGTCTCTTTTTTCCTCATCCATGAAATGGAGATCATTTACAGACTACTATGGTGGAAGGGAGTCATTGTGATCATATAATCTATTTTTTGCATTGCATCAAACCACCAGCACTTCAGAGGTTAAAAAATGTACAGGAATCTTTGCTTGCCTATAGCCTCTTTGAAAGATGCCAAGGCTACAGGTAAGTAGGCATGCAAGCAAGCCTTTTGTTATTAAAAAAACGTTGTTGCCATACTTGATTCTAATGTAAAAGTAAAAAATATTCTGTTCTAGACAGGCTGGTTTTGGTCACTGTATTCATCACTATTGAAAAGATCCAAAAAGGAAGAACACCACTTAGCAAGAATAATCTTGGTTGTGAAAAAGATGAACTGCAGCCTTGAGACCAGGCTAAAAGTGGGAGAACCACAGAATTTTGTACCAGGAAGGAGAAAATTCCATGACCTGAGATTTCTGAAGGAAGGAAATGTTGAGGCGGTCACAACAGACTGTGTTGAAATTCAGAGCAGGAAAAGGAATTCAAGCCTTTTACCTGTCCTCTTTGAGCAGAAAGCCAGCAGTGTCACAGTCGTGTTTCATAGCTTAATGCACATTAGTCTGCACAGAAACCCAAGGCATTTGGGGATACAGTGTCCTTAGGCAATGTTTCTACTGAAGCCAGAAAAGAAAAGAAAAAAAGTTTGCCTAACTTTATTCTTGCCAGAAAAAAACACCCTTGTGTTTTTGACTTTTCCTAACAGAAAGAAGAATTACCTGATCCAAAAGATTTAGAACTGTATGAATTCCGCTTCAGCGACTTTCCTGTTACAGAGCACGGCCTGATAACTTGTGGGATACGACTGTTCTTTGAGATAAATGTTGTTGAAAAGTTCAAAGTCCCAGCTGAGGTCTGATTTATTTTGCCATGTATATATTTATTTTAAGATTGAAGCAAAATAGCTCAGGGTTGTTACTTTAATATAGAAGTAGGCAATACTAAAATATTAGTGGTATGGGTAGCAATCTTCCATTCTTAATTAAACATTTGCATATTTGTCATAAAGACTTTAATCCTGAAATTGTTGAGCTATGGAAGGAACTAAATCAACATGTATTTACATCAGAACAATATGCTGTTTCCATGTTTAATTCAATGAAAAGCAATTTTCATAGAACTTGCACATTATTACAGTAATTTCAAAGTATATTCCAGCAATTTTATAGGAATTCCATAATTTTGTTTCAATGAACAGTACAGCCTTAATCACTTTTGTTGGTACTAGGTCCTTACAAGATGGATGTACACAGTCCGGAAGGGTTATCGAGACATCACGTACCATAACTGGCGACATGGATTCAATGTGGGACAAACCATGTTTACTCTGTTGATGGTAAAGTTGCTAATATTAACCTTACATTCATTATTTAGTTTTCCTTTCAGTTCCATTTGGAAAATTCAGGGAGGTGCACACTCAGAATGGTCTGTTTTCTTTTACAGACAGGCAAAATAAAGAAATACTACACTGATCTAGAAGCCTTTGCTATGGTTGCTGCTGCTTTCTGCCACGACATTGATCACAGAGGGACCAATAACTTGTATCAGATGAAGTAAGTACAAATCCTCAAATATATGGATACCTAGTATTTTTAATGGCAAAAAAACCATGTCAAAGCTTGCAAAGCTGTAAGGTATAGATTCCATATTCATCTGGCATGAATGAACATTTATCCTAGGGAAGATTTCTGCCTCAGAGCATTTGCCATGACAGCTGAAACACAAAGACAATATGCAAATGCAGAATCTTAGAAGGATCTCTTAGAGCTGCAATTCATATAAGAGAGTAAGCTCTTGCAATGGTCAGATCATGGCAGAGCCTCAAGCACATGAGGCCACAAAGAAATGAAAAAAGTAAATTTAAATCCCTAACTGGATTAGTTTTTTTTCAAGACAGGGCATAAGCACTTTTGTGGAGAGGGATTCGGGATGTGGCATAGACAAGGCCAGTTTAAGGGAGACAGGATTTGAGATGCATTCTTTTTCCCTGTGTTCCACATTACGATCTGACTAGCTCAGTTGTTCCGCTCCCCTCCTCCTCAGCTCACTGGCTGATGTAGGTCCTTTCCTGAGGTGTAATCTCCTCATGTTATACAGGATTCTGAGCTAAAGACTTTGTGTTCAGCCCCGGGGTCCACATGCCAGTAAGTTACACATCATGAGGCTAAGCTTTCCCATTCACAACCCTTTTTGTTCTGAGAAAATATTCTAAAGGATTTCTTTGTGATTTTTCCCTTGTTTGTTGTTGTTATGGAACAACAATAGATGCTTGTTATAAAACAATATAATTTCATTTTGTTTTAAACTTACCTTTTTATCACAACATTACATATCATGGTGAGACCCATTCTTCTGAAAAGTGAACAATCTTCCATTTAGTCTTCTTATGTTTCATGTTAGGGCCTGTTTCTATGTGCTGGCTGGAGAACACATGTCTCAGGATGTTGTGTGTACCAAAAGACTATAACCATGATTTTCTGAGCACAACTTCCCACCAACTGTATCTCCAGAATGATAGATCATCCTCCTCCGGCCCTGGACACGCTTCTCCCCAGAGAGGCAGCTCAGCCCACACGCTGGAGCAGTGACACAAGGGGATTTTCTGATTATTCTCAGGGATTCTCCAGGTGACATAGGAGAGAGAATGACAGACGCTGATTCTTATTCAGCAGGCTGCCTCTCATCCAAATAAGTTTAGGAAGGTTTTAAATCTTCCTACTGTGGTCTTCCCTCACTGAAAGCCCTCTATGTGAGGTCATACCCAGTGAAGCTATTTATAAAAGTTATCAGGCTTTACCATGACAGTCCTAAACACAAGTCAGAAAATATAGGTAGCACATAGCAATCCACCTTGATTTATCTGAGGAATGGAGCTATTAGCCAAGGAAAGAAAGGAGGAAAATACACTTCCAAATACGCAGAACCACCTGGTGCCTACATCGACAGGACATTTCTCCCTTCCTACCACTGCCATTGTCTGATGCAGAATTCCCTCTGCTTGAAGCTCTGCCCAATGTCAGAGGAATGCTTTGAGCTCTGTGATAAGACTGAGCACATTGGAGCTGTCAGCACTTGTGCAGTCCATGAAACGGTGATTTTAGGGGATGGGAGGAGCCCAAGGGCATTAGAGGAATTAAACTCCATTATACTGTTACTTTAGATTTAACTAATTTACAGTGAGTTAGAACCACAGGGGACGTGGCCCACAGTCATCACAGACAAGAGTTCAAAAGCCATGCCACATAAGAAATACTAAAAGATGCATAAAGGCTGTTTTTAAGGTACAGAGAAGGTGTGTAGATTAAACAAACAACAAAACTGAAGATGCAAGACAAAGTAGAGGCTTGTCTTTAAAAAGAAGAGTTTTTGAGTTTTGAGGCATCTAACCATGTCTTTGACTTTAGTGGGCACTGAACACCCAATGCTCTCCAATTTCCATCATTAATCAGTCACAAGAGTGAAGACAAGCAAGTAGTTTTTTGCTCTGCATCATACCAATGGTTAAGATATACGGATTAAACTACTGAATGTTTAGATCAGAAACATTTTAACCAAAAAACCCTGAATCAAAAATATTGCCTCCAGAATATTGTAAGAATTGCTTCTGTTTCAACAGGTCAGCTGCTCCCCTGGCAAAGCTTCACGGCTCCTCCATTTTAGAAAGGCATCATCTGGAGTACAGTAAAACCCTGCTGCAAGATGAGGTATGTCTGCATGAGCCTTCTGCTCACACTGATCAACACAAAAGATCCAATCAAGTTACAATGTTCCAAATTTCACCATGTCTTATTCATGTCTCTAGGTCCAATTATGCTAAAATTCAGAAGTTTAAGTCAAATGTATTGTCCACTTTTAGAGAAATATCAGTAATTCTGCCAGAATCAAACTCACTCAAGACAGAAAAGCTTTTCCTCTGGGCCTCACTCACACTCCTCAGGTTTTTTGCACTTTCACGAAACAGCTGATGTTGAAACCAAAGTAGAAAATGCAATTACATACGTACAAAATGCTGTAATCACACTGCTGCCTCTGGTTCAGGAGGTCTGAGTTCAGCTGCTGGCTCTAGCAGCTGAGGAGCAAAGGGATGGAGCTGTTTATGGAGAACCCCCTCACCGTCAGGCCAGGCCCCACACACCTTATCTTGCTCAAAGGAGGCAGTATCAAGAGGATTGGCTGCAGCTCTCATTACTGATCCTCCCAGAATTTGGCAGGCCCTTCCCCAGCAGCTGTGGAGGTGAGGCCCCGACAACCCAGTCTCCTCAGACTCAACAAAATGGCGGCAGTGTGGCCCACCAGGGCCCTCTGCCATCCTTCCCTCAGCGCAGCCTGGCTCTGCCCTGCCTACAATGAAAGATACTATTTACAACTTTTTACCACGTATTTTGCAGGGAAATCAGAGATTTAAAAGGCAAGTCTTCAGCACATGCTCCCTCCAGCCCACTTGTTCACTGCAGCGTGGCAGGCACCCACTCCCACCCTCATTTTTCATTTTCTGATCCCTGTGGCGGTGCCATTTCCTCACCTCAGGAGGCCACAGAATAAGTTCTTACACTAACCAGTAACACAATGATCATAAAAAACCCAGAAGATTCATAGTTTAAAAAAACCCCAAATATTAAACCCCCCCAAAACTCCAGAAACCACCTTTACCTTTCTTGATGGGAATATACTTTTTCAAACGTGAGATGGCAGGGAGTAAGCCCTGCTCTTTGCTGGAGTGGGTGTCAGGATCTCTGGAGCTCTCCACAGCGGCCTCCCTGTGCCAGGTGCTCTCACAGGGACTGTCCCCTCAGGGGAAAAAGGAAGGAAATCGAGGACATTTAGAAAAATGCCAAGTGTGACACTCTCATTCCCTTTGCCTGAGGAAAAGGCCATAGCACTCACCATGGCAGGTCCCTGCAGCACTGCAAGCCATGAACTGGAGGAAAAAGTCTCTACTGTGCTTTAAAAAGTCTAGGAAAATTAGGTGTATGGAATGTGAAACTGCAAAGAAATGATGAAGAACTGCCATTTCTTCACTAAGTATGTGGAATGCAGGTGGTTTTCTTTGGTTTTAAATTGTATGTGGCAATTGCAGTACTTGCAACTGTTTTGAGTCACCATGGATTTAGTTATTTGTGTAGCCTCTGAGGGCAACATCTGAGATCCACCTACTCTCCACACAGTTAATTAGCCATTTATTAGCCATGAATAAGGGTCATCTTTACCAATGGAATAATTTTTCGTTTGTGGCGTTATTTTAATCAGGGGACTGTAGTTGGCCAGTTTTGTTATACTATTCTGAGACAACCTGTATAATACAAACCAAAGCCAGTGTTATAAAAGGAATTGAATTCGTAAACTTTCCATCTTGCAGAGTTTAAACATCTTCCAGAACCTAAATAAGCGCCAGTTTGAAACTGTTCTACACTTATTTGAAGTTGCAATAATAGCAACTGACTTGGCTTTGTATTTCAAGTAAGTACTAAATTCTGTATAACTTCCTACTGAAAAATTGTCAATCCTATACAATTTGTAACTGTAGTTTTCCACTGTTTATATACAGACTACAGAGCTATGTTTAAAATTGTTATTAAGTCTGAAAAAAGACAGTCTTAGATTGATGATAAGCTTTCAAATTAGAGAACACATAGATGTACGTAATACTTAGTATACATTTAGTAGGCCATTCAGATATGCTTTTTGTTACAGCAAACACTGTATTTCAGAAGTGTGGGTTCTATAGCCAAACTGTCAGGTTGTGTGCATGTGTGATACTGTACTATAGTACAATCAGGCTCAACAGGACTGTGCTTGGGACATTGAAATTAAGATGCTGTTTTAAAAACAAACCTGCAGACATCAACCGATCCCAGCACTAAATATGCCAAAGACTCCAAATATCAAATCACCTGTCCTGTTCCCACATTATTGACTTACTGTGCTTTTATAAAGAGCATTTTCCTTAAAGATATATGGAGCCTTTTGTTTTGGTACGGATGTCTTATGACTGGGACAATTTAAAGCCAGGAGACAGGAAACAACTCAGTAAGTTGTTCAACAGCGGTTATTAAATTTTAGTGAACAGTAATTCCATTATTTCATTCATTCTAAATGCAAATTAAGCAATAGGAAGACAAACTTTCAAAGTTCTTCTCAGTCAGGCCTTGCTTAGTGCTGCTTTGGATTTTTGAGGGGAGGGAAGAACATTTATCAGTATTTCCTTCACTTCCCCTAATTCATTATGTTACAGAAGTAACAAAAATAATACTAAAGAAATATGAATGTCACTGCAGTTTAATATGAAGACTTAGGAAATTAGGTATTTTTTTTGGTCAGATATATAGCAAAATCTGTACGTGCTAGGTTACCTGAAAAGTTTGGGTTAAACAGGAAGAAGGTGTCACTTTAATACTACTGTGACTAGGATGCTACTCTGGAAAAGCATAAATATCAGAAATATGGTTTTCTATTTAATTTTTTAATGCAGAAACTATATATGGTTTATTGGTATGTTTTAACAGGAAAAGAACTATGTTTCAAAAGATTGTGGATGCAATTGAAAAAATGGAATCAGAAGAGGAGGCAATTAAATATATATCTATTGACCCAACCAAAAAAGAAGTCATCATGTAGGTGGTTAATATTTCACTCTTTATTCAATGTAAATGAAGACTTGGTGTTGCTGCCTGATGATGAGTCTAACCATGTTTTTAAATTAGAAATAGATGGCCACATTCTTCTCACAACATGCATCTATCTGCATCTTAGGTATCAAAATGCCTTAAAAGATCTAGACTTTTTTTTTTCCTAATCCTTGTCCTAACGCCACTCCTGTTCTGTGTGGTGTTTTTGAAGGGCTATGATGATGACAGGATGTGACCTCTCTGCTATAACCAAGCCTTGGGAAGTGCAAAGCAAGGTAGGTACCTTTCAAACAGCCAATACTGCATTTGCTATCTGGTCTACCGCCTGGTTGGTGCATGATAATGAAAAAAAAAAATATTACTTATGATCATTTTATAGATATTTAAGTATCTGCACCCAACTGTGTTTCCAGAAAACAGCCTCTATTTGTCTGTCATTGTATGTGTAAGGGTTCCACGATGCCTCTCTCCAACCACTCTACAGTTCTTCCACCCTTCCCTATTTGTCCTTCCGTTAAAACTGGCATCCCTGATTGTGTCAGCTGTTCTAGCTACCCTTAAATATCACTCCGTTATTTTTGTACTATCCAACATTTGCTATTTCTCAGGTATTTTTCAGGGACAGATTTAACAGCAGTATGATTTGAATTAATTGTGTCTATTCCGTAGATCTTGGTGTCATTTCAAAGCAGCTTAAACACACTAAAAATAAACTCTCTAATACTGCGTGTCACTGCTTTGTACATAAGTACTTCAATACTTACTGACCATCTTGCTGAATCTCATCACTTAGTTTTAAAGGAATAGCTTTTAATCAAATGCATAATCAAAACAGAATCGCACGATGCTTATGGGGCCTTCTATGTAATAGATATTACCGGTGCCAGAAGGTCCCCTTATGTTGCTAATAGTGTCTTGTCCCTCTTGACAATAATCTATCATTTCCTCAGCATGCAACAGAACATTAGTAATTTGCTAGAAAAAGCCTTAAGAAAGCCTCAGTGAAATTCAGTGAAACGCCAGATAGCATCTGTAATTTTTGAAAGAAGCAACTGACTAGCTCTACAGGGACTAAAGAGTGGAATGCCATTGTGTTTGACCAAAACCTCCTCCTTCTGGAGAACTTTTTAAACTAGTCAGAGATAACGCAACTGGCAAGAAATAAGCCGTCTTTTTGTGGAAGGGAAGTTAACAATGGTATTAAGTAGTAGACAGTAATATGCCAGTTATTGGTTAATCAACATTCTCACAATTTTCTGGAAAGCCTTGTTCTTTTATTTATTTAAATTTACCACTTTAATGCTGACACTTCCACTGAATTATGATTATTCAGGTTGCCCTCATGGTTGCAAATGAGTTCTGGGAGCAAGGGGACCTGGAACGAACTGTGCTACAGCAACAACCAATTGTAAGTACTAAATAATTTAACTGTATTAGGCAATATTAACTGTTATTAAAACACTGACATCATGGACTAGGTCCATGATGCTGACTAGATCGTTATACCAAAAAGCACGGTATCTACATGATCTAAATTACTGCTGTTCTCTTCTAGCCTATGATGGACAGAAACAAAGGAGATGAACTACCTAAGCTCCAAGTTGGTTTCATAGATTTTGTGTGCACATTTGTGTACAAGGTAAGAATAATTATTTTGTTTACCCGCTGCAGTAGTTCTGATGGCACAATTAGTGACAAACTCTTGCAGTTAAAAACTTCTAGAGAGTGGCAGGACTCTTGGTCACAGAGGAAACAACTGTCACAACCGCCACAGTTTTTCAGTCTTGCTCCCACAAAGCAAATTCAAGAGATGTGAAACAGATTCATTAGAAGTGAAGAACTCGGTGAAACTCGATAGCCCTGAGGTTTTGTTACTACCTCAAAAGACTGAATCAGAAAGCCCAGTCTGATTCTTCACAGTCCCATTTAATACAAGGATGCACCACGTGGTGGTTACAGAAAGCAGTTAATGGCACAGCAAAGGGAATAGGAAACCTGCAATACTCCGGAAATACAGATATCCAGTATCTTCCATATAGCACTGAAATGCCATTATTAATCCCTGTCCAGCTTTTCATATTATCGCAAAATCTCATGCAGAAAAGCAACATGCAATATTTTCACATCTTCAGATACATCCTCATTGGTTTGGAATATACTACAGGGTACTGGACTTTTTTATTATAACCTGATACTGATAAACATATGATAAAATACCATGTATCATAGTTATAATTGTATGTATGAATCAGACTATCAAATATGGCTTTAGGGAAAGTACTGAAATGTGCAGTATAGAATTCAGATCTTTTCTAACTGACGATGCACAATCAGGCATTATTACCCCAACATGGTATTTCTGGTAACAGGCCACCACTGCGTGGTCAAGAACGTGCTTCCAGATGTGCACCAGCGGGTACTCACTCTACTTTTTAAAAAATTCTTCCTTTTCTCCAGAAAACCCACTAGCAGAGATGGAACAAGTGCTTGAAAAAAACATGAAATCAAACACAATTAATTAATCTAGCATACGTACTGAATTAGATTTCATAGAACAACGAAAGCTAATGTTTCCTCTGCAAAGCAGCAGTATTTCCACAAATTCAGACTTTACAAATCATCAGTGTTTACGGATTTCTAATTTGCTATTTAAATTGTTTGTATAGGAATTCTCAAGGTTTCACAAGGAAATTACACCTATGTTTGATGGTCTTCAAAACAACAGGGTTGAATGGAAAACAAGAGCTGATGAGTATGAAGAGAAGATGAAAATTATTGAGGAACAAAAGAAAAAGGAAGAAGAAGCAGCTGCCAAAAAAGGTTAAGTAACTTCTAAGGTTTTCATTTATAAATATTTGTAAAGCAATCAACATATTCTCTGTCTCTCAAATTTGCACATGCCGTGCACTCATGCAATGTTCTAGTAAACTTCACACTAATGGTATGCAAGTTCTGAATTAACCAAATTAGCTTTATCTTTACTTGGAAGAAGTGTAACCTTTCAAGATGAAACAAAACCAGTACACTGACCTCATTCTCTAAACTGCAGAACAGCAGAAACTGTGACCATCACAGAAATGAAGGGAATGTAAGCTTCGTTTTGCCTTAAGTCTTAAAACAATGTAATTAAACACTTATTTACGTGTGAATGCTTCAACCACCTGAAATACTAGACATGTATCAAAATTCTGTCTGGCATCAGCCCCAAAATTAGTCAGGAGCTTTGTTCAAGCTGAAAATGAAAAGCCTAAGGAAAAGAGATGGGAATGGATAGAGTGCGTTTGGAACTTTATAAAAAAGCAGTGCAAATCCCCACTTCTCTTCCAAGTTTAAGATCAAGCTTTTGGCTCCAGCTCCCTGCCATCAGTTTCTTGGCTGAAATACACTCTCTCATACTACAGATTTAACACTAATCATCCTAAGACAGCCCATGCTCTGAAACGGGAAGCGTGGCTGTGCGTAACAGCACCTGGTGTTACAGAAGCTGAGAACCTGTCACTCAAGTGTCAGAGCAAATGGAGTCAGTTATTTGTAGTGGGTGCTGCCTGTGGGACAGGTCACCAGCTCTGCCTGTCAGCTGAGGGGACTCAAAAGGTTCAGAGAGGAGAACAAAACACCTGTGGTTACTACAGAATGATTTACTGTCAGCTGGTTTGAAAAAGAAAAGTTGGTCTACCCTAAGTGTGAGTTTCACATCTTTAAAGCATACACCAGTACTGAGCAATTTATTTGTTAATCAGTGTCTGGTGAGTATTCATTACATTTCACACAAAACAGAGGCTACTCAGGGCCACCCATCAAGTTACTGTGTGTTTACAAGAGTGTGAAGTGGAACTAGGGAGTCATTGGCTCCTAAAATAAATTACAGTAGGCTAAATTAAAAAAAAAAAGTTGTTAAAAAAGTACTGTAGGTTACATTATTTAATCAAAGCAGATTTTTGAAGGAGATGTTTAATAAACCGAGTTAAATACCATTATTGGAATAAAATTACAAGAAATATTTTGGCCTACTCACACTGTGATACTGCTTACACACGTTCACAGAAATTATGCACACCCCATTGCCTCCCAAATCAATTTTTAAAGACAGTTATTTGTCTTTATATATATTTTTTGTCTTTATATATATATTTTGCAATCAATAATATAATCTTACTTATTTAAGATTAATTTATCACTGAGTACTAGCTGGTTGTGAATATGAGCAGAGTACTCTATCCTTACACTAGAATGTAGGCCCCTGAACTGCACAGAAATGCCAGGAAACAAAACCAAACCAAGGCAGGACCTACACACAAACCTCCTTGTACATTCGCTCTCCTGGCAAAGAGTAATGTTAGTACAGTCTTATCCTATGCCTTAACCACAAGGTTCTAAAATAAACATTAAATTATACATTTAGGGAGACTCAGGTATTTCTACTCCCACCTGAAGTTAGGACCATCTCATATCACTGGTATTTCATAACCTTTGCGTCGCTGACCTAGAGAAAGAAGGATTTTCCCTTACACCAGCAGGGACAGACCGATTTGCAGGACTAAGGGTCTGACCTTTCCATACCAAAACTGGTATCACAAACTGTAAGTCAACTGTTTTGCATATTTTCAAATGTGCACTGGGATGAGGCCATGCAGGTTGTGAGGACCGGACCTCACCCTGGCAAATCAAGGCCATGTCAATACACGGGTTTGTTAAGTCGGTTCATACAAACAATCACTGGACACCACAGGGGTTTCTCTAGATCACACTGACCCCGCTGTTCTTAGCCAGCCAGTAGGCACAAAACAAACGTGTTTGCTGAACCACTACAGTGGAAAGTTCAGAAGAGAAACTAAACCAGAATACAGTATTAAACTAAGAAAATAAAATACTTGGTTAGTAACATAGTGTTGATTATATCCACCAATTGCAGAGGGTAGGACACTGATTATGTGACATGTTTCAATGCAGGTGGAAAGGGTCGAAAATGACCTAGTAACATGGTGATCCACAGCTTTCAAATGTAAGTTTTAATTCTAATATTGGTATCTTACCTTAAATGAACCTGGAAAGGCAATTTGTGACATGGAAAGAATCTTAACTATGACCAATGAATATCTGTGGAATCATTTGAGAGAGTCTGTAACAGAACCCGTAGCTCTAGATAACAAACTTCAAAGGTCTCTCTCTCCCTTAACTGGTAGTTACAAAGGGATTCTTGCAGGGTTGGATAAAGGTCAAATTAAAGTTTTTGTAACATCCGCTTCAATAATAGATTCACATGGTATTGATCCAAGAGTTTCTTTCTTTTGCATGGCTTGCATACCGCAGTTTTGTATGTGTGGGACACAGTTAAATATATCTCTATAACTACTGAAACTTTCCAGTAAGAGTGGTTCAGTGTGTGTTTGGTCCTTTGAGCACTCCTACACCCTAGACAAAGATGTCTACATCCCATGTGCTATTGCTTCTTATCCCATTTCCCCAGGAAAGCACGTTCCATTTTCAGAAGGTCAAACACACATAATACTTGTATCACAAAAGCAACACCTTTTTAACAAGAAATTAGAGCAGCTAACATTAACAGAAAATACTCATTTTACTTTTCTTCTGTTTTTTAGCTGAAAATGCAGCTGGAGGTGGTGGCGGAAGTGGAGAGGATGGGAAATCCAAAACATGTATAATTTTGTAATTGTCTCAGACACTGTTTCTGCTACAGAAAAGCCATCTAGAAAGAACTTCACTGAGCCTCAGTGGATTTCTGCTTCGCATAGAATAGTATAGATCACTCTCTTAACAACCCTCCTAAACAGTTGCCATTTGTTGGAAAATATTTTTAATGGAGTAAATAATCACTTACAATTAAAAACTGGAAAATTAAAAGAAAAAATAATGGTGCAAAATCATTAACTGTGCACTCTAGGTACTTTGTCACGTCACTCAATTTATGTACAGCATTTTTATTAAAATATGTGACTTCTGCCCACTCCAGACAAAATATAAATAATTTTGACAGATCTCACATGAAATTACTGAGTGAAATCTAAGATGTACAATTCAAACAAAAAAGTGTGATTTTATAACTTGTATATTTAGATTTTTATATGATGTGTATTTAATCTGGAATTGTCCTTTTCCTTCATTCTCAACACTACACAAAGTCCTAGGGTAGACACCTCCTTCCCTTTAGGGAAGCTCACCACAGCTTCATGGCGCCTGGCTCTTAAAGCAGGTCCCTGGCACAGTGTTTTTTCAAAACTACCAGGGATAACTGTAAATTGTAGCAACAGCTCCGAGAACCCGCTCTTTTGCCCATGTGCAAAGGGCTCTGCCCACAGTCCTTGAACCGACCACCTCCAACTGGAAAAATCTCAAATACTTTGCACACAAGTATATGTTTGCTAAGATTGTCCACAGCTGGATGTACAGCCACAGGCGTGGAAAAGGCTTGTGTGCTCCCAGCGCACCTTGCTAAAAATGCAGAAAATTAAAGTACTTGAAAACCAATGAACTGGCACTGATTTAATCCTGGGAGGCCGAGGACAGCAGAGGTAGCACACATCAGAATTGACATCACCTCCCTCTCTGTGACCAAGCCAAAGACCGCACAGAAACGAGCTCCCCATCAAACCCTCCTGCTGGTGAGGAAGGAGAGGCCACCCCGTACCTTCCACTGGGTCTCTCATCGCTGGCTCCTCTGCAGCCAGAGGGAGGAAAATGGATCCGAGCATTCACTGGAACCAGTTGCAGATCTAGGAGGAGACGGATGTCAAACGCAATTCCTGCAACAAACACCTCTGACACAAATTGAGTCCTGTCCTTCCCCCTCTCAATGAGCAGACCCAGGGGTTTTCCTCTGACGGGCCCTCAGCATACGCAGAGAAGGGTGAATGACTGAACCATTTCCCACAGTATTAACTCTCTAAGACTGCTCCACAAACATGGATCCTGTGTACAACCACCCAAAATTAAAAGAAACCACCAAAAAAATCCCACTTATCACATCCTTACTTGTAAATGGACCAAATATTTTATGCAAACTTTGTTCTGACACAAACCCAAGCACCATGTATTATTTTCTGTATTAAATGCAGATACTAAAGAAAGCTATTGCAAGGTTGTTTAATCATGTAATTTTATTCGAACCATATTAAATGCTGTGTTTAGTATGTACACTGTACCATCTCCTACTGCAGCTCTGAAGACCCAAAAAGGAGTTAGTTATCCAGAACACCCAGTATACAAAACTTGAAGCAACAAATATAGTGCCAGGTTGGAGAGAGGGCGCTGGGGCGCGCGGCACAGCCCTAAGCAGATTGGGGAGATTGGATTTGACTCTCCACCGGGCTTGCGAGATGACAGAGAATTAACCTTTAAATCCACCTTCTTACCTAAAGCAGCCTTCATGCAAGGCTACGCTTATTTCTTACTCAAGGACATCCTAATATGTCCTTGTGCTGTCACCCATTATGTAAGTACAAACTGCTGAAAATGTAATTATGTTCATTAATGCTTGTAAATAAGAGTTCTCAACTTACTCGTACGAGCGCATGGAACGTGTTCATGAAGACACTGCGACCATCTCTGCTGTCACATCTTCCACATCAGAGACTTCTATAAATATATCTACAGTGGAAAGTACTTATCAAAAATATATTTTATACAACATTAACTTTCCTCAGACTAACATGAACATTTAATTAAAAAAAAGTTTGTCATTTAAATCCAAAGTAATTTTAACCTGCCAAAGAAAACAACCACCATAACTGTTTCTGTGCACGCTGTTTGGAAAGCTAAAATAAAGCATGTTTAAAGCTGTGTTGCAATTTGAAGAGGAAGCTGAATCCCATAAGTTTCTCAAGCAATGCACATTCTTTACTTGTATATTTAGGCTTACACTTTAAAGAAGGATTAACATCCAATCAATGCTAAGGAGATCAGAAACCATATATAACATCAGGTCACACGTACACCTCCCGTAGAAAGCCACACACTTTATTTTCCATGCCAAAAGTTCCACCAACCAACCAGATTTTTCTAAGTGGAATTATCCGTCACATCATATTATAACCAAAATTTATAACCAAAATTTAAAACACAGTCGCAATGAACTAAACTTTTCTAAGGGAGACATTTCAGATGGTTTACTTAATTCAAGCAAAATACATATTTGATAAAAATTGAACTTCTCCAACAGCATTTGAAAATACTTAGAGAGACTAATATCTGAATATTAAAGTCTACAGGACTGATACATTTAAGGCTATTAACTCCTGCTAAACAAATTAGAATATATGAATATATTAAAGTGTATGGCTTTAATAACAGAATCTTCCAACATGCCCTTTTACAAACAATGACAATAACTGAAGTTTCAGCTAGAATAAAAACCAACCAACTTCCTTGATGTAATGTCAATAAACTATATTCTTGTTTGTTTACATCCTTCCTCCTTTTAAGTTTGGGTGCTGTGTATCTTCTGCACCGAACTGAAAAAATTATTTCTCTAAATTCATGAGCCTACCACAGCCCACCACAGGAAAAAGGACGTTTTGAGACCCGAAGCCTTCTACAAAGAGAACATCCTGAGCATGGTCCATGTGAGTGACCTCAGCAGAGGTACGGGAGCAGACAGAGGGCTCTGGTCCCTAATTAGCACTGAATCCCCAGATGCTCAGCTTGACAACGCAAGAAGTGACTGAGCCTAAATCCATTTCCAGTTTCAGAGAAACAAGTCTTGAAAATACTCATCGAACTCCTCCTCCCTGTAAAAAAAAAAAAAAACAGCCAAAGAACAAAATCAGTCAAAGAAAGTGCTGCTTTGGATCTGCACCTCTGTACCTGGGAGAGAATCTCTGTGTGAAAAGATTCAGCAGAATTCTGAATGGAAGACTTCTCATCAGACTTCTGATGGGAATTTGCAGGTGGTATAGACCCTTCTGACTTATTCAATACATCCCAACACCCTTCCCATTTACTCCTGAGACAGTCACAGGGACAGCAGTGGCAGTGGCCTGACAAAAGTGTCTTCTCCAGTGCTGTGTGTCTCCTCTCTAAGAAAAGACACCTCGGTTCACTACATGGAAGGAGATGTGACAGCATTTTAAATGTCAGAACACTCATTAAAACTCCCAAGGAAAAAATCTCTGCCTTTTCAGTTCTGAAGGGACACAGGATGCTTTATTAGCTACAGGTTCACTACAGCAGACTAACCGTGATTTCTCATCTGCTTCTTGGAGAGGACCTTTCCAAAAGTCAGCGTCTGAAGGACCATCCTGTGCATCACTGTTATCTGAATCTGTTAAAAAAATTAAAGTGCTTATGAAATAAATTTGAAAGTAATTTATCGGTTTTTTTTTATTTAGACAGTATAATGCTAGGAGCAATGTTTAATTGTAACCATGAAAATAAAAAGAACACTTTACTTTGCAAAAAGTAAAAACGAAAACATTTTCCAATGTTATTCGATGCAGAATCAAAAAGACTCTCATATATCAGGAATGAGTATTTTGGCCAAATATAACAACAATAGTGTCACAACCACTGATCTTGACACACCATCAGCATAGCACCTCCTTCCTAAAATGAAGGGTTTATAGCCATGTACCCAGGATTACACCACAGTGTCAGTTCATGATACGAAATGAATCAATTACTTCACTTCTATTTGAATGAAAACTTTTATCAATTGTAACTTACCAATGAAATTGTCAGAAAAGATGGATGCTGCAGAACTGCTTTGTGTAAGTAATACAGGAGTGAAAACCAAAAAAAATCTTGTTACCAGAAATATGCCCTGACTTAAACCAAACCCATCTTCCAGCAGAGCTCTCCTGACAAGGCAGGGACTGAAGGGCATGCTCTTAGTGTAATTAAGCGCTTCAGGTGCTCCTGTGCCTAACTGAGAAATGCAGGGGCTGAGCACATTCCTAGAAACATCCAGCACAGCAGAAACGCTCCATCCCTTCCCGAGAGCCTGCAGCGGGAACTGCTGTCACCAGGAGATGGAGCTGGTTTCTCCAAAACAGACCCGGGGCTGGCGCCTCTGGGACGCAGGGACAAGTGGGGCCGAGGAGTCACCACTCACAGCAAGGAGCTCTCTGGGTGCTACAGGTGGCAGCTGGAAAGGACTTTACTTAAAGCCTAGGATTTATTTAAAATCTATTAATTTGTTGAGCAGGGTACATGGTAGTATCATTCCTTCAAAAGAAGTGTAGTACTTAGTATACCAGAAAAGCGCTTTCTTTACACAGCACAGATTTGGACATCTGGACCCATGCAAATAATGCAGCTATTTTCACACCCTCTACTCTTCTCTGGAACAACCTGACCTCTCATTTTTCTGATTATTTCCATTCTGTTGCCTGCCCACATTTTATTCCTTACTTAAATTTAAAAGATTTCCTTTTTAAAATTCCTAACAGTTTTTTCTCCAATAATTCGTAGTCATTATTTTGACCCTTCACATGTCTGCTTGTTCTCACACGGCACTCTTATCATCTTATAAAATATTAAAACTGCCAGAGAATAAAACAATGACAAATGACCATGAAATAATACAACTTATGACAAAACCATAAAATGCAGAAGATATTCAAATACTTTACCTTTATCAGAATTATCTGAATCTTCTGAAGAAACCTGATCTGGAAAGAAAAAAAAAAGCTCATCTTGCTTTTATCTGTTATCTCAAATTGTTTACAAAGATATTTCCATCATGATGTATTAGCCATAAAGGTGTGCGTGCACACATCATGCTCTCAAAGAAAGTGAGCAAATACTGAAGTAAAGAGATTTCTTTTGCAGGAATTCAAAGGCCATCAGTTTGAGCTCAAACACGCTATCCCAAAGTCTGTGGTGTAAAAAGGCTATCAGCATCCCCAAAAGGCTGTCACCCACAAAGCCTCAGGGATACACTGTTAGGCAACCTCCAATTCCTGGACAAGTCATCCCTGCAATCTTTTTCAAAAGGTTCTCCTCTCTGTAAAATGTAGGAAATCTATCTTTTTTTTCCCTCCAAATTTATCTCTTTTGTGCACCTGAGAAATTTTACCCACGAAATTTATCTTTTTGACTACCTGTGTTACACAATCAAGAAAGTTACATATCTATATTTATACATAATAACATATCTGTATCTACATTTATACAGCTATAGCAAAACTCAGATTGAGTATTTTAAAAACTGAAGGTCTCAAATTTAAACTTACCTTCATGGGATGTTTTTTTTGACTTCTTTTTTTCTGAGCAAGATAATTTTGTCTTCTTAATTTTGGGCTCTTTAGAGCTTGGTAGAGCTGTGCCTCTTTTCTTGTGTGCTTTGACTTCTTTCCTCCTTCAAAAAAAAATAAATGGATGTAGACCTTGTCTGTTACATGTACTCCTCAAGCAACAGTAAATCTTAAGTATTTAGTTCAGTCAAACAGCTGCCACTGCCACTATATAAACCTATCACTAGCTGAACTGAAAAAACCCAATTTAGTTCAAATGCAAAGTGCTATAGAAACACTATAGCTTTACAGCTAAAGACACAGGGCAGGAAATGCTAAAGCTGCTAAAATGACACCAACACAGGCAACAACCAGGTGAACTGGCAATAAAAGATTAAATACAGAAAATAATTTTGTAACATGCCAAATTCTTATTTATGCTGAAATCTTTTTTCTTTTAGGAAACAATTTTGTATATATGTAATGAGAAAAACACTGCTAATACGTGTTTTTAAATATATTTTCTGATTTGATAGCAACAAAACCTGAGGTAGAAAAATCCCAGGCCTAAGAACCTGCTACGCACCAAGAACCCATGTGTTTTATTTTCAGCATTGCCTATACAGGCTTATTGTATGTCCAGAGGCTAACCTTTTCCTGCTTCTTTGCACAAAGAAGTCACTAAATTGGTTTCAAAGTGTGTGTTACTCTGCAGCTGACAGAGAGAACGTCTGACCACCCTTATTCTCAATTCAAGTGGTTCCAAAAAGAAGCAAGACAAACCAAACTAATCTCAATTAGCTAGATCTCCTTGTTAATATGTGCCTACACCATGCTCTGATGAAACTCAATACGAATTAACTTTTAAAGTGGATTAATTAACTATCTTGAATATATCCATTCAGATGGACCTTTGATTGTGTTACTTTAAAAAAGAAATCATAATTTCTGAGCTGAAAGGTTTCCCTTTCACAAGCTTTTCAGACAATTGTATGGCTTAATACTGAGCTGTGTAACTAAGTCACTGCCACACTGAGATTCAGAATATCTGAGGATCAGAAAACTGAGTATCAATAGCTGTGGAATTCAGTGAGATTATAGATAACAATAAAAAACAAACCAAGTGTCAATGCACAGATTTTATAGGTTCGGAATTCACTGTTTTTCTCTCATATTAATAACTGATTCTCAAAGAAGAACAAATACTCAAATTTAAAATTTCCAAACACAGTCACTTGACTCACAGACAAACCCTCTCTTTTAAGAAAAGCATTCCAGCTCTCAAACTCAGCAAGAGCAAGGAAAAAGGACACTGTTTTCCATAAACTTTCAGAAAAGAAAAGTAACCACTAGGCTGAAATTAAGCAAAGGGAATTTCTGTGTGGGTGGGGATGGGATTCTTCCAGTTCGAGGGCTGTTTTACTCTCACTAGCACAGCAATATCTAACTCTCAGCAATGGAAAGACAGTGACTTTATAAGAACTCCAGAACAGAATCTATTTCAGCATAAATGAAGTTTATAATCACCCAGCTGAATTTTCCCCCAGTTTGTTGTTCATCATAACTGTAACCTATCAATCATTCAGCCCCCATATTTTCAAAATATTTCATCACCTGTGATGGAAGTTCAGTTTGTAAGAACATTCTGGACATAGTCCTGAAAAAGAGAGAATGAGAACGTGACACCCATGTATTTGGTAAGCATAATTAACAAAACTTATTAATATATATATAAAACTAGAGAGAACACTATCTAGGCTCTTGTGCACAAAGAAAAGGCACCATTACCTTGTTTGACACAAAATATCTCTGTAAACTGTGTTAAGTTTAATTACGTCATGAACACATCAAACTGTATACCATACTGAATAGGAAATCCCACTTGAGACAAAACTGAAAAAGGAAATGATTTAATGAAAGTGAGAATTTTTGGAAGAAAACATAAGCATTAAAAATAAAACTAGTAGAGCTGAAAGCGTGCAAGAAGTTGTCTAGTCCCAAACCCTAAGGACTCCTGAGCCACCCAACTGATTAAGCAACAGTGATGAAACCCTCCTTGCATTGCTGTGTTGTCCATTAAAACCAGGCATGCCTGTATACAAACCAGCTTAGAATCAGTTATTTTTATTCTATGACACCACCAAATATACAGCATGAAGTGCTCAACCTGTAACCACTTTGCCACATATAATACTACTACTACTACTAGCCATTCTCTCTCAATTTAGAGAGCATCACACTACCTGTAATTAATATTAAAAAATTATCTCCTATTCAGCATTTTGCATGAACTAACACTATCACCGCCAGGTCTCACTCGACAGCTGCAGCAGCACAAGACATTTGTCTCCGTTGAAGTGTCTGTACTTACTGAGTTTCACAAGCGCGTTCCTCTTCTCACCATGTTCCACGTAACCAAAATTCACCTCCCAGCTCCTCAGGCCTTCTTGCCCATCACAGTGCTTATTTCCACAGGAAAACTGACCTTTAAAGGGGTCAAAACCAGCAAACTGTGGTTCAATGATTAACAAGGATAGGTTTGGGGTTATTAGGTCCGGGTTTGCTCAGTTTTTGGTTTTTGTTTTCCATTTCTTTCAAATAAAAAAGCCTAAGTCTAAAAGCAGCATCTAGATTAAGGAAACAACAACAGATAGTGACACCACAACCGCTCACCCTTGTCTAATAATGCATACTGGCAAAGAAAGAACATAAACTGAACCATGCTTTACAATGCATAGACTAAGGGATATCTTATGAAATAATAAGCCTAATACTGAACTCTAAAGAAATGAATGTCACTAGGACATGTTCTATACCTTAAACGATCACTTACTTTGCAGAGGCTGATGGACCAGACATGCGTCTTTAATGACATCAAAGCATTCAAAGGATCAGGTATGTACAAGTTCAAATGCCCATGTTTTTATTACCTCACTAGTTTACCTGATACACTGGACATACAGTTTGTATTCTAATGACTTTCCATAAGCACTTTTCTTTTAACAAAAGGAAATCCAATTCTATGAGGAACTATATGGCAGCTTTTAAAGCTTTCTTGGGTTTATGATGTTAAACGCAACACTGATTTTAGAACAATTTGCACACAATCAATGCTGTTGACCCCGCCAGGCAGCCAATACTGCAGTGATACAGGTAGAAATATTCCCTCTGCCGGCAGCGCGGGCTGTGAGGACAGGCACTAAAGGGCTCACGGGCAGGACGGCTGGTGAACGATTAACCTCAGGACATTCTGCATAAGCTGCTCACTGCTGGGCTGTCCTCAGCTCCTTCAGCTCGGCAGCGCCAAACCACCCACAACGCTAATGCTTCGACCAAAAAACCCCCAGGGCTCTCATTACAAATAGTTTCAAATTAACATACATCAAATATGCTTAACCTTACGTAAGGTATGGCTACCAGTATCCTGTATCATCAGGAACAGTTTATATAAATGTTAAAGGTTACAACTTTTGGGAACTTAACCAGACTCTGCTTACTTCACATCTTCTGAAAAAAATCCCCACATAACCCCAGAAACACAGGCAGAGAGAAAAGAGAGATATATCAGTTTTATTTATGATTAGCTGCTCTTTACAGTATGTAAAATCCATTCTGGATACTCTACACTTTGTCTGTGAAACTGGCTATGGTCACAGGAATGTATTTGGAACAGGATCTCCAGATGGCTAAGGTAAGCAATGAGTTCTCAGGTAAACCAGAAGAACCTGACTCTGTAAATTACCACAGTCCTGTGCCCTTGCACATTTAACTGCATTTATGATCATCTAAATATTTGAAATCATGGTGTGTTGTTATTTTTTAGTGGTTCCCTGCTCCAGGCCATACACGTGCATGAACAGCCAGGCTTCTCTTACCCTCCTCTCTCACTGCAATCCCTAAAACACAGTCAAACCTTGACTTGAATACACAATTCCACTCTCTCAGGAGGCTTTTGCAGTAGTATTTATCACTCTAGTATAGCTTGATGTCATAAAAACATTAAAAAAGATATTTTTGCAAAGTACAAGATCATTATAATTGCCATTGGAGGCAATTCCATGCCTTGGAGGACCATGGAGGACCCAAATCAAAGGGAACTACGGACCAGATATTCAGTACTTGAAACACGACTTTTCCCACAGCAAGATGCCCAAGGAAGAAAGACACAGAGACCAGTGTGCCAACTGGCAAGTGAGCTGGTTAATCAGCAGCCTAAGACAGACACTGCTGTGCTCAAAGCGAAACATTAGTTCAATGAAATAGTGAAAAAATGAAGAGTAGTTCTACTTGCAGGTATTAAACAGTATTTTACCAAATAATATGTCAGGTTCAAGTATTCTACTACTTCATCTACAGATATAATAAGTAGAAAATGGCAAATATAATATAAATAATGGCATATTCAGCTTTGCTCTTTCTGCATATTGCTGAAAAAATCCTATTTCACCTATACCCAATGAACTTGTTACCTGTTTTCCCACAAAACACTTTTACCACTATCACCTTTTGCCTAAAATACCTTCTATTTTAAAATTTAATGCCTTACCTTACTATTCATGCTTTGAAAGCAGAGAAAAAGCACTTGGGAAGTCATGTCAAATATATATTTAAAATAGCTTAAAAGCTTTTAATTTTAAGGATTTATTTTCAGACCAACTAACTCACATGCCTACTACTCCCTGATTTATAAAATTTAAAGTAGGGTTTCTACAGTAACTTAAGATTTTAATTAAGAAAATGCCCCTTGTGTGTAACCATTTATTGAAATTGGCAATGGATTACACCATTAACCGCTATTCAGGTTGCATTCTAAATTTCAGCAGATAGAACAGCAATCTCCAATATGACCTCCTTTAAACCACCTGCGGCAAAGGATTGGAGTGGGAAAGAAAAGCAGAGAAGGAACTAATTTGGCATATACAATTAGTAACACAAGTGGTACCTCTCCTTTCACTCATCCTAACTCTTATTCTTCTCCATGACCCTACAAAGACAGACGGTAAAAACAAAGCACCCAAACGCGAGTAACCCATTGCTGGGTTCCCTTCTTATGCCCCAAAACACAGCACACCCCACCAGCTAAAATAAGCTCAGGCTCTCCTTTTTTAATGGGAATTATCAGACAAGTAGGTATCAATGCTTTACTACATTTAATTAAAGCAATTTTTATTACTGATTTATACTTACAAATAGCAAAAGAAAGGCATTAAAGATTCACGCCTTTTTTAAAGGGAGCATTTGAAACTGCACTTGGGAAGAGCCTCCAATATAGGAGAGAAGGTTGAATTCTTGCGCCCCTTAGTGGTGAAACCATTCCTCAGTTCCTATGTTCCAGTTCTATGCTTTCCATCGAGATTTCATTAAAAAGCTTAAAACACGTAATTGTGCACTTTCTCCTACATTTTAAAATATGGAGTACCAGATATTAAAAGTAAAATGCAGCTTTAATTTTTTTCCCCATGAAGACATAATTGTTCATAAATTACTAATTTCTCATTTAATTGCCTTTTTAAAGCATTCAATAAAGCATCTAACTATACCAAATGTAACTATCTGTTTTATATAATCTGTAGTGTTAAATGCAACATATGACTGCAACTATCTTTAGGAGCTTTAATTTTAGCTTGAAAAACCCCACCATTAATGTTTACACTTCCTCCTGCCAAATATAATTTTAAAAAAAAAACAACTAAGTGTTTTTCTAACTTCTTGTAATGTATTATAATAACTGGAGCTGTTTGTAGAACTGTTCTGCTCAACAGTATCGCTCCATGCAATTGTCTCATATGTGCTCACACAACTTCTGAAAAGCACAAACATGAAGATCTGCCGCAGGAACAGTCCCACATTTACGCTGTTTTCTTGCTTCTCAGCTGCTTGTGAAAGCCCGTGTGCCCTGGCTGGGGCAGGGGGACTGCTCTGCACCGTCCCAGTGACCCAGTGGTGAGAGCTCACACGCAGAAGCAACCGGAATAAGCTACTGATTCAGAAACATCATTGGGAGACATTGCACGTGGAACTTCAATTAAAAGTCAACATATTGCAAAACAGCACTGGAGAAACTGTTAAGAAAATTATTTCCTGGGGAAAAGGTATCGAGAGACTTCAGTTAAAGGTATTTAGGTCTACTAAATGAGGAGAGGTCTACTGAACTGGAGAACTACTGGAGGAAAGCAGCTAAAAACCATATCCCTGTAATTCCACATTATCAAATGCATTGTGTTCATTACAAATCCAACCTTGTGAAAATAAATCGTATGTTCTCTTAATTTTAATATATGCAGATCAGTGTGCACACTAGAGCTATGTTGCCTAAAACAGCAAAGTTAGAAGCTACGTCAATTTATTGTCCATTATTATCTAATAGACTTACCGGTATTGTCAAATACTGTCTAACAAAATTATGTTAAAAAGCAACACAAAAAGCATCAAGGAGAATAATATAATATAAAATTAAAGACATCATTACCTTTTCCTGAAATTACTTCTTTCTCATGTCGCCATCTAAACCCAAACTGTTAAGATAAGAACCAAAATTAAATTGTGAATAGTCAACGTATCCAGTAATGTAAAGACTAATTGCAGTTGATTGATGTCCTGCATGTGGTTCCATTCAATCTATTCAATCCTGGTTAGTAAAATTTAATTTCTTTCTCTGTTAATTAAAAATATCTCTCTGCTTCTACTCGCCAGAAGGATTCCAGTTCACCCAGCAAATAGGAAGTTGGGACAACGTGACTCTCCTAGACACTTCACTGCAACTTTGTCCACGCTAAAGACAGAGAAGACCACTTGAACACTGCAAAGTCACATTAACACCTATCGACGGGTCAACTCGTACACCCTAAAGACACACAAAAAAATCCCAGAAAACCAACAACCCAGTTTTATTTCTCTTTACATTCCCTAGAAACTTCACATGCACATAACTCATCTACTACGTTTGTTTTCCAGGAGAATCTGCTTCATCATCTCAAAATGGCAAGTAGACTAGTGAAAAGGCTGAAGATGGAAGGCAGAATAGCCTGGGGAAAAAAAAAACATTTTATTTTCACTAACAAGTAGAAAGAAGGGATTTATTTTTGCAGGAAAACCTCCATGCTGAAAAACGATGACAAAAGCAAAGATATTAACATTACCAAGTGGAAGACAAGTTGGCCTTGAAATCTGAAAATGATATGGGAATAAAAACAAAAGAATAAAATGTATTCTGTTTAATGACCAGGTGTCAGACAGATCTCATTTCTTGGCAAATTGGAGACATTTCCAATCTGCTAAGCTACAAAACAAAGCAGAGACAGCAAACAAGAACCTTTCTAGGAAAATAAGACAACAAAGAGAACATTTTAAGTCCAACGTGTACTGAAGCAAAACTTACATGCAGAGCACTCTCTTGCCTGACTGCCAGACTGACACCAGAACTGAGCTCTGACATGCAGACACCTCTCAGAGGACAAGATGCACTGAAGGTTCAGAGACAACCTAGACCTAAAAAACTCAAATCTAGGGAAAATGTAAGGAGTAATGGACCCATCACAAGCAAGAGCTGTCAGAGCACACTCTTCCAGTGTCCCTAAGGAGCCTCACCTCAAGGGTTACTCTGGCATTTCTCACTGAAAGGAAAGGAGAAGGTTGTATGTCCTAACTGCACAAAGAGAAGTGGGATGGCGGGTGCCGGGGTCCCATGTGCCAGCAGTGACAGCACCTGAGGTGGGTGCCGGTGAGTGTGGGAGCAGTGGTGAAGACCGAGCCAGACCAGCCCATCAGCTGGATGGAGCAGCCCAGGAGCAGGGAGGGGGAGTGGGTCTCCATGGGCCAGCTCTGGGTGTGCGAGCATCCGTGTATCCCCAAGGATGAGGGCACGGGGGAGTCTGTAATGGGACCACGGGGGTCCCAGCCATCTCCATGTATGTGCACAAGGACAGTGAAACAGGCTGAACCAGCAAGTGGAGCATGGCTGTGACCTCAGGGGTTCACACGTCTTGGGGCTTCTCGCTCCTTTTGAGCTTTGGTCAAGGTGCTGTCCTTATCTTCAGACCTCAAGAGAGCCCTTCTCATTAAAGTGGTCCTTATCATTATCCAGCACTTCGGAAAACAGCGCTGCTTCTCAGCAAAAAAGTTCCAAATGAGATCTGAGCTACAACCTCTATGCAGAGTCTTTAGAAGAATTAGCTGATGAGAAGATTTTGGCTAATAGCAAAACAATTACAGCTGTGAAAAGACAGATGAGTATGGATGGGCAAGTCTCCATCTATGCAGAATATATCTATTAAAAACATCACAGAAAACTGATCTCTCACTACTTTGACACCACCTAGCAGGACATAGAGTCACAGAATCACAGAACAGCCTAGGTCAGAAGGAACCTCGAAGGACCATCTGGAGCCCAGTGGAGATTATCTGGCACCCTATGCAACCACATCTTGAAAACCTCCAGTGATGGGGACTCGACCATGTCACTGGGGAGGTTCTTCCAGTAAACGAACATCCTCACTGTAAAAAATGTCTCTTATATCAAGATGGAGCATCATCACGTAAAGCATCAACAACTACTGCAGGAATGGCTGGCCAGCCGAGCAGCCTGTTACCCACCCTGCTCCTCCCGCAGCACCAGCACAGCAAAGCAGGGGGCACAAGGGGCTAGAGACACCCAACCCCCAGCTCCTGGGAATGCAGAAAAAGAATCTGAAAGCACAGGCTGCATTCCATTGGTGTGAACGGGATCAGCAGCCAACTTCCAAAAAAAAAACCTGCTCTGACATCCTTCTGTACCAAACATGGGCATGGATAAATCAATTTTCTAAGAATTTCTAAGAAAGGACTCTCACACGGTCAGAAGGTATTTGAGAACATAAAGCATAACCTAGTATAAGAGACCAAATTACACGATACAGCAGAGTTATGCTGACACGGCAGTTCCAAAAATACAGGTAATGACTTATGAGCGTCCACAGGAATTCAGAGGGACCTGAGAGTTAGGACAGCCACATCTGAAGTCTGACAGGGAAACACTGCTCACACAACACACGAAAAAGGAAACTGGGGCAGGACAGTTTCCCACAAAAGACAGCAAACATATGGAAACTTGGCACAGTACCGAAAGAAACAGAATCTGAGAGTGTGCTCAAGGGAAAAATCAGCTGGGGACGGGGCGGAGATTGAGGGATATGAAAGAGCTATAGGGAAATAAAATCAAATTTACTCAAAAAAAGGAGCAAAAGGCATGTTCCGCATTTTACTTTTTGTTAACTTTAATTTTATTTTTGCATTTTTCTATCCCAACTTTCTTTGGAAGGCTGTCATCATCTTTTCTGCTTAATATTAGAGTTTAAGCCCAGTCCTTGCAAATATTTACCAGTGAATTTAATTTTCGATCCTATAAATAGTCTCAAAGAACTTTATATAAATGCCGTTTGCAGGGTTGTTACTATGCGCTAACAAAACTAAGACACATCTGAGCTTAGCAATGCACTCTGCAAAATGACAATAGAAAATTCACAATTTTTTTTTTGACTAAGAGGCTGGTTAGTCAAAAACTCGGAAATGACAAAGGCTGTTCCAGTTAAGAAGAAAAACTGGTGCTGGAATCAGGCTTTTTCTCTTAAGAAATTCTATTTATTTACAAGGAACATACAAATCCTGTTTCCATAAACAGAAAAGAACAACCAGCAAAGGACACCGCTGTAGAACAAGCATTTCCAAGATTGTTTCTGCCAACATTCAACTAAACAACTCTCTCTTTTTAGATATTCTCTTTCTTTTTTTTTTTTAACATTCCCAGGGCTATTTTAGACCTCCTCTAGCGCTCCTCTGCAAGCCAACCTCTCCAGCCTCTCTCCTTCACCTCTGTCCATGTTCTGCCCTTCCTACACACAAAGTACCTCTTCATCCACCACCATCTGACAGAAGTGCTCCCATCCCACAGAGGCACATTTTTGGGGCAGTGACAATACTTGGATTCAAACTGCTCCTGGTTGTTAAATAACTTGGCAAGTTCTCACAGCTCTCTTTCGAGGGAAGGGCATTTAACACGCTGGTTTCACAACATACCCACAATCATAAGGCAATTTTTAAAAGAGGACATACCAAGATGATTTACAGTAACGAAACGTACCTTATTCTCTTTGTATCTGCTGAGATCTGCTATACAGTACTCTTTGAACAATTTATCATAATACTTCTTTGCAAGCCTCTTCTCCCTATAACAAAAGGTATTATTTTTTATTGAATACACATCATGATACAATTCACTTTACATTGCAATGACATTAGCAAGACAAAGATGTCGTTTCATCCAAAGAACACAAGCTGCAGAGCTAGAAATGCAACAGAAATACACTCATTTGAGCCAAAGGGTCGGTTCGACAAAACTGGAAAAGTACATCTAATATATATCTACAGCACAAATCAAACTGTGTTTTTTCAAACTAGGCTTCCTTCAGAGTTTTCTGAAGTTTTCGGAACAGTCGTTTGGACCTCAGAGAATGCATAAACATCCAAGTTCTTTCATCAATTCATTTTGCCACTGAGCAACATTACATTACAAATGCATTCAAGATCAAAGAACGATCACTAAGTATGCACAGTAAGTCTTAATTAGTAACGGACACCACAAAATTAGTACAAGTGATCTAAAAATAACATGTTCTATAATAGTTGCAGGTACCAATTCATATCTGCTTCATCATCTTCGTTCCACAGGAATCTATGGTTTTCTCTAATAACATCAAGATCCGTCTTGTCATTCGCCCTAAAAAAGGACACATTTTTTTTTTAGTACAATGTAACATAATGAAAAGTCAGTCCCATAGTAATTTGTTACACATCAGTATTTCACAGTTGTGATCTCCACCTCACCACAGAAAGGAATAACTTGCTATGGAATAAAACTATCAGAAAATGTATTCCCTGGAGTACCTTTTCCCAAAGGAAAAATTCACAGTGGAAAACTGTCACTATGGATGACTTGATCCCGTCTGAAAACACTTTTTGTACTTTTTGTCCAAGACAATAATGTTAGAAGGCAGTTAGAGATAGCTCTAAAGAAGGTTATCATTATTCTGGACAATGGATAGCAATTCTGCACATTTCAGAAGTATTTCAGACTGTTATTTGAAGGCACTGCCAGATATTTCTTAGTGCACCCTCAATTAACACTCACCTGTCATCTCTCCTTTTACGTAATGAAACAAAAACATTTCTGCTCATGGGAAGTTCTTATATAAAATAATAGTGCAAAATGAAACAATTCTGTGGTTTAGATATTTGTAATGACTATAGTTACTACTTGCGATCCAAAGAATTAGTGGTTTGATAGACAGCTACACCCCCCCAACTACAATATGTATTTAATGACTTTACAGCACAGGCTGCTTTGGGGGCACGAGGGCAAAAACTGCTAATGGTTCTTACCCAGAACGTCGGAAATCCTCTATTTTGCCACCATAGTATAAAATGTAGTCCTTCACCAACTTCTTATGTCTTTCATACTGAATAAAGCAATTAAGGATTGCTTCAGAACTTATCTTCTTTTATTCTACCAAAGTTTTCAAGTTATCTGCTTTAGTTTGGAGAAAATATGTAATGCTTTTTCTAGAACACTTCAGCCTCAGAGACGTGATCTGAAACACATTTTGTACCATAATTTGAGCAAAAATTACTTATTCCCAAAATAAGCGTCTTCACAAATAAAAACATTATGTATGGCTTCTTAAAAAGATTTTCAATTAACTTGCATGTTGTTTCTGAAGCAGCAAATTAGGAAATATTATTATATCCTGGTAGAAATCCTGGCAACTACTGCATCAGTGTGAACGCTCTGTATCAACCTACTATTTTGACATGCATTAGAATTTTATTGAGAAAATATTTTATTTTCCAAAGGCCCCCAAAAAGCTAATTTAACCTCAGTATGTGTCTTTTTTCATCTTTCCACCACAAATAGAAGGACCAGAGAAGCAAGCCCAGAAGGTTTAACTGGCACAATTACACACATTTAACATAAGGTACTATTTTGTACTGCCATGTGAGTTACTGGGTGTTAAAATTGCCTAACAGTAAAGATTTAAAATAGGAACTACTCAAAAACATTAGCAGAAACTCATGAAAGTCTCTGCACAAGGAGTTTTGTAGCCATTCCAGAATATACAGGCTTTTCTGTGGCTAATGACAGTCTACAATGCCCATGGGACCGCTTATGGTATGTCCCCATTACAATGGTTTATGTAGTGCCTGGCCAAATTCTGAGCAGGTCAGGAGAAGTTACTTTCTGTTTCCTGGAGTTTCCAGATTTAAGTTAAGTCTTTCCCTATTTAATTAGTCTTTACTTTCGTATTTATTAACTGTTACTGTTGAAGAACAGCTATTTAAACAAACAAGGAACTGATGGTATTTCAGATACACTCAGTCAAAACATGTAATGACTGCCCCAGGTGGAAACTAAATAAAAGAAAGGTTGTGATCTAAATAAAGTAATAGTTATGAAAATAGTTACAAATTACACATGAAATACGATTAAGAGATTTAAAATAAAATAAAACTACACATGATATTGAACAGACTTGGGTTACAGCATCTGTAGAAGATATTACTGGAAATAACCCTGGTTTGAGTAGGCTTTTGAATTAACTAATGCATTCTTAAATCTCCAGTAGAAATGTATTTGTCCACACACGATAGCAGCCTTATATAGAATTATGTTCTATATAAACTGAACTGAAAGAGCAAAGTTTCTTTGTGCCAGTCTAAATAAAATTTGCTGTATAATTATTTTGTCCCAACCAGGACAAATGAGCACACAGAAAGAATCTGGAAATGCCTGTACTGATCAGGTGCTCTCAGAGACCTCCCAGCAAGAACAAGAAGGTAACTTGGGGGACGACTCAGAATCTGGTGCTGTGCTGTCAGCTCCCGGGATAACTGAGAAATCCGTGTATTTCACTGCAATGGATAATCTGTGCCCCATGTTCAAACCTGAAGAAAAATGTAACAAAAGGATACAGCATCCATCGATATCAAGTGAAATCGTCGTTTTCTTGCTTCTTCCCTGTTAATAACAAATACATTTGAGTGAAAGATATCTTTACATGAAGGAAAAACAGCCTCACAAAAGCAGTAGAGAAAGGTACCTGTCCCATTCTTGAGCTGCAAACTGTCTGTGAACCACACTGCCTTGTTTGGCTTTTTGGAACGGCTTGGTGAGAAGGCCATCTTCCTTTGTACTAAAGGGCGGAGGGAAGGAAGAAAAATTAGTCAAGAACTTTTCATAAGCATAACATTTCCATATGCCAAACTGTGCACTAATTTGAGTAACAAAGCCTGTTTATTCTGTATGAATAAAATCAAACTTCAGAACCAACATCAGCTTAGACTTTACTTCATCTGCAGAACAGAATCGGAAAGGCATTTGCTTACAGTTAGCATTTACGGAAAATTCCTTAAAATAGCAATTTGTAATATTTCTTTTTATCAGCACTATTACTATAGAACCACACGAACACCCCTGAAGGCTCCTCAGTTTCCCTCTGCAGTTAAAGCCCTCTATAAATCTCAGCTACGAAGCCAAGGCACAGGAAGGACAGTCTGTTCACCACGTGACTGCCAGTAACCCTATAATCACCCTTTCACACTAATGTCTCCACACCTCATTAAACAGCTCTGCCTCTCAGTGTAATCACAAGAATCGCTAATTTGAAACCTAAGTACTGTGTTGTGAACCACACTTGTCAGTGGGCAGCCAAAAATATTTTCAGAATTCAACAAAGTAATAAAAAGTCAAATATAAAGTGATGCACGTTAGCTAGTAAAAGGTATATTTAGTTAGTTTCATTCTTCAACAGAGGTGAAGATTTTTCCATAATTATCAGCTGGCAGAAAGAATGGAAGTGAGGAACCTGTAGAAAAGAAGCCAGGGAATTTATATTTCAAGCTATGGAATATAGGACTCTAGAAACTGAGAGTACCATTTGCTCAAAATGATCTGTAGGCAGAAATTTCCCCGTCAGAAGACTCCATCAAACAGCAACATTGAGAAACCCTAAGACTACTATTTTCGTTAAAGTGAAAATAAATACCACGACAGAGCAAGAAAAGCATCTGTAGGCATACAGTGAACCCACGTAAGAGCCTGCTGGGAACTAGCCATGGTGTGCCAGGACAAGGGCAACGATGGCATTTTTTGAAAGGCTCACAGTTATTTAACATTCCTCCTAGAAAGTGGACTGGTATAAGTACCGGCCTTTTAAAGAAAATGAAAACTGAACAAAACCAGTCACTGTTTTAATGGGGAACAGCTATATTTATAAAATAAATGGAACAGCACAATGCCTACTATTATTCCAGTGATTAAAACATGATTTTTTTTTTCCCCCAGAATGCAGTCAGACACTACAAAACCCATTCTTTTAATTTTACTAGGAAGGAAAATATGCATAGGTCCTAGGAAAGTTTCCAGAAAGCCTTCTTAAATAAAGTCCAATAACAGAGCAAGGGAGAGACAAGAAAAGGTAAGAAAAATACACACATAATGTAGGCAAGATGTTCAGTACAGTGCAAAAAATGTTGAAGGACTACGGTGCCAAAGCAGAATATATACATAAATAAAAATCTTAATAATATAATGAGATCAGAATACAAAATTCAAGGTCACTAATTGTGTGAACCACTGAAAGAACTGGCAAAGGCGATCTCAAATAAGAGATGTGCAGCTACATTTCAAGGAGTAAGTACAATTCACCAACTCCCAGCCCTCTTCACAAATTAAATAATTAACAAGTAGCATCAGTTCTTTCCTTCCTCCAAGCAGGTGGTTTAGATCTACAAGGCTTGCTGCCACTTGGCCTTTCTTTGCCTTGCTCTCTTTGCAGTTCCACGCGTCCCGATGGATGGT
Organism: Tringa tobata; assembly: GCA_033628505.1. NCBI lineage: Eukaryota > Metazoa > Chordata > Aves > Charadriiformes > Scolopacidae > Tringa > Tringa tobata. Next base: position 2,508,615 of record JAHREE010000533.1, on the reverse strand, counting down.
GGGGAAGTGAACAGAGCAGCCAAACCCCAACAGTCGATACTAACGCTCAGAAAAATGAAACACTGCCCCGAGAACTGGGGGCACAGAGACACCAGATGGACGTGGAAGAACGGATCTCCGTCAGCTGCCCCTGGGAGATGACACACTTTGGCAAGCTTGACATGAGGAGATGCAGAAATCAAGGAGACTGATTTTTTTCAAAACTCATTTCAACACCACACTTTCCATACCAAATACATAATGCAAAGGGTTAATTCTCTACTACATTTACCTTTTAGTCTTCTGCACAGACTTCTCTCCGTTCTCCTCATCGCTAAAATCAGAATCGTAGTCTCCATGGCCACGTGCCTGAAAGCAACAGTGACAGTCACTGTACCTGCTAAAGCAATACGGACACGGCACAACTAGGAACCAGCGCTGTCCATCAGGCATCAATAAAGAGAGACAGAGAGAGCAAGCAAGCGCAGATCTCACGTATGCCTGAACCAAATCAAATATAACAGACAACGCAAAGTATATTCCAAATAACAACGGGCAAAAAAAGACATCGTCAGTCTGTCAAAAGACAACTTTATAAATAATTTATGTGCAGATGTCCCCATATTTAATTTTCACATAGATACAGATAAGCAAAAGTGTGCTAAACATCTTTGTTCTTCACTTTCAGACAATCTCCCTTATATAAGAACAAGGTGAGTATTTTCCTCAGAAGCTGCTCTTTCAGAGAGCTGGAGGGCAGCACCTGATGTGCTCACATTATAAACAAAGATGAGAACAAAAGTTTCTTGGGCTGTGATACAGCATTTCAGATCGTTAGATCTTAAACTGGTAGCTGGAAAGCTAATTGAAATTATAATTAAAATACAATATGCCTGCAAAAATCAGGCACAATATTCCTAATCAGCACAATATTCCAATATTTTTTTCCACACACTTTGGGACTATGACGTCAAATTAATGCATATAAAAACTCCCAAATACCCCATTTCTTAATGCCATCAAACAATCAAGCACTGACTGATGTCCAGATTCATCACCTCCATTTTTCAAGGCACAGTTACATGCACAGTTCTTTCAGCAGAAGTAATGGATTAAGTAGATCCCATCTCCTCTCCCTCCTTTAAAAATATCGTGATAATCCAGGAATGTTATAAATGGCAAAAGCAATGCTTCCCAGATGAACACGAAGTGCTCCCCTCACACTCAGAAGGGGAGAAGGCCCAAGCCAACACAATGTGCATGGAAGTCAACACAAGACAGACGAAGCATAAAAGCATGCCAGAAGAGAAAAGCTCAAACAAAAGGAGATTTTCCCAAAGTGGTTGCCCTTGGAAGATGGGCCCCAGGAAAGCAGTAGCCATACTCTGTAATCAGCTCCCAGCTGATTCCAGGAATTAATCAAACAATTTTAAAAAAGGTGCAAGAAAAGCTGTTCCCAGAGAGTTATACTGTGAGGCTCTGGGAAGCTGTGACTGTGAGGGCAGCATGGCTAAGAGTAACAACAACCCAGATAAGGAAAACATATTTAGTATTTAACTGTATAAAAGAGGGGCAGATGCCAAAGCCCTGTGCCCAAGCCAGTAGATCTTACAATAGGCATATGTAGACATGGACAGGCAAAATTGTCAAGAAAATTTAAAATAACTATTTTCATTATTTGATAAACCCTTTAATATAATCTTCGCTCGGATGGAATTTGTCAGAAACTCAAAATGCTTGTAAATTAGTAAGGTAAATACCAAACACTTTGTTAAAACATGAACCTGAAAGCTACATAACTTAAAGAACACAGTGTTTTGTTCCTTGCACCACCTTTGAACTTTTTTCTTTTCCGCAAACAGCAAAACAAACGGAAACCACAAAACCAAAACAAGTACCAATGTGCTTTGGGATACACTGGAATCACTGACATTTAAGTAATCCCAACATCTTGCATTAATTAACACTGAAGCAACTGGGGACAGAACCACTAACTTGGGGCTCCTAAAAAGGGGGAATGTAAACACAGTAAGTGTAGGAACCCTGGCCACAGCCGAGGGCAGAGGGAGGAAATGTCAACGCAGGACACAGCAGGCTCCCCAGCACCGCGCTGACAGGGGGGGTCTGCACCCAGAAAAGGCACCGGGATAAACACGGTCACACAGAACCGTTCACCTGGACTCCCGACCACAACAGGCTGGTAAACAGAAAAAGACAGTTTAAAAAAAAAAAACAAAAAGGCAAACCCATCCTACACAAAAATCCCCAACCCGTGGCTCCTGGCCTCGGCCCTCGCCTCGCTGCTCCCCTCAGGAGCGTCACCCCCGGCCGCAGCACGGGGGGCTGTGCCCGCAGCCCCCAGCCGGACCGGCGCCCCTATCGGTACAAACCAACCGCTTGGGGAGGGTCTGAGGGGACAGGGGCTGGAGGAGATCTCCTCACGCTCCACTGCCAAACCATCTTCCCACCCTGGTGTTGTTTTTGAGGCCCTACAGCCCCCGCTTGGGCAGGAAAACCTAGAGTCGGTGCCGTTTGCTTCAAACCTACTCCTCCTTGTAAAACCAGCTATGAGGAGTATTTGTGTGTGCTGTACAGCGAGCACCCGAACGACGACACCCCCGGGATACTGCCCCTTTATTAAAGCTCTAAAACTACCACAGGAGAAGCAGGACTCAAAGGCAGCGAGGGTCAGCGCTTTGTGAAACTCCAGGGAGAAAAATCACACCGAAAACCGGCCCGTGTGGGCCCCACACGGCTTCCGAGGCCGAGCCCATTCCCCGAGCGGCGCCCGGGCCTGCTGCGGGGCCAGACCAGACCCGTCCCGCCCCGCCG
>JAHREE010000533.1:2465505-2501279 GCA_033628505.1 Tringa tobata | reverse complement strand
CGTGTATGACCGCGTTTGAGTCTGATCATGATAAAGTAATGTGGAAACATCAAGAATACTAGTAAAATTGAGATTTATCATTCCTGATCTTTCCTCGTTCTCCATTAAGTCAGTTATTTTGTTGAAAACTGAGGAAATTAGACTTTCTAACATTATTTGATATTGGCACCTTCTTATCTTCTACATGTCTATGAAATAAGTTGCCAAATCATTTATTTTCTTGTCTTCATAGTACGAACAGTCTCACAGCATCTGTTGTGTTTCTGATTTTCATCTCCCTCTCTCTGAAGTCCCCATGTAATTCGTAGAGAAGCCAGTAGAACCAAAACTGGATGTCTACATGTGCCAGTAGCAATGCATTCAGCAAGGGCAGTTCTTTTGGGTGCAGTTGTGTACAGCTCCAGGGATGGACCGTGGTGGGATGTCTCACCACCAGCCTGGAGCAGGGGCTACGCTTCAGCCATGCCTAGGAGTGGGGAGGACATCCCAGTGGGGCTATGTGGCTGCTCAGCAGGTCCCACCACGGGGACCAGTTGCTCCAGATGAGTCACTAAAGATGACCCTCCTTCTGTGATCATCTGGAGGCGATGTAGAGAGAGCAGGCTGGTGAAATGCAGGTTTATTGTGTCAAATTCGGTAAATACATGGCATTTTCCATGGGTTTTGTCACGCAAAGGATCTCAAACATGGAGTTTAACCAGCCACTAGGTGTCAATGTTGTTGTGCTAAAAGGCAAACGCAGTTTTATTTGTTAGGCTGATAATTTATAAGTAAAAGCACTTCTGGATTTAAATTTTTTCCCAGTATAGAGTCAGTTACAAGGACTGTCACAGGCAAGCCCATGCATTACCCATTATTTCGAGAGCAGCTGTGCTGGTATATGCTTTTATGGAGTTGCAATTACCGTTTCACTGTGTAATCATTGTCAGAAAAGTGCCTTTGAAAAAAAAGCATCTAATTGTTCATCAGTTTCCTTCCTTGTTCCAAAATCCCAGATCTTTGTCTAAGTAACCACAATCATTGTATTTGTTAATAAGGTAAAATAGAGATAATAATATGATATCTAATCCTATTATAAGGGTATAGAATTTCCTAAATTCCAATTATCAGTGGAAATTTTCCTCTTACCTATTCCTGTTTAACACCATTGGAGATCAATGGCCAGAGCACCGTGTAGGGACAGAATTTCTAGAACACTGAGGCCTCCAATGTGGTAAACAACTTTGAAAACTATTCTTTTTAAAAATCTGGCCCTGGTTCTGTAGAACTAACGGCAGAGCTGACAGATGATCACTTACACTCTTAACATGGTCATGAATCACAGATAAATGAAGACTTATAATTGTTTTAATTTCTAACACCTATTTTAGTTTTCTTGACTATGAGTACAGTTATGTAAGAATCTTATCATAATATCTTGAAAACCAGATTGTCTCTTTCATTCATTCCGTTGCACTCAGAGCAACAAAATTTCTGTGAACTTCAAAAATATCATTAAAATAAACTAACCTGCAAGCCCTTGTTAATATGTGTATTGTAAATAAAGCCAGGATGACCCTGTAAAGACCACCTGGTTCGTTTATGGAAATAATAAAGCAGACTTGCATCGAAAAATAATTCATGGAAGCAACTCTATGGTTGGTTTGGGGTTTTTTGGACAAAAAGTACAGAATTTTACCTAATAAATCCCCTAGAGGTGTATTATGTAGGCTCCTGCCTATTGTCCTTGAATTGTCACTGCCACCGCCACCGCTGTTGTGTGGCAGGTAGGTTTGGTCTCCAGAGGTCCCAGTGTGGCAGCTTTGTCGGGAACACAGCTCACTGGGGGGTTCCAGGTGCGGGTAGGCAGGTGTAAACAGTGACTTCAGCCTATCAAGAATTTAATTAAAAAGTATTTATCAATATGCATAAAATACTACTGCTTAGTTTTATCAACCTGCACTTCAATAAAGGGGATAGAGAAGCTAACTCCTCCAGCCTGCTCCACTTTTCATTTGAGGAGATTTTAGAAGTGCATAATGCTTAAATTCCCCAAAGTATGAACATTTTCCCAAGAGAACAAAGAATGTTTAATCCTGCTTTTATGTCTAGATCTGTTTTGGTGAAAAGCGACTGATGGCATTCAAATGCATAAATCCAAGAATAAATGAAATGTGTTTTGCCCCATTTGATATCAGAGTTATTATATGAGGGGAAAATGAAAGAAAATAATAAGCAAGAGACAAGGAAAATATAGGAAAGTGGGAATAAAACAACGAACGAACCAACCAACCAACCAACCAGCAATGTGCTTGTTTTCTTTAAATCATATTGTTTCCCATTGGATTTGATTTGTAAAAATAAAAAGATTATGTGAGCAAAATTATAGTCTATTGCACTTTAAAATCATAATGGGAAAGATACACATCCCCTTGCGTCCTGATACACGTTTGTGCGTAAGCTCTACCTTGTGTAAATATATTCATAATAATTCACTTACCAGGAAGGCAAGGTACAAATAATTTTTAAGTACATTACTGTAAATGTCTAAAGCCGTCTATATAAAAAGGTGAGTGACAAGAGGCTGCTCTGAGCAGGGAAGTAGGATGAATCAGTAAAAATTCCTATTTCACTTTTTTTTATGAACATGCTTATAGAGTACTACTGTGAGACCTCAGTTAATTAATAATACCATTAGCCATTCTGCTAGAACTCACCTTTCATTAGCAAAAGTATACTACTGATTGCCAGATTTTGGAAATAATAGGGGTTATATTTCAAATTAAATACAATTTTGTGTTATTTAATCACTAATATCATTCAGACCTGAAGTACTGAAATACTATCTACCTTTCTATTGAAGTATTGCCAGGACACTATTCATTCCACGGCACCTCGGTGGGACGGGAGGGATAACTGTCCTAAATGCTAACAATTAGTCTAATGTAGTTTCAAATATGGAGTTATGTTACTTAGAGCTAGCAACATGGAGTCCTGTAACATCTACCACTCCAGAAACAGAAATGGCAGACTCAAAAAAACACTGAGGAAAGTATCTGCAGCGAGTGAAAAGGAATATTCCAGCTTGTGCTGGGTGCTGGAACCACATTGGATTGGCAAGCAATAGTTGAAACGTTAATGGTTCTGTATCCAGAGGGCTGCCCTTCTTGAACAGAAATAAAACAGAACCACGTGGAAGATACGGGTTATGACCTGAAGTGGGATCTGAGGGAAAAAACATTTCCTTTAGCATATCATGGGATATTCTCTCAAGCTTGCATTACACTGCCCTCAAATATACAGTTCTTGAAAGATGGATTGTATTATTTAAAATCGTACTAGGATCTGTTTTAATATATTCTAATAATCTTATTTTAGTCAATCTGTCCCACTCTTTCCCTGTACAACTAACTTTTGTTTGAACCTCAGCCTTAACAGAGTCAGTATTGGGCAGGTTTCTGTAACCTGAGTCTGCGAATGCAAGGAAAATACTCTTCTGACGATTTTGTTAATCTTCGTTATGGTCATAGTCTAACCACAAGTTTTAAGCAGTAGAAAATTTGCTATTTGGAGGTGAAACACTAAATTCAGTTCCTAATATGGGACTCTAGAAGTATAATCTTTCTCATACAATTTTATTGTCCAGCTTCAACTTTCATTGTAAATTTTCTAAAATCACCTAATTTTTTAGGAAGTGAATGCAGCTGGGTGAGTTTAAGGTATTCTGTGTACAGCAATGAGCCTGTTTTATTACATGCTTGGGAACTGATGTGTACTGTAGAATAAAACTTCCCTGGTTCTGGGCAGGAGGTGCTTGAATGACCGATATTTTGCCACCCATTCTTTCTGGCAACTTTCCCTTTAACTCACGCATCTTGTCTTCTCATTCAGCATCAGCTTGTTACCGTTTGGGAGGATTTTACTGCCTTATGAAAGAAAAGTAAGTCTTGCTCAGACACTTGTTTATCTCTGTTAATCTGATCCTTATCATCCTGAAAGGATGCAGCCAGTGATACTCTCCTGGTGTAGAAAAGGGATTTCTGAAGGCTGAGAAATATTTTAAGATGCTTTTAATTGCAGAGAATAGTGATAACTGTTATCTAGAGACCATCCTCAAAACTGCCACGTGTTCAAGATTGACAAAATCTTTCCGAAGATTCAAAAATTTTTGTCAGACAAATCGTGAAGAGGCAGGTTTCAGAACCTTAACAATCAAATGGCACTTACCTGTAGCAGATGTCACTGATTTATGCAGTATGAGAGCTGGGAAGTTGTATATAAGCAGTTTTTCACTTGCAGTATCCATTAAAGTGTAGACAGGGAGGTAGCTTCCAAAATTACCATGAGCTTTGTCAGCGCTGTGGGAGGACACCCTGCCAGGAGTTCAGAACAGAACGTAGTACCCCTTCTTTATGTGGTTCCGTCGCTGTCTTGAAAGTAATCAGATAGATGATGAATTGCCATCCTTTCCACTCCGCAGTTAGAACAACTAGCAAAGCATTTTGATATTTTCTTGGAGACATCAATGCCTGCAGAAAAATGTGCCCATACAACAGAATATTAAATTGCTCTCCCAGTTAAAAGGAGCTAATGTGCTATTGATAGGTGAAGGCCCTGTTGTGCTATGATCTAGCACTTCAGAGTGGAAACCAAAGCCCTGAACCTGTGGTGACGCCCGTGACTTGTACTGGTTTCCATCCAGCACACCCCTAAAACAGCACAAATACCCCGAGGGTCCTTAGGAAGGGGCAGCTCAGCCCCGGCCACTGGTGATAACTCAGTCACGTCCAGGCAGGTCTCCCCTGTCCCCGGCACGGAGGGATTAACCATCCTCCTCGCATCACCCACTCTGAAGCTATAGCAACCCTCCTCTAATACGAGAAGCTATTTTTAGCATCAGGGCAGCCTTGAAAACAGCAGGTAAAGCATGAAAAGAATGAATAAGTAGTTCTGGTGCTCGCCTGTGAATAGAAGCTATTTATAGCTCGAGAGAGAGAGATCTTAATATATATAATGTGTATATGAAGGGAGATCTGCCTTCTCCCTGAGGGGAGAAGTGTCAGAAACATCGAGTAGAGCATTATTACTACTTCTGGCCTGAGCAGTTATTGAAAAAGTCATTATTTCAGATTGTTCTGTTTAGAAAAACAAATTGTCAATGGAATCGGGTATCTTTGTTTCAGCCTTTATTTGCACAGAACATACAGCATTCATTTCCCAGGAGACTCGTTGCCCTCCAGGCTGCTCTCAGCCAATACTTGCTCCAAGCTCTCTGGGGACGTTCCTCAGGACCCCCTTTCCAATGCCTGGGGTCCAAGAGCTCAGTCTCTGTGATATCTCTGCTGCTCTCCGAGTTCCCGCTCCTGGTTTCTTGTCCTTCTCTTTTTCTCTTAGATATTCATCCATTTGCTTCAGAAAAAGAGCCACATGTGGCTTTGTTTAATCAGTAGCGTGTGTCATTTATTTAGCTGGGGAGCTGTACTGCTTCATGATGGAGCTTATTGCTTCTTGCTGATGCTCTCTGCTGAGGCTGGGAATTAGCCCCTCCAGTTCTAATGACTCTGAGCCTGAACCACAGGGGCAGCAACAGCGGAGACTGGCAGATGCCTACAAGTGATTGGTTTCTACAAGGAAGTGGGCTGTATGGAATGTCAAAATGTTCGTGTTGTCCTACTGAAGGTGGGGGAAATCCTGTCGCTTCTGAGCAGTTATCAATAAAACATGTATCTCTCTGCTGCTACAAAAATTAAATTTAAAACTCCAGCCAGTTCTGAGTTAAGGCTGCTGTCTCGGCTTTGCTCTCCCACCGCAGAGGGAGGGAGCCAGCAGCCAAAAGAGCAAACCCTTCCTTCGGGCTGTGCTGAGTAGATGGTGTGTTGGCGTTGAACAGACGGGGGCCATGGACGTCTCCAGCCCCCCAGCTCTGCTCCACGGGGGCTGTGGTTCCTAGGGAAGAGGGACCAGGGTGTTCAGCACCGTGTCTCATCTGATGGAGGATCCCTGTGGGGTTGGTGTGCCCACCGTTGGAGGGGGGTCGGGCAGATCTGGTGTTTGCTGGAGGTAAAAGGGATTAAGTCTGACCAAAATAAGGTATTTTTCCAAATTTCTTGGGTTGTTAAAAACAAAAACATCAGTAAAATACACTTGTGGAGCTGGCACCAGTGACCCCTGGAAATGTTTCAGCGCTGATCCAAATCCCAGCTTTGTAAAGTATTTTGATTAGCGATGATGAAAAAATAATCTGTGTTTGATGAGGCACATCCTTCTCGTTGTGAAATTCATTATGTCAGTGCCTCTCCAGCGAGGATTTCACTTGGACTGTTTCAGTGACTTCAGTGGCACTACCATTTCTTTCACTGTGAATTATTCAGGACGTAGAAACCTTCTGTTTTTAACAAGTAAAGATTCTCTCCTCAAAAGCGTGTTATCTCTGCCATCTAACAAATAAATTTCCTAGGTACATTTAAATAAATAACTTTTAGTTACTTTTTTTTCTGTCTGCAAAATTACAAGGAAAATTAAATACAAGTTTATAAAGGCTGGAATAATTCTGCAGGGAGCCAATGCCATGAAAAGAGTACAGAAGGGCAATGTAAGATAGCACAGGTCAATGAAAGGATTTTATAACATGCTGTCTGTTTTTAATTAGCATCTTGGCAAACTGGAGGAGCTCAAACATTTTTCCATGAAGGAATGTATTATAGACTTTTCGAGCTGCCAATTAAATGGCATTTAGCCGCAGTGTCGGTGGCATGTTGTTCTGGGTCTGCAGGCAGCACTGGCTCATGCTGGAATATCTGGGACATTCTGTTTCAGAGACAGGGTTTGTACTCGACTGGATATTCCATCCCTCTGTATTTTCACTGCAGGCATGAAGGATAGCTCCCATGAACAGCTATTAAATTAATGAATAGTGCAAGGGGCTGGCGGGGTGGAGATCATAATTACGGAGTGTCAGTTTGTGTACACTTCTTGGGCGTCTGTCCTCAGTTCGATGGTAACTTTTAAACAATGCTAGCTAAACACTAGGGCGTTTTATGAGGTCCGTATTTTGTCCTGTTTGGTCCAGGCTGAGGTGGTTTGTCACCAGTTCCATCTTGTAGTTCATTTAGATGTTTGTGACCGTTTGTGACATGAGCCTGCCCCTCAGTCGCATGGCTCAACACACATTTTCTCTAACGGCGAGACCAGGGCTCCCTGCCCCTTGGGCAGGCTCTGACAGCGCTTGGGCTGTTTGGGGAGGATTTGGGCTCGTTTAGAGGTTGGTTTGAGTTTCATTCTTTTACCAGATCCTTTATTTGATACCAGTACATCTCTCCTGAGGTACTTTGTGTCACGGGTCGAACTCTGGCTCAGTCCCCAATCTGCCTGCATGCTCATGGGGATGCACTGGGGGGGCAGGCGCCATCAGGCCATTTGGGCCATCAGAGCTGGGACTGGGCTCTCTGTAGAGGGGACCCCTCCTCATCCCAAAGTGAACTGCCAACTCCCTGCTTCCTGCAAGGGAAAGGAGACCAGCTGCCAAGTTTTTATTTCCTCTAAAGTGGCAGCAATTAAGTTGCCATTTCCTCAGCTTTTTGACCCAGAGACTGTCCCGGTTGTTCCCCTTGCAGTGAGACTCCCGTGGTGCAATAAAGGATGCCTGTAAGAGGGCAGGGCAAAGTCAGAACATCCCAAGTGAAAAGCCCAGGGCAGCCCCGTGCTCCTTCCCCAGCTTTTTGGTGCCAGATCTGCCCAAGGCCTCTTCCTGGGGCTGGCTCTCAGTGCCAGAGCCACCAGGAAGCAGAGTCTTTTCAGAACTGTTCAGAATTCACAAGAATGAGTGGTGTTTACTGAAAGGGCAGCCTTGGCCTCAGCTGCTTTAAATTTGCCATTTGCTGCAGAATTCATTAAAACAGTGGCACCGGGGAGTGAACGCTCACACTCATGGGATGTCTGTGGGAGGCTTTGATCTCAAAGCCCTCCAGCCCCGCGCAGTGGTGACACGGCAATGGCGATGGCTCGTTCCTCAGGGGACTGGTGGGCATGGGGCTGGGGTTCGGATCATTGCCCAGCCGTGGTGAAACACCCACCGCCTGACACCCCAAACAGTGAAGTTCACTCAGGTCTCGCTACCACCATCGGTGCATTTTGGCTTGTGCCACGCACACAGGAGGCTCATCTGGGCCTAGGGAAGGCAAAGGGACTGTCAGAAAGCAGGGAAATGGAGGGGACACATCGGGGTCTGCAAAGGGGCACGCAGTCAGCACGAAAGCATGGGACGTTTGTTAAATTTTTTTCATGTGTTAGTAATGAAAACATACTGGGCTAATGTAAGTATGCAAATATAGTCAGTGGAGCAGAGTTAATCCCTCAAAAAAGTATTAAATATTTTTTTAAATAATTTTTGGCTCCGTTCTGACCATTTGTGTTTGCTTTCCTCGGATAGTTTAGCAAACAGGTTTGCTCACAGAAGCACCCACATTTTAACCAGATGTTCGAGAATCCTTGTTAAAAAAATGCCTTTTTAGTGGGTATTATAGTAATGAATACCTGTGTTTGCTGTAGAAACTAAGGCCCAGAAGTGGTGCCGAGTCTGAACGAGGGCCGCGCTCGGTGCCGCCGGGAGGGAGCGGCGCGGGCGGGCGGATTATCGCGATAGCGGCCCCGGCGGTCCCTGTCGGGATCGAACCCGAGCAGTGGCAGGGGTACATCCCTGCCCGTCCTGGAAGATGTCTGCCAGCCCCGCGCGGCGAGGTGGCCATGGTGCTGCTCCAAAATGATGAGGAGAGCGAGCAACTCTCCTGAAAGAAAAATAAATGGATGTGGAACCGCATTGTGCCTAATCAGTGCCTGAGACGCCGGGGACAAGAAGCTGGTGAGGGCCCAGGGACGTGCTCCACCAGCCAGAAACCAGCCGGCCGTGGCATCGGCATGGGGTGAGCAAAGTGTTCCGATGGCCGGGGAGCGGCCACCAATGGCCACCAACCCGGTGGTTTTCAAACCACCACGAGGCCAGAAACGAGGCACTGAGCTCGGCACAGACGGGCCCTGAAAAATGTGATTTATGCCTCTCTTTTGACAGGGCTGTTCTAAATATTCATAATATTTGCAGTTTTGGAAAAAAGCGGTTGTTTTGGCATGCAGTTTGGAATAGAAAAGGAACTTCCAGGCGGACAGAACTGGGGCCGGGTTACTGCCTGGCTGCAGAATGCGCTTTTGTTACTGAAAAACTGCCCCTCTGCAGAGTTTTCAGGAGGTTCACAATGCGGCTAGAGTATTAATTAAAAAAGAAGTGCCTCGGTAATTGATGGTGGGTTTCAGTGAATGAGCCAAAAGGAATGAAACACGGGGTTACACCGTCAATGGCAACGTATTGCCATGGCAATGGGTGGCTTTGCCAGGAATAAACAAACAAACAACAAGAGGCCTCTTCTCTTTCAGGAAAAAGTTAGAAAATTGTCTGTTCTCACCTTGCCAAAGTCTGTGCTTTTGGAGATGTCGGAAGGGAGAAGACGGTGCACCCACTCATGCCTGTCCCACAGCTCCAGCTCCCTCCTCAGCCATACAGTTAGATCATTTCCAGAGATGAAGTAACCTGTGCCCCAGGGGGAAGGCATGGACATTTGTTTTATAATGATTTCAATGCCGCAATTACTGCAATCCCCTACCCTTTCCTCACAGAAGGCGGAGGGGCTCAGAAATCCCGATACTTTGTGTCACCCCGAGCTGAAGCCAGCCCTGCTGAGGAGAGGCTGCTGACAGGGGAGACTTCCCAATGAGCAAAAACATGGGTTCACACTTAAATTAATAAAAAACTTGAATAAAAACCCCTCCACGCTGCAGAGAGCGAGGGAGCTGAGGAAGCAGGAGGTGCCCATCTCCGCTGGCACTGGTGCCAGGCCAGGAGCAGGCCAGGGCCCAGACATCGGGGTTCCCTCCCAGCAGGGCCTTCCGTGGTGTCCCTCCACCTCTGAGGGCTCTCTGGACATTCCTGGCCACCCCTAATTCCTCGAAGGACGCTATCGCACCACGGGGCGTGAGCTCTGTGGTTCCACCATGGGGCATGAGCTCCGTGGTCCTCTCCCGGCCCAGGGAGACACCTCAGCCACCATCTGGGCAAGGCCTCAGCGGCGCTGGGTCCTGCCCAATGTCCCCATGCCCAGTTTCTCGCAGTTTTGCAGACCCCTGTCCCCCTTTGCCATCTTCCAGATGTAGCTTCTGTTTCTGGGCACCCCCTCGGCCTTCCGGCACCGCTCCCGGGGGAGACAGCCATGGATGGTGTCGGCCTTGAGATCTCCCGGCCTGTGGAGTGGGAGCTGGGGGGCCATGAGGAATCCAAGGAGGAGCAACCAGCAGTGAAGAGGGATCTTCTGGCTCACAGGTGTCTGCTGGCAAGAAGAGGGCACCAGCTTGAAGGAGCCAGTAACGAGCACAAACTGTGTTAAGCTTCTGCTCCAGCGGGTCGAGCCCCCTTTGTGATCCGTGGGAGGCAGACGCGCTGCCGGGCCCATGGGCAACTGCCCAGACCTGCCAAAGTCTGCAAAACTCTTCTAACAGCAATCCTGTATCGGAAAAAATAAAACCCTCCCACATGGCTCTGCAGCTATTTGGCATTCATCAGTTTTGTCTTACCGTTCTTTATATAATAACACTTAGGTGCTGCTGAAGTTGCCTATAAAATATTTAAGGTAGTTTACGGTAAGGTCCCCAGGCTGCATCTCAAGGTATTCTCCTGCCCCCAGCACCAACTGCAGTTGCAGCCTCCAGACCCGTATTCCATCACCATCTGGCCCTCCCTGGCCCTTCCCAAAGACAGTCCATTCTTAACTACAGGTTTAACGTAGCTGATGTTTAAATAGCAGTTTTCTTTTTTCTTTTTTTTCCATCTAAAATGCTTAAACTAGTCTCCAAGCAAATAATTTTGTTAACTTGAACTTTTAATTAATGCTGCCCATTTGGAACAGTCCTAGATCCCGTTTATTTAACCAGCTCAGAAAGCATGCAACACATCAGAATGGTTTAAAAAAAAAAAAGGGCCATTGGGGTCTATTTGCATGAGAAAATATTTTGTTTAGGAATGACAGTTGTAGGCATTCTCTCATCCATTTTAATATTTTCCATGTGTGGCAGCTCGTTTCTCGGTGGTGCAAATGCGTGTAGCGAGGGTGCAGGATGGCAGGGAACCTGGCAGCGCTGGCAGTGACGCCTGCCATGGCTCCAGCGGGTTCTGTCCCCGGGGGACGGCTGGCAGGACGGGGGGCAGGACTCCCCCCGGGCCTCGGGGACCTGCCGAGGCGACGGATTGCTCCCCCCGCTCCCACGCACCCACCCACCCGCACACACCGCGCGGCACTATTTTTGGAGTCGGGGAAAGGGCCTCCCTGTGCAAACAGAAAGCAGCGTATTCCTCAGTTACATCACTTTGCAATCGAATGCCGCGTTGTGCTCAGTGGTTTTGTGGTGATGCAAGTCTTTTTCTTTTTTTTTTCCCTTTTTTTTTTTTTTTTTGTGTGTCTCTCTCTCCCTTCAGCCGGTTGGATTTTCCCCATCTCCCAGCACCTCGCAGGTCTCTCCTCTGAGCAGCCCGTTGCCTGAGCGAGTGGAAACGTACAGCTCAGCTGCAGGTTTCTGCCTACAGAGCCAGAGTGAAAGAGAAAGAAAAGGGTTGGGGAAGCAGAGACAAACACTGACCTGGACTTAGAGAAAAGACATCCAATGGCTGAATAAAGAACCCCTGTTCATGTTTTGGGATATTCTTTCAACTGGCTGGAACGAGAGCGGATCAAAAGAATGGGAAATGCCAGCAGACCCTTTAGAAGAATTGCTTATTTCTTATGCCTTTTATCTGTGCTTTTGCTGACTGAAGGGAAGAAGCCAGTGAAGCCAAAATGTCCTGCCTGGTGCACTTGTACCAAAGATAATGCTTTATGTGAAAATGCCAGATCTATTCCTCGCAGCGTTCCGCCTGATGTTATCTCACTGTAAGGGCTGTAAGCATTTGCTTATTTGATTTATGATTTAAAATGAAGTCGGCTGTGTGGTGTTTTCAGTGCGTACGGAGGGCTGGTTGCTGCAGGGAGCCCCCCCAGCATTCCGAGCCATCAGCTAATGTGTGAAAATTGTGCTGCATCCTTCAATCCTGATTTTCACATCTCTCTCATCTGTCTGTCTGTCTGTCTATCTGCACACATGCCATTTTATACCTTCTTCTATACTACATGAAACCTGTAACATGCATATTTTTGTGTTCTTGGTTTTTGGTTTTTTTTTACTTACATAAATAAATTTCTCTGTGATGACCAGATGAGTATTATAACCATGGATATATGAGACTACATTAATATAAGGTTGTTTTTTTCTTCTTTCCAGATCCTTTGTGAGATCTGCTTTTACTAAAATCCCAGAAGGGAGTTTTTTGCTCACACCATCTCTGCAGCTTCTGTGAGAAATATTTATATGATACAATTTTTTGTTATGAAATGTGTATGTAGCCATGAATATTTTAGGAGGGGTCTTTCATAAAAAATGGCAGGAGAAGGTTCATTAGATGATGAAATAGAAGAGTTTTTAGCGATGTGGAGTCAGTGCATGTTTGATTGTTTCCAAGTGCATGTACCGGGCGCTGTGCGAGGCTGTGTGTTGTCGGGGCTGCTCAGAACGGTGACATGCTGGAGCTTTCGGTGACAGAGTGCATGCTAGCTTCATTAGGCGTTAATTAACATTACAGCAGGGACTTGAGCATTGCAACAACTACTCCTGTTTCTCTCCTGCAGTCCTGGGGCCTGATCCCAGTGTAAATGGGCCCGTTTGCAGCCTCCCCCCTGCCGGCTGCGAGCTCGGCCACCCCAGATCAGGCCCTTCCCTGCAGTGGGACGGGTCCGGGAGCCCCTCTCCCTGTAAAATTGCCATTGACTTCTGTGGAAGTTCGGTCTCGTGGGTGGGGGCTGTGCCTCCAGAGCGCCTGGATTTGACCCCATTTGTTATTCCATGTTCTTGGGGAAAGAAAAAAACAACCCCCAAAAGTAATGATTGATTAAAAAACGTAAGGGGTTATTTCAGAGCGAGGAGCTGCCAGGGGGTGTAGGCAGGGAGGGAACCTTGGGGTGTCTGTAGATGAGGATTTTCACAGGCTCTGGGAGGAGTGTGGGCACGGCCTTACGTAAGGGTGAGCCATTCGGGGGCGCAGGGGGCACTGCCAGCCTCCCCCACACCGGGCTCTGGCCCAGCAGCCTGGCAGACACCCCCTGTGTCACCAAAGCCCAAGGGGGACGTGTCCCCGGGCTGCCCAGCCCTGGTGGGGGCAGGATGGGGTGTTCTGGGGCTGCATCCACTGCTGCCCCTCGGCTACCTCCTGCGGAGCCCATGAGGAGGTGCAGACCTGGGGGGGCATTGGATACAGGGTTAAATAGGTAACTGCCGTTACTATGGAAACCTAAATGCTTCTCCATGGCGCTCTGTTGCCGCCAAGCTTTCTCCCAGGTGGTCACACATCACAAAAAGGGACACATTCCAGGCAGTTCCTGCAATGGGCCTCTCAGAGCAGGGACAGGGAGGGAGGGAGGCAGCAGGACACCCCACTCCTGGCTCCGATCCCCCACCTCCCCTGCTGGGGGGGCAGGCCTGGGCAGGGGGGATAGGGCAGGCACCATCTTTTTATTTGGAGTGATTGCAGCGGGGCCCATGCCCCCGGCGATGGCTGTTGGGGTCCGAGCCGTGGCAACCGCGCAGGACCTGCTGTGTGCTCACCGGCACGCAGGGCAACAACACCTCCCACCCCAGAGGAGCGGGTTTTGTTCCATGAGGGATCTGTTAAAATGGTGCCAAGAATCCACAGATTACTTACTTCTGCTCCCTGGCATTTCTAAAAATACTGCCCAACACTTTTCCAGCTCTGTTTCTAACATGGTAGCCCAGCTGCTCGCCAGCCCCGGGAAGTCAGGCTCCGGATCCCAGGCAAACCACTCCTTAAGCACGGACCAGGGGAGTGGGATCCCATCTGTGGGGCCAATGCTCCAGTTTACAAGTGGGGAAGAAAAACTGCCACCTTTGGCAGGAGATAGCGAGGGAAATAATATGGAGAGCTCAGGCTAATTAAAAATGACAGTAAGTTTTAGCTCTGCACTATTCTAGAGCTGTGTTGGTAGGTTTAATTTAGCCAATAGCGAGAATCAGCAACCTATACGTATTTTTACATAATAGTCTGGAGCATTACATTTTTAGAGTCTAACTGTAATTGGGTCTCTCTTCTAAGGGTGGAATATTCCCGCCTCTGTTATTATTTACTACTGGTGTGACTGTAGTAGTGGTAGTGGTCTCTGGAAAAGCCACGGTCTCGTTGTGCTGCACACCGGGGTCCCAGGCCAGGAGAGCTTTCCTTCTCGAGCAGTGTGGAAGGACCAGCACGGCTACGGCAAAGTGCCAGCAGGAGCGTTCCCTCAGCGGGGAGACACCCTCTGCTCCCCTCTCCAGCCCCCGTAACGCCGTGTACCAGGGGCTGGGGCTGCCCTTACGGAGGAGTGACATAGAAAGGAGGGGGCTAATCGTGGCTGCTGGGTCCCAGAGCAGGCAAATCTGGGGTCTGAGGTCAGAGAGTGGGAAAAAAGTCACTTTTGAGCATCGAATACGCGTGATCCAGCCGCTGGGGGGAGGTACAGGATGGGAGGCAAAGGAGCTCCCCAGGTGCGAGACCCGTGCCCTGAGCCTGGCCAGCTCTGCATTAGCCATTAGCCTCGCTGTCTAAGGAGGTACCACCCTCTCGCTGCGTTCCCAGCACGCAGGAAAGGAGAAATTACCCAGTGGCATCACATCAGAAAAGTGAAATTGGTTGCAGGCAGCAGATTTACTGACTTGGTCTCCTGGTTTAGAGATTTTGCAAAAACACTTATTCCCTCCAACAAAAAGAATTTCCTGCTTATATTTTTTGTACAGATATAGGAGCATATTTTAAGTGGCAGAAGCAGAGTCTGCAACAGCCAAGTGAGAAAATAAAACAATTGCAATTTATTCTGAATGCAAACTTCAAACTACAAGATTAACTCATTAACTATATTAATTCATACTTGGAAATGTTGAATTCCTGAATGCCTGAGGATGTCATAGTGTAAATCTATTTATCCATCAGGTCCAACTGAATAAAATACAGATGTGTCTCTAGTATTCCTCTGGGGTAAAGTTCAGTTCATCACACTTGACAATGCCTCAGCATACTAAGGGTGTGATGATCCAGAGCTCAGTTAAAGTGGACAAATGCAAACGTGGCTGATAAGCAGAAATAAAGCTGGAAAAAACAGTGCTTTTTCCAATCCACTTTTAATGCTTATAAAATGACATAAAATAAAGTGTTGCTGGTATTTTTACTGCTAGATGGATGACAGATACATGCACAGACCCAGAGCTATCTCCAGCAGGTATAGTGTTGTCTTAAAAATAGTTCTGATTTGAATGCTGACTAAATTAAGAGATTTTATGTTTTTTTGTCAGTAACTTCTCAGTACCCTCAGGTCAAATACGCTCACTGAGTCAAGGGATTTCCCTGCCTGTCGGCAGTGCGGATCCAGCCCGCTCTCTGGAGGAGCAGCCGGGTGCTTGCCCTGGGCTGACGGGACGGGTCTGTTCTGCAGCACAGGTCACAGCTCCCCCGTACTCCAGCCAACACCTCATTGTCTCCAGCGGCGCTTGCACAGTCCCAGTGTTTGACTGGCGCGACAAACCCACGCCTACGTCCCACAGAAGTCAATGCAATTTTATCAGATGGCCCCAGTAGCAAAAGCATCAATTGTTGGGTCCTTCCCTTCGCACCAGCCCGTGGTGCAGCCCATGGGCCTCGTGCTCCTGGGCTGGCACCCACACGGCCCGTGACAGTGGGGAGGTGGCCACCGTGGTTTGCTGAACCGTTTTCCAAAGGTGCCAATAACCTAACGGTCTTCTGTTTCGCATCTCTCTATGCAGGTTGTTTACATCCAACACTTTTGATGTTATTAGTGACGATGCCTTCATGGGCCTTCCTCACCTAGAATATTTGTGAGTGGACAAATGTCTATTTCCTGGCATTATTGAGTGGAGTGGGTGGGCTTCCAAGTTCCGGGCATTGCTTTGACCAGAATGACTTTACGACCCCTTACAGGTTCATAGAGAACAACAGCATTAAATCAATTTCAAGGAATACTTTCAGAGGACTGAAATCTTTAATTCACCTGTAAGTAAAGCGGTTGAATATGTTGCTTGGTGTGTTTAATGTCATAACGGAGCCACTGTGTTGTTTAACTTTGCATTTTGATGTATAGCTGTTCGCATTTGTTTAGGCGATATTACTAGCAGTTTAATTGGAATGTTAATCTTTGTGTTTCCACCAAAGACTTCCCAACTGGCGTATGTGTGGAAGGCCGGGACCCAGCCAGGTTCCATCAGGGGATGTCTGGCGGTGGTTCCCCGCCTGTCTCGGGGCACTGGGGATCAGTACTTCAGCCACTACCCGTATCCAGCACAATTGGACCAAATCAGATTTAAAAATTCCCACCTACAACAATTTCAAGTAGAAGAGTTGCAACCAGGTGCATTTACTATGACTTAACTGTCATATCAGCCTTTAGACTTGAGCAGTGGGGGCTTCCCACCCCTGCGCCCCGTCCCCTCCTCCAGGCCAGCCAGAGCATCCCCAGGCCAGGCCAGCCATCCCAGGGCCAGGGGCTGCCACGCAGGGACACCGGGAGCTGCTCAGCATCCCTGGGGGTGCTGCCCAGCCCTTCGGCCCTCCTGGACGCACAGTCAGACCCTCGACGTGCTGCAGCCCCCTCACTGCGCCAGCCAAGGGGGAATGTAGCCCAGGGCACCCATAAAAAATACAAACCATAAAAAATACAGAAGTCCTGTAAGAGAAGGAGGGTAAAGCATCGGGAGTGTGCCCGACATGGGGTTATACCCAGCCCTCAGCATCTGCATTCTGGAGCATTTATCTGGGGGTGTGTGTCATGTCAGGGGAGTGGGTTCTGACCTCCTGGCTTTAGCACAAAAACCTCCAAGAGCGTTTGGAAACAGGGTCATTTAACTTCTTCTTTCATATGTTTTGACAGAGGAGAGAAAGAAAAGGTTCCATCTTAAATACTTAATGCATAAATACAGCAGTTGAATTGCAGTTCACCACATCCTCCACCACATAGTAAATGTACCATAAAACACTTACTCTTCCCTTTTTGGTCAGAAGAGACAAGACTCGGGGCTGGCTGACACCCAGCCTGCTGTGACCGCTCCTGTGTATAGTCACTGAGAGAATGGCTCTAGGGGAAGAGGAAAGAGGGGGAAAAGGTAATAAACATGTTGTGCAAATCCCATTAAAATCCCCATTAGAGGTATAGGCATAATGACAGTATTGTTAAAAAAGGCAGATAATTGGATAAGGCTGGTAACTGGGACCCTGTCTTCAAAATATTTATGCACATGAATAGCTTTATATTCACAAATGGGTCCAGTACATTATTTATCATATTCATTTACTTATTTAGTAGCCGTTGCTGCCAGGGAGCAAATTGCTCTTCTATCAGAGAGGAAGGTGCAGTTTCTCCTCCACAGAGCGCACAGCCCCAGAGCAACACCCGTCTGCCCCGTCCCGCTGGTTCCTGGGGGAGCTTCAGCAGTTCCACCAGAGAAAACACCTGCAGGAGCGAGAACTGCATCCCAGCAGCCGGGCGGTTTGCCTGTGGTTGCATGCACGGTTTTGGGCCGTAGATCTGTGCATGGTGCTGCCATTGCCCCTGGGGCGCTATTCCTAAGGACAATGAGGAATTTGCAGGCAATAACTGCAGAAGCAGGCCCATTAACAACAGAAGGTGCCTGGTTTGATCTGCTCCCAGAACCGCTCCCCACCTCAGAGGAAACCGCGCAGAGAGGTGAGGAACCATCACTGGGCACCCTGGGGCATCACTCAGCCCAGAAACAGGAGCCTACTTGTGTACATCACATCTGTTAAAAAGAACCCTAGTAAATAAGCATATAAACAAGTTCCATGAAGTCAGAGGAGAAGATGAACTTTGTTCTGTTTATTCTGCTGGCTTCCTTCTCACCAGGTAACTGTGGCAATGCAGGAAGCCACCCAACCACACGTACTGTTATAATGCAGTTACCTTTGATAATCTCAGTGTGTCCTTTTTGTAAAACGGAGCCACCTTGTATTTTTCAGTACACAAAACAATTCGTGTTGTGCTTGGAGCAGATTTAAGAGAAGGTAAATTAAAGAAAAATAGCATTTTTTAATAATGTACTATTTTAGGGAAATAATCTCTATTCACAACATCTAATTTTGATTGCGTTTCTTTCAGAACTGCGACCATAAGTTTAACTGCATGTTTGATTCAACCTTTACTCTCTATTATAAACCAAATACCACGTACAGCACCGCCTGGGCCAGCCAGCGTTTTCTAATATATAAGTATGCTTATAACAGTGGAGTAGAAAACATGTAATTTTCATCCAAAAATGGGCAAATGTGTCACTCTGGTGTAAGTTTCTGTGCCAGCCCTGTTCCCTGGGCAGCAGTGAGCCCTGGTGCTCCCCAGCACGTGGTCCCGTTCAGCCTGCTCTGGCCCAGGCTGTAGGGAAGGTTTTGGGCACCCAGCCTGTCCCCCCCGTCGGCGGGTCTGCTCAGCCCCCCCAGACCTGGCTCTTACAGAGCGGCTCTGGAGTAGAAAATAAAGCAAAAGTGAGGCATATGATACACACCCCGAAGAGGTCACCATCAGAGGTGCTTGGGAAGCAGTGAGGTCAGAAGGGACTATTGGCATCATCCCCTATTTACTATTCCTGATAAGGCAAACACGGAATTTTAAGGAAGCGGTAGACATGGCACCTCTGGGCCTCTTCTTGAATTTAAGTATATGCCTAAGTGGCTTTGCTTGGCTAGAGAAACTGGAGATAATAAATAATTTTTATGTTTACAGGCAAAACCAGAAGGGTTTCTAAGTCTTATGACCTACAGGTTCTAACTGGGGTCCTGAACTAGAAAGATTTCTTTCCATTTTCATGGCTTCTCAGAAGTAGTAAATAATACTGTTAACCCAAAGAGGCCTAAGCTGTACCCTACAGCATTATTCTTTTTCTGCCCTGCCCTCAGTGACATCTTGGGGACCCTGGAGCTTTGGTGGCCTCACCCAGAGGTGTCTGACGGAGACGTGATATGTGGCTGGTGCGGGGCCGGCTGGCATCGCCCCTCACTCTTCCCAGCTGCAATACCAGTACAGCTGAATTTAAACGAGATCTCACAACATTCAAAATTGGGAATTAACGGCAGGTTTTTGCTGGTCTCACACACGCACACATTCCAGGAAAGGCATTCACACTGATCAGCGATTTCTTGTCCATTAGTGCCTATTTCCAAAAACCATGAACTCAGCCCAAGCCCAACGGAACGAAGCTTAGTATTGAGATTTTGCTTCCAGAAGAGGTACAGGAAAGCAGGGAAATTGCAGTAATATGCACACCACGTACTGGTATCTCGTAAGGAAAGCATTGTGACTAATTGTTTTAAAATAATGGTGTTGGCGAGCCCCCAGTGGTGATTGCCCTGGTTTTTGCCTGCTGAGGGAAGCTCTGGAGATGCTGCAGAGCCAGGAAGCAGGAGGAGACACTGCATTTCAGTGGGAGAGAGAGTCACAAAGTACATGAGCTGTTCTTAAAAGCAGCCTTGCACAGCTAAGTGCTGCAGAATGCCAGGGGTCCTTACTTTAAGGAAAAAAGCCCACACAGTATTATTATACCTTGCAAAAATGTGTGATTTCATGAAGTAGCACTGATGCTGAAGTGTCTTCTTTTCCAGGAGCCTCGCAAATAATAATCTCCAGTCGCTTCCAAAAGACATATTCAAAGGCTTGGATTCTTTAACAAATGTGTAAGAAAGCAATTAATTAACCTATTAATTATAAGAAAAATATAAAGAGGGGATTTTAGAGGACATTGTGAGTGACCATTCAAACCAAGAGCCAGTAATGGGATCTTTTTATTGGGCAGAGACTACCCAATATGGGTAGGCTGGGGTTTTGTCTGCTGGTCTTGGTAATTTGCTTTAGTTTGGAATATTCCACCAGTTATGAAGATAAGTAATATTGGTAGTAGCTGTTTAAGAGAGCTGCATGTTCATTAAGAGTTAGTGGGTAAGAAGAAAGGGATGCATGAGAGAGTGTGGCATGAGGGGAGGGTGGAAGATACTTAATGGAGTGATGTTCCTGTGTGTAAGTAATTTGTGGGAAGGCGTTCTTTGATCAGAAAAGCATGGCTCTGAGTACATACCCTATCCCACACTAAAGCTAACTGCAACCAAAACATTAACCCTAGTTTAAATAGATAATTTAAATACCAGTAAAAATACAAAATAGAGAGAAGCAGGTAAATCCTGCAGTTGCTTCACTGAAACGTGTCCTGTTGACAACACGACAAGTTCTCCTTCGCCTGACCTGGGCTACCGAGCGCAGGACGTGGCTTGCCCGCTGGCTGTAAGGAGGAGGTGGGCTGCAGCCTGCCCTGGCAGGGCCCGTCCTGGCCAGGTGGTGACACAGCCGGGTCCTGGCGCCCGCCCGTCCCTCTGCGGGCGGCTGAAATCCGACCGAAGGCGGCTGTGAAAGGCTTCCACAGAGGCCCTTCGCTGGTGTCTCCTAAGGCCCAAAATGAGCGTACCTAAGGGAGACACCATGTCCTGACTGGGTGACCACCAGGTTGTGTTAATCCCAGTCTGGGTCACGAGAAGGCTCTTACAGAGAAAGGCTAATCCCAAAGGAACAACCTCCCAAAATGCAGGGCCAGCAGGGTGGTAGGCTTTTGGGTTCCTGTAGACTTGGGAAATCAGCAAAATTTCCTACCGATATCAAGCTGATTTCCTTAACAGAATTAAATCCGTGTGGGTTCTGGTGTGTAGACCGAAGTATGGGTCAGGACCAATTAAGCCAGGAAGTCATTAATGGAAAATAAGCAAGAGGGCACATATTTAACAAGGGCCCAGTCTGTTGTTGTCCCGCGAGGAGGAAACATGGGCTGAATCCTCCTTGTCAGTGCGTGATTTGTTGTTGTAGGGATCTCAGAGGCAACGCCTTCAACTGCGACTGCAAGCTGAAGTGGCTGGTGGAGTGGCTGGGCAGCACCAACGCCACCGTAGAAGACATTTACTGTGAAAGCCCACCGGAGTACAAGAAGCGCAAAATCAACAGCCTCTCCCCAAAAGAGTTCGACTGCATTATCACAGGTAATGCGCATCTGATTATTTAATCTTGTTAAAGCCACAAAGCTACATATGTTTTTTTATTCTAGGGTCCATTTTTGCAGGAGGTCTGCGTAGGGGATGGAGCTTCCACTAAAATCCACAGGAATTCTGGGCAGGTGTAAGGCTGACAAGCGAATCACTTGGGAGTGGGGGCCTGTATTGCAGCTTCTCCTCAGACTTTAATATGCTGTGTAAAAATTTGGAGAACTGGGACATAAACCGGCACCTCTTTTAATTGAAAAGCAAGTTGGAGTGCTCCTTTATCAACAGGAAAACTGGACTAGTGGGGAAATACTGTAATTTGTAATAAATTGGCAACTGCTAAGCAGATGTTTTTCAGTCCACTATGGAAAGCATCTCTGTAATTATCACGTTGTGTGCACTTTTGCAGAGTTTGAAGTTTATCAGTCCCTGCCGTACCAGTCTCTGTCAGTAGATACCTTCTCATACATGAACGACGAACATGTGGTTATTGCTCAGCCTTTTACTGGAAAATGCATCTTTCTGGAATGGGACCACGTGGAAGTGATGTTCAGGAACTACGACAACATTACAGGTACAAACACTGCTCCACAAGTCACCTTGCAACAGCCCACCCGAAAGTGGTGCTAACCTTCTCTTTTGCTTTCGTTTTTCCAGGAACTTCAACTGTTGTGTGTAAGCCTATAGTTATTGAGAGTCAGCTGTATGTCATTGTCGCGCAGCTCTTTGGAGGCTCCCACATATACAAAAGAGATATTTTTGCTAATAAGTTCATAAAAATTCAAGATATTGAAATCCTTAAAATCCGAAAACCCAATGACATTGAAACGTTCAGGATTGCCGAAGACTGGTATTTTGTTGTTGCAGACAGTTCAAAAGCTGGTTTCACCACGGTTTACAAATGGAATGGGAATGGATTCTATTCCCATCAGTCTCTGCACGCCTGGTACAGAGACACTGATGTGGAGTATCTTGAAATATCCGGCAAACCACATTTAATTCTGTCAAGTAGTTCCCAAAGACCTGTCATATATCAATGGAACAAAGGATCGAATGAATTTGTTAAGCGTTTTGATATCCAAGATATGGAAGATGCATACGCAGTGAAACATTTCAAGGTGAAAGAGGACGTATACATTTGCTTAACAAGATTTATTGGGGACTCTAAAGTAATGAAATGGGGTGGTTCGGCATTTCTGGATTTACAAAGGATGCCATCCCGAGGGTCAATGGTATTCCAGCCACTTCAGATCAGTAATTACCAATATGCCATTCTTGGAAGTGATTATTCTTTCACTCAAGTCTATTATTGGGATGCTGAAAAGGCAAAATTTGTGAAGTTTCAAGAATTAAACGTACAGGCACCAAGATCTTTCATACATGTCTCCATCGATAAACGAGATTTTCTCTTTGCTTCAAGTTTTAAGGGAACTACACTGATTTATAAACATGTCATAGTTGACTTAAGCGCATGACACTCCTAATTCTGAGATTACATCAGACTTTCTACCATAAGTGGACAAAATGAACTAAATGCATGACGACTCTCATATCTTACTTCCAAATGAATGCCTTTAAAAGTTGAGATTGCTAGAACAAAGTATTACTAGTATCTTCATCTTTAATTGTCAAGTCTAGTGGTGTTGGAAGTTGCATTTTTTAACAAAAAGAAATTAAATTAACTGTTCTTTGCATCCACAGTATGTAAATATGTGTGCAACTGCATCTGTTGCTATAAAGAATATTAAGATGTACTTTTCCATTTATTTATTCACCTGTTTGAAACAACTGCCAAATAAAATGTTTACATTTTGTGTCTTTAACATTCCAAATATTATTTGCAGGTGATACTTTTTATTTGTGTATGTATTATACACATATAAAACAAACCCAGGCAGCATATTGCCCAATGTGGCGGCGTACTGCATAGAAGGTGCACAATGCTGAAGAGCAGGTGGGTTTTACGTATAACTAGAAGTTCATGATAAAAATACAGCCTTGAATCCCGATCCTATAATAAATCCGTGCATTTATGTGAAGCTTCGCTGAGTCCAACAGGGCTCCACCCAGTAAAAACGGGTCGTGTCACACAGATCAGGTTGTAGGATGTTCAATTATATAGATCCATTTGTAGGATGGGGCTTTGTACTGTGTAAAACTGAAGTTCCTGATTTTTTAAAAAACTAGAAAGAAATCAACAGGGTAAAAGCTGCTGTAAAGGTCTGTCTCTCTCCACCTCACGCTGCAGCAGCACAACCCAAACCCCTCGTATGCCAGTGGGGCTGTCACTGTGCTGAAAGCGTCTCAGCTGGCATCGTTTCTGTAGCTGAACTCTCACACATCACTCGCACCCATTCTGTGTGTCCCTGACGAGTCTTTCCACTGTAACCGCAGTTATTTAATCTGCAATGAATTTATTAATTACTTGAATGAGTGTAGTGAATGTGAAGTCGTTTTATTCCACTGTCCTGCAATGAAGTTGAGTAACAGATACCTCTGAAATTGCGGGAACGCTGAATGCGGCAGGACAGATTCAGCTGGCGCGGTGTATGCACCTGCGGGGAAGCTGCCTAGATCCATGAAATTATGCCAAGTCTGAATCTGGCATGGAAATCTGCTACAAACTCAGAGTTAATAGTCTTTTGTTTACATACAACTAGCGCATCCCTTGTGAGAAACCAACGCTGCTGCTGAAGATCATTTGCACTTGAAGTCATCAAACCTCGTGCTTCAGCGCCATCTTTAAAATACACACAGGAATACTGCGTATGTTTATACACAGTTCTAACATCTCTCACATGCTCAGGCTCAGGCTGGTGGGCAAATCAGACATACAGCACGTGCCTGTCAGCTCATCACACAGGCTGCTTCTGAACCTGGCTGCTCCCTGCACTCACAGAGACCCCAGAAAGGCAGAGTAGTTGCAGCCTCAGTCACTTCTCCTTGGCTTACACTGCTGCTGTTGGTACAGCAGAAGAGTAACTATTAAGGAAAAAAGACATATAATTTGTATTTTAAGAAGCTGCTCCTAAACAGCATGTGTTTTTTTCCATTAAATGTTATGTGAAAAGAAAAAAAATCCCACACGAACAGTGCGCTCTAATAAGTTAATTTTTCTGATGCCTTGTTGCCCACAGCTGCCTGAGCTCTGGCCAGTATTTGGCTTAATAATTACCTATTCTATAAATACTTACAGTGTGATTAGAAGAATTTTAAACTATGTTTCACAGCTGAAACCTTCGATTTTTTTCTTAACAAATACATTTTCAAAAATCATCTTGGTAAGTCATCACTCCCTTGACAAGTTTCCTTTATAAACCTTTAGCTTTCATATCAGCATGATGTCAAACCCCAAAGGGACCCAGATCACCTCTTTGATTGTTTCTCAACGTTGGCTGCATGACTGCAATTGCCAGCATGGTTTGTCCATCTCCCCAATCCACCGTGCATGGCAGAGGAGTGACCTGGAGAGTCACGAACCCATCTCCAATCTGCCAGCAAATCGGGAAGGGGTTTCTACTTCAGTTTGTCTTTTGTTTGGGTCTTTTACCTACGGTCCTATTGAATGATGTACACCTGATCTCTCCCATTACACTTGCCTGCACGCACTCTCTGTGATTTGATAATCACGGAAATAATGGCTGTGTATCCTTCTCATTACGGTCACATTACGGACATCAGGCTGATTTTAAGTGGCGCTGAGAAACCTTGCTAATCCGCTACCAGCACTTAGCCCCATCACTGTACCCCAACAGATTGCCTGGCAGTTGTACCTTGAGAAGGTGATGATCCACAGAACTGTATTTCAGAGCCAGCTGGTTACCTGTGCTCTGACTGTGTTCCTGAGGGAATTTATTCTGGAATAATGCAACAGACTGATGAGAATTCCCCACCGCTCCTGGGTTTAAAGGAGGAGTTTAAAAGCCTGCAAATGGCGTGAATCGCCAAAATTTTACATTCCCAACACCTGTAACACCAGCTGTGGCACAGTGCAGGGTGGGAAGGGATTCATCTGCTGGGTAAGTGCACAACTCTGTTCTCGGTTTGGTTGTTCCCTCAGGAAATTTCACCTGGAGTTGAGCACTGATGATCTGGGAGGTTCTTAATGCCCGTGTCACTTCTGGAAGGTCAACTGACACTATGGAAGGCTGAATCTAAGTCTCTTCTCTTCTGAAACCCCCTTTCTCTAGTCAATTCATGTCAGGTGGAGTTTCACAGGGACTACAGGCAGTTTCTTATTGTGCAAGTATAGCGTTTCCTTGCACCACATAAGGAACTGGGGTATTTTTAGAACAGAACTCATTATCTTTAACATAGATGAGCATAAAGGCTCATTAGGTGACTCCCTTTGTCGTTTCTTCCTAATTTCAGAGACAGGGCATTTTAACAGCGTAGGGCCATACTCCATCCTGGTTCTCTTCTCAGTTTCCCTTTTGGTATCAGTGGAAGTCCCAGACAAAAACTGAAATAGGACCCTTTTATCATATATATATTGATACTTATTCTAAACGTTGTTTAAAAAAATCCATTTCTGTCAGCAAAATCTATGTTACTTGTGGCTGACTGGTTGTCTTCTGTGGTTGTAATGGATTTTCTGAACTCCCCAATCCTTTTATTTGTGACTGGCAGGGTATGTAAAGTACTAAAAGTATCAGAGAAGACAATACTGAAGGCTATTAATGGATCCTTCTGATCCTTGATGCTGCATAGTCATGGTAATGTCTGAGACAGAAAAAACTGTTAATGGAGTTGTACTGTGTTCCTACAACTACTTCATCATCTTCTTAATGGAGCACATATAGAAAAGAATATACACTCCTCTATCCTGGAAGGGATATATAAAATACGTTCTGAATACCTGTGATTACACCATGTGTAGCTTTCTTTTCTTTGTCTGTTGTAATGTTTAGGACTTGCAGGTTTTTTTACTTGCTTTTCATTGAAAAAATATTCCAAAATGCACTCTTCCTACTAAGAAGAAAATTCAGTAAGGAAAATCCTCGTTCTGTAAGTTAAAAACCAAACAGAAACAGGGACTAATTGTATTACTGGTTTGGAGTTGCATTTTAATTATAACTTCTTTTAATTATTTTTATTTTTAAAACCTTATTTGAAAGGGTGATAACAGCCATTCAAAGTACACTTGAGAATGGGAAACGATTATTAGCACAGTTAATAATATGTGATATGCTTTGATATGTTCTAGTGGGAAGGCAATTGTCCAGCAGCTGTATTTATGTATATGAGCATTACAATGTATTGTGCTGGCATTCAATGAAAAATAAAGAATATTTAAAGCACAGAAGTAACAAACAGTCCTCAGGCTGTTGATGGACACTGCTGGTAATGGCACCAAGAGAAAGCAGAGGAGTCAGCGTAGGGACAGGACATAAACCCACAGCAAGTCTCCAGAATCCAGGATTCTTCCTTTCCAAGGAAATATTTTCCTTACCATGAAACACCTAACGTGTTCCTCCTCCGCAGGGACCCTTGAAAATCCAGATCTTACAAAATATGGCAAGAGGTTTTACAAACGGAGCGTGGCAGCAAAGCTGTGATTTAGAAGGCCATTGATCAGCAAGGCTGAACGTGGTTTTGTGGTCAGGAACTGACCTGTAACTGTTGAGGGCTTGGGGTGCCCGATTCCTCGAGATGGAGCCGAGGTCCACTGCGGACTGACTGCGAATGGCAACTTCTCCCCATCGCTGGGGACTCCGCATTCTAATGGCTGGTGCTACAGCCACGTCTCTGTTTATAGTCCTCCTGAACAAAGTGCCCAGAGGCCAACCCAACCCTACGCCTGTTCAGGAATTTTCCCGACACAAACTGCAGCTACAAAGCCCTCCAGTGTGCTCTACAGATGGGGTTGTATTTGGGTCTGAGACTTTGAATTTCTCCAGTTAGTTATGCTAGTGTAATACTTCTGTCTTCAGATTTGTTACAGTAGAAAACATTTTGCCCCCAAATGTGCGTATTTACATTCATATAATTGTTTATTTATTCTCCAAATAAACTGAAGTGGATGATTGCAATAATTAAGTTACTGTTGCCAATCTCTCGTTCATAAATCAATTTTTTGAATTCTCAAAAGCTGTTTTCAACTCAGTCTTACTTTCTGCTTCCTACTGAATTACTTCAATTGAGAAAAGACTTTTTGACCCATTCTCACTTCCTGTTTGAAGGCCTGGATGGTGACAGCAGCATGTTAGCGAGTTGTCAACCTGCCCAGATGGTGAATATCCAAGAATGCTGAAAGAGCTTCAGAATAAACAGGCTGATCTGCTAAGAATACACAGTCCTTCATTAAAAACCATTTATGTGCAAAAGAACTGGAAGTAACAAATATTGTGTCTGTTTTTATAAAAAGTTCATGGGATAATCAGCAGAGTTTCAGACCCGTAAGATCCACATTTATATCTGGTCTAATGTCTGGAATGATAACAGAAAATGGAAGTGTAACATTTCAGGAGAAAGGAGGTAACTAAACTAGCGGGACAGGCTGCCTGGTGCAGCTCGGGGTCCAGAAACGCAGAATATTATACATAGAAAAGAAATGCTCACAAGGTTTAAAATTAGCAGTAAAGAACAGCAACTTGACATTGTTGTGAACGACTCGGCAAGACCCTGATCTCAATGTACAGCGACAGGAGAAAGCAAATAATGTTAGAGGATGTGCAGGATATAGGCAGAATACACTACAGGGCATGGCTCCTGCTTTCTTTGAGACACTGCATGCAGTACTCATGCAGCCAGCTCAAAAATCATAAAGCAAAATACTTCCCCCCCAAAACTAAATGGTGACATTCATTGCAACGGCCAGCTGTTGAGAACAAGAACATGGCATTCAGAAAACTCTCAAACTACAGTAAATTGTGTTTTTCTTTTTTTTTAGTACTGAAAATAATTTCTAATTGTGAGGGAAGCGGAGGTTCTTTGCAGTTCTGGCTGCAGCCCCTGTGGAGCAGAGGGCAGCCAAGAGCCGGGTGACGCCTGCGCTCGGTGTGGCGTGTCCCTTTCTCAGTCACACACCGCCCAGAAATCACCTCAGCTTTGATGCCGAGAGTCACAAAATAAAATATGTAAGATGCACATAGGAATTAGCTGTTCAGAAGCATTTACAACACTGGGAATACGAACACTGAAAAACTCTGGAAGGTACTGGCAACATATATTTGGAGGATGTCAAAAATTAGAAAATCTTGGCAAACTCTTTGCAAGTGCTTGAAAATGTAATTGCACAACTTTGGCTGGTTTCAGCTGTGTAAGTCCTGACAGACACAGCCTCCCTTGGGAAGAACAGAACTCAGCTTTTTTATAAGGTTATTATAAAGAGCTGAATTTAGAGCTGTAGGAAATATTATTTGCAAAGTACCTTATGATCAACCAGGTAATAGCATTGTCCTGCAGGGAATTAATTTCTAAAATACAAGAACAGATCACCAATTTGGGAAAAAAACCCAAATAAATAAATAAACAACCCCAAATTTCACAATTTGTGAATAACTGTGCAATGTGAAAACCCCGTTGCGCTCCCTTTTGCCCTCCATATAGAGGAGCATAATGATACTCCCCCTTCAGGAAACCCCCCAGTGAACATGCCGCTGCAGAGCGCAAAACAAAGGAAGAAAAAGGACAAAGCTGGAACAGAAACAATAGTTTGTGGTCAGGAAATCTGGTTCGTTCTGGAAAGTTTAATTGCACCTGTGAACATCTAAATTTTCTGATATATAGAACATCACTGAAACGAGAACATCCTTTTAGTGTTTACACTTGAAGGCATCAGCTGCGTGGATTATAAACTGCAAACACCAGTACAAATCCATTGCTTTACTCCCATCCATGGCATTACTCCCATCTTAAGCCCTGTCTCTAACTTGTCCTTAGCATTATTTCAGATAACAATAACTCCCTCAAACTAAACTCACTTCAAGGTGGAGACCAAGAAAAATACTGGGTATAGCAGCCACTGGGGAAGCTCTGCCTTTCTACAGGGGCTTCTGGAGTCCATCAAACTGCAACAGCAGCTCCATAATCATATTGGATTGGCCTGAACCAAATAGGAAATGAAATGTTTGTTCCAGAATTACAACTTACTTCAGGA
The DNA here is from genome assembly GCA_033628505.1 of Tringa tobata. Classification (NCBI taxonomy): domain Eukaryota; kingdom Metazoa; phylum Chordata; class Aves; order Charadriiformes; family Scolopacidae; genus Tringa; species Tringa tobata. The sequence continues at coordinate 2,471,997 of JAHREE010000533.1, read as the reverse complement.
TTTCTGTAAAGTTATTTTGAGAGCAGTGACACTATCGAAAGATCTAAAAAAAAAAAAAAGCCGATTTCAACAGCTTCACAGCAAATCCTACCATTGGGGTGGCTGTGACTTGTCTAAAAGTATGCACAGAAGTAACTAGGTAAAATTGGAAAACAATCAGTTAAGTCTATGACATGAGCTGTAGAGTGTACCTGGTATGACTGTAACAAGTAAACTGTGCTACAGTGGTATCACTGCATACAACCAGAGAAAATGGCACAGTTGGGTTACTCTCGTAGCCCCCCTTGTGCCCACCCTTGGAGGAAGGGACCAAGCTCCACGTGTGCCTCACGAGCGACATTTTCCCTGAATGCAGCCTCAGACCGGTGGCATAATCCTCCTGGAGATGGGGGCAGCTCAGCAGGGTCTCCAGGAAGCCAACTCCAGTGTGTGGGAGCCTACCCAGTTCTGCTGGCATTTCAGAGGGAGCACTGGGCTCCTGTGAGCCATCGGACCCCGGCTGCCCTGGCCGGGGTGCCAGGAACAGCTTGCAGGGGTCAGTGCAGCCAGCAGAAGCTCGATCAGCCCATTCCTGCGGGCAGGATCGGCGCTGGCTGAGGTTACAGGGACACAAAAATAACCGTTCCCAGTCGGTTCGTGTGCTCCGACGCCCTGCCCGCCTGGCCAGAAGCGACGCTTATTAAAAAAATAAAAAAGTGTATGGGAAATACAGCGGGATGATTTCCCAGGATACCCTGTCAGCCTCTGGCAAGGAAGGAAAAGGAGCCGTGCTTCCTGCTTGAAGGAAGTACTCCTGTGGGCAGCAAAATGCCCAGAACCGGTACATTCTGCCTGCCTGGCAGCAGCAGGGGGTTCTGTAATGAGGAACGCTGTTCTGCATTGCAGCTCCTGCAGGTAATGACAGAGCACGGACTGCACTTCAAAAATAAGGGAAACAAGAAAGACCCCACCTCTATCTGTGGCTCTGACAACGGGAAAGGATTTTAAAAACCCGTGTTTAAGGTTTTCCTCCCATGACAACAGCAGTCAGGGCTGTATTTGAGATCACTCCCCTCTGGCCGTACCAGCAGAGGCAGACTGAGGAGCAGGCGCTGCACCAGCGTGTCAGAACAAGACGGGAGGTGCACAGGCTGAATCATGTTAGTGTGTTATATATATCAGATGTTTACATACATACAGAACATAAACATGTTTTATATAAATACCACTCATACATATCTCTATGCACGGTAGAGTCCCAATACACTAATACCAATCCATCACCTGTGACAAGGTTATGTACGTCCTATGTAATTTTTGTCCTGGGGAAAAGTAGAAGCCAAGGAAGAATAATCTCCTTCAAGGACGGCATATAAATGAATGCTTAATAATTCATAGGAGACGCGAGCAGGGAGGTGTCCCCGTCCTGCCCTGCAGAGCAGCCCCAGGCAGGGAGCTCACATAGGAAACGTGCTGCCCAAGAGCCAAGAAATGCTGCTGATTGAGGCGGTTCCCTCCTTCCACAGAGATAAACTATATATTCAGTCATTTCTACTGCTGCAAAAAAAAACACTTAAGGTGACTGTGAGAAAACATAATTGAACGAATCCTCTTAACAGTCACAAATGCCATTATGGAACAGAAGAGAACAAGTGTGAGCCATTTCCAATTCCCTGCGCTCTCCCTGGGGACTCTGACACTCCCGCGCTCACGCTGTACCTCTACCATTGGATTTGTGTGCTGTGCTGCTTGCCAGCAGAGAAACCTCTGGAAAATCACCACCAACTTTAACGTTATGTAATTCTTCTACTGCTCTTCTCTCTTGTGGCAGCGCTGACTGCCATGAAGGAGGAAGAATATACTGCCCCTTGCCTACTTCCGATTGCCTGAGTAAATTAGAAACAGTGTGTATTTCATGGGTACATTATTTCTGTTCAAGCTCCTTGCAGAAGGGTAACTGATACCTGCTGCCCATTCCTGCTTTCTCTATCTATAGTTCAAAGAATATCTGCCCTTCCCTCTTCCAAGACCTTTGGCTTTGGTAGCTGCCGTGAACAAGCCCATACAGTAATCTCTGCTGTATGCAAGTGGCAATTTGCTCTCAATTAACAGGACAAGTTCCAAGGTGGTTTCCAATCAATCCTCCAAGGAAGAGGTGGAAAAAACCAAGTAAAGCTATAAAAATTGCCAAACACAATTTTTTGAAAGATCCAGAAATTGAGATGAATTTGGGAAATAATTTAAAATTTTTTTTTTCTGTATTCCTTGTTAATTTTCTCATCTTTTCTTTTTGTTCGCTGTGCATTTCTGTATGCACTGGATGATCTTACTCTTTATGAGTAAAGAGTCATTCAAAGGAAATAGAGCTTTAGTTAGTTTTATAGCTGATCTCATAATTTTCTGTGTTCCTAGTAATAGTCCTGACACATGGGACCAGGAAGTACAGTAAGGGAAAGGGTACATGCCAAGGCTGCAAGCTTTTCACTGCCTAAGTGGCCCCAATAAACAACTGAAAAGGGAGTTATGTGAGTTACGGTGTTACAGTGAATCCATGTTCCTCTGGTATATATATAAAAAATGTTATGCAGTTCCTGGAAAATTTTTACAGACAGCGAGGACTCAGATACCCTCAGCCAACCAAATGAAACAATATGCCTGAATAAACCACCACCCACGCTTCTTTTGCCAGAAAGGAGAGTTTTCCAAATGCAGGCTTTCACATTGGTTGCTTTGCCAAGTGCATATTCAAAATACAGATTCTCCTAAAGAAGAAGAAATAATAGCCTTGACGATGTATGTTTTATCAAGCACTACTTTGAAACATATACGAATTCTGGTTGTTATCTTGAGACTTGCCTGCTTAGCAAGCAGCGCAGTTATGCCATCTGAGGACAGGAACAGTGCTGCGTGACCTTTATGTGACCAAAATCACCTTTAATACTGGATTGAAACCACACGAACACATATAGAAGCAAAAGTTGACTATTGTCCTGCTTATCCATTATTTTTCAATTCTGCAGAAGTTAAAAAAAAAAACAACTTCTGAAAACCACAGAAGTTCTTTGTTACAGATACTCCTTGCTTCTACCTGAATGTCTCAATACTTTCAGCCTCCTGAACAGCAACTGCCAATAGTGCAATGTAGAAAATGCAGTTAATAGGAGCCCCGGGATCTCCGCATTACTTGCAGGATTCCCCATTACTCCAGCTTTGCAGCCCATCTCCTGTTGTTACAGCACCAGTCAGTACAGCAGCAGCTCGGAGGGAGAGGACTGGGGTATTCCGAATGCACTCTGACACAAGATTAAATGTTTGTAGAACCATCGTGTATGTACATGTGGAAGCATTTTGTGGTGATGGCACACCCTGACAGGGCAGCTGACAAACACAAGTCTCTCCTAGCCCATAAAATGGACATAAAAAACACTAAGACATGGAAATTCACCTGAACTTTTGATGGCGTGGCAGCAGCTCATATGGACCACATCTCCACTGGGCTGCGAGACTGCAGTTTAGTCATTTTAAACATATATTTTATTTTTTTGCTGTGAGAGTGACTGGACACTGGAGCACATTGCCCAGGGAGGTGAGGCAGTCTCCATCCGTGAGGATGTTCCCAATCTCAGGGAACACAGTCTGAACTCTGGCTGCCCCTGCTTTAAGGCAGGGGGGGGTTGGACCAGAGAAGCCTTCAAGGCTCCAGATGTGCCCACCAGCCTCAGCTGTTCTCTGGCCCCCAAACAACCCTGGGTTTGAATGACTGACCAGGACAATGGAACTCCATAGTGCTGCAATAACCGTCTGGTTTATGGTGTTCAGCTGCAGAGGTAAATGGTTATTGCAATGCTCTTAAGAGTTGGATCCATTTCAGAAGCTGACAAAGTAATTCTTACCTATTTTTTTTCTTAAACCTTTTCAGAAGGAAAGGAACAAATGCAAGTTTATTATTTATTGTGTTACTTCCTTTGCACTAGCCTATATTAGTTTTAACGAATTTAGTGCTAGACAAATCCCAAATTAAGATCTTGAAAGCGGTTTTACAGAATTAGCATTTCTACAGAATAAAAGCCATCAGTACAGATTGCTGTTTTGATTTAAATCTTTGACTATTTTTCTAGGTTGGGCAGTACCTCCCTGTGCTGGCACAGCTATGCTGAGATCGATCTGGGGTAGTCGTCACCAGGGGGTGTTGCACATGCAGAGCCCAGGAATCCAGCCTGCGTATTTTTCACCTACAGAGCCCTTAGTGCTGCCCTGAGGTGAGGCGAGGAAGGGCTAATTACATACCAGGACTCCCTGGCTTTATATTACTTCTCACTAAGCTTCCAAGAGGCAGCGATGTTTCAAAAAGCTTATTAAGACATTTCAGTGGTAGATAAAAGAAATTATGTGGTAGTGGATAAAGTTCTTAGAATCCCACAGAAAACTCCCACGGTTCTCCACAAAACTCAGGTAATCGCTTTGTCATTTGTGCCTGTTTCTGTTAAGGGTTTCTGAAAAGCTCCTTTGAGGAGCCAGAGACGGCACTTACGGGCAGGGAGATGGAGACCAAACACCAGAGGGTCCCTCACCAGGCACACAGACCAGGGACTCGTTACAGGACTTTTCCAAGTACTTGCCAGGTCTGTATCTCAACCTATGACGAGGCACTGGCTTCTTCCTGCATTTACAATGACAAAAACTGCCTGCCTAGATTCTGGATGAGAATGTTCCTCCTTGCAAAAGAGCAACCCAAGAAAACCCTCTGTGTGGAGAGTGGTGACCAGGCAGGAGAAGCTGGCTCCCTCTCTGCACTGATGGTATTATGGAAACCAGATAAATGCCATTTTAGCTGGTGCTGCAGTTTAATTTTCAATGGCCAAATTGCCCAAGTTTGCTAAAGCTTTTTCTTATGGACTTTGCACTCGGAGGAGATACAGAAGGTCCTCACTGCTCTACTGCTGGTTGGAAGCTGGCAGTGGGCTGGAGAAAGGAACAGCTAATTCTGAGCATAGCGTTACACAGACAAGGCTAAATCGGTACTTGCAAGGGCTGCATAAAACATGGACCTGTCACATTTATGCAGCTACTTAATTTTCCAATCTAGGGCAGCGTGACTGCAAAGCCCATTTGCCCACCGGTGAGTCCAGGCAGCCACAACTGCTCTGTCGTTCCGTGCTCTCCTTGCCCAGAGAAGAGGGTTGCACTTCACCAGCAGGACTTGGAAGCTCTCTGGAAACCGAGACAGGCTCCTGGCAGCGCCACCAGGAGCACACACAACGCTTTATGTATCTTGGCAAAAACAAACACTGCCCCGAGATGTTCCCTTTCAAAGCCAGGCATGGGGGGGCACCAAGGGGGTTGTTGCAGAGTCCCTTTGGAACTCCCTATAGCACAGTATTCGGCACTGTGGCACTTAAAATTTTTACTTTGGATTTCATAGTGGCAGTATTATAAAATAAATACATAATCTGCATGTTTTGGTGGTGGGTTTTGTCAGTGCTGGGTTGATGGTTGAACTAGATGACCTGAAATGTCCCTCCCACCCTAGGTGATTCTATGATTCCATGATTTTTAACAAAGTATACAAACAAATATCCAGAAATCGTAAGAATTCACTAAATTTTGGTGTGTGTCAGTACTATAGATGGAGTGATTTGGCTGGTTTTCTTCACCAAGGACTCAAGCTGCTCCTACAGAGGTTAACTCACCGAGTGATGGCCAAGAGGGCATTTCTGTGAGCCAGTGTCACGCTGGCTGGCCAGGGGACGTGCCGGGTCTCCCCCGTGGCATTGCCCCCCGGGCAGCTGGCAAGGGGCGGAATCTCCTGCCCCGTCTTTCACCAAAACTCCCCCGGGAAAGACTGCGTTCACTCCGTGTCGGCGACTCCCGCATCAGCCACCTGCAGAAAGAATTAATACTTATTTCAGCACAAACACTTTGATTTATTTTCTCCTTTTTAACAATTGAAATAACACATTGAATTTTTAGTTAAGAATAAACTGTGAAATAATTCTGGTCACATTAATCAAATGCTAGTTCTGAGACAATGGAATACTTATGGCCTCTGGTGGGTTAGCATGGACTATAAAGTGGGCTAAATCAGAGACAAGGAAAGCTTGGAACAGCTTTTATGAGGTAGCTTCAGGGAAAGCTTGAAGTAGTTTGTGTGAAATATTTTGTATTTACCATTTAGTACTCATTTTGCTAAAGCTATAGATTACGTTTCCCCTTGTTAAGAATAAACACTGATTAACTTATGCAGCTAAAAGAACAGTGTGAGTGTGTCTTCTTCGAGTAGAAATTCCTCCCTATTTTAATTATTGATAATGGCTCAACTTGTTCAAAAGGGAACGATTTTAGCATTTCAGATTTGTTCTGGTCCTTTTTCTCTGCCCTCTTTGGTGGGTGATGAAAAGGGGCTGTTCTGTATTTCCTCTCCTGGCCAAAGACACGGGCGGCCTTGTTGTTTTAAGGGAAACATACAGCGAGAGGGCAGTTAAATGGTTTTTTTGACCCTTTTAAGAGCCCCCC
>JAHREE010000533.1:2445630-2465267 GCA_033628505.1 Tringa tobata | reverse complement strand
CAGTACCTGCTCCGGGGGTGACATTGCCGGCGGGGTGGAGGAAGAGGAAGCGGCACCCGGGGCTCACCGGCGGTTGCGGAGCGGGCTCGGGCGGCCGCAGAGGGTGTCCGGCACCGGCTACCCTCGGGCGGCGGCTGCAGCCCCGCCGCCTCTCAGCCGGCCCCGGCGGCCTCGTACCTGCCGCCCTCAGGGGCGACACCGGGGCCCCTTTCGCCGCGTTCGGCCTCGCCCTCGCCTTTCTGCTCCGCGTGCCGTGGTGCTGGCCCTTGGGCTTGCAGGCCGGGGCCTGGTGCTCCCCCTTCCTCCCTGCTGGCGGGCCCCTGGGGCCGCTCGCTCCCCTCCCCGGGTCGGGCTCCTGCTCGGTCGGCTCTACGGGGGGCTGCCAGAGCTCCGGTAGCGGTTGGCCCTCGGGAAAAACAGTGCTTCCCGTTGGTAGAGTTTTACTTTAAAACTTAACAGGTTTGGGTAAATCGAGGCGCCTTCCCGCTGTGTGAGCTTCTGGCCCTTCAGGTACGCTGAGAATGGGCAGGGGGGCTGCTCAACAAGTCCTTAGGCTTGTAGCTGTGACTTCCTTGGCGATTTCTCACTTGCTTTACTGTCAACATACCCTCTTATTTTATCTTAACCCGTGCTTCGCTTCTTGGTCATCTTGGACTGTGAAAGCCACAAAATTACTGCAAAACATGCAATGTGCTTTTGTAAGTTTAATGTGGCTCCCTTTCAAAACATAAATGCCATCTTAGAATAAGTTTTTAAGTTGTTATCTGAAGTACTTCTGCCCGTGTAACTTTTAAATAACTTCACTGAAATATGCTTATCTTTAAATGTGGACTATAATTGACTTTCCAGCAGAAAATGGATAAAGTTGCAATCTTTGTTAGCTATGAGCAGGCCAAAAGAGATAGCATACTTCACCAGTGAAATTCACATTAGTATCAGTTCTGAGGCAAAGCTTGGGGAAAAAAATATTTGAAATCCTGAGAAACTTGTATTTTTTTGGTGAATAAATGCTTTTGCTTTTTTTTTGTTTTGTTATTCTGTCTAGCAAAGTGTTGAGTCAGTGGCTGAACTCTGTGAATCATGCCTAGATCTTGTCTGCATGACCATGATTAGTGCCTGTGCAGGCTGTGGTGCTCCTGGTACTGCCCTGTAGCCTGTGAGAGAGATGTTTTCTGCTTCTTGTGGCCTGGAGAGCAGGCCACCTGCTTCTGGCTTTCCTGAAGGCCTGGGGGAATCATCTTGGGACTACCTTCCCCATAGCCAGCATTCTCCTGCTACTATTCTCGAGATGCATGTCTGTGAGAAGTGCTGTTTTCTTCACTGTATACGCATTTTGCAACTATAAAAACTGATTGCAAGAATGCACGTCATTAAAACACAAACAGAAAGAATTTAGAGAGAAAATGGTGTGCAATAGGAGGGCTTTGACCAGGACTTGAAACAGGAGTGGAAGTTTGTTTGAAAGCCTTACCTGTGGAGATGGCAGGAAATAAATAAACCAAATCTCAGATTTGTAGCCAGAAAAGAGGACTTGGGTGCTACTTGAAACTTTTATGTTCAGACTTTTTTTTTTTTTAACTTTTATTTTCAGACAGCTACACTTTTTTTTAAAAAGCAGGAGTGCTGGAGTGTTTTGATGGAATTGGGCTAGTGTTTGGAGGCTTAATTTTTTGTGAGGTGGGAATGTTATCTTAACCTCACTTCTCCTTTGAACATATTTTGAAATAAGTATTCTTCAGAACTGCAATTCATGTTTTTGGTGGAAGAACTTGTACTGTTTTATTTTTAAAAGGAAATAAAACACTTTCTCATTGCACTGAGTACATGCTTTGGCAATATGAGATGCTGGTGGTTTAAATTCTAGTATTTCAAGCCCTTGTTTGTGATAGGCTGTGTATAGTGGTGAACTTGCAAAAATTAGTTCCTTCTGGGTTGTCTGTTCCTTCAAATCCAAAGCTTAGTTCTGGGTGTAAGGCCCTTTCAGCTTACTTTGCTTTGATTTGATAGGTTTTCCATTTCAACACCTCCATTATTTAGCTTGGCTTTGTGCGGTAGCAATCAGACAAGCTATCACGCCTGAAATAAAAGTCAGTAGCTGTGTTGGTGCTCTGTTCGCCCGTGGCCAGCCTGGGTTTGGATTTCCTGTGTCAGCTATAGGCCAGTCAGATGCCCCTTGCTTTAATGTTAGAGTCAGTGTTGATTTTGTAGTTCTGTTGCGTGACTGTGTGGATTAGGACGTTATGAAATTCATGAAGGTTCTTAAAATCCACTCTGTTTCATAGTTGGTAGATGTCCCAGTCCAGTGTTGGCTGCTGGTAGTTTCTGGTAGATTCTGTAGTCTCTTTTATGTAAGTGTCTGTTGCTAAATGGGAATATTTCTTGTGGAAATGGCCATTTGTTTTCAGTGGTGGTGGGGACGGGTTTCTTCAGAAGCACCCCTTGTGGGGGCAGTTGTGAAGCCTGGTCCCCAGAGCTGGTAAACCCAGAGCCAAGGCTGGACATGCTCTATCAGCCCAGGGGCTCGGCTCTGGCGTAGGAGGATGATGGTTTTTATCGGAGTTAGGTTGATGGCTGGACTTCATGATCTTAAAGGTCCCTTGCAACCTAGACAATTCTATGATTCTGTGATGCAGTTTCTCAGCTTCACGTGCTCATCTCGAGGAGGCTCAAAATGGTTTGGGACAAGTTTTGTTAATTTAAAAAAAAACATCTGAACCACACACCCAAACCAAAACAACCCCTTAGAGCCATATTCAGTTGCCAAGCAGCTGGCAGCAGTGCCCTGCTGATTGTGTTTTAGAGGATCCATAAGGCTCGGGGCCTTACCCCACTGTGAGATGAGGTGCCCTCTTATCAAAACACTGCCTCGGGGACAGGGAGCTCTCCCTCTTATCTTCAGAGGGTACTGTAGGAGAAAAGGTAACTCCCAGTGGCTTATGCGGACAGAAGGAAAAGAGATAGTGAGGTAACGTCCCACTCGCATTTTCATGGTTCTGTTTTCATGGTATTCGCATCTGGGCTCAGTGGAAGGTGTTCCTCTTGTGCAGCAAAGCAAGAACAGAAAAATGCTGGTTTTTGGAGGTGAGGTCAGCAGCACTTCACCCACTCTGCCTTTTTTTAATAGTCGAGGGTGGAGAAGATTGGAATGAGGAAGAGTATGTCTCTGATGAGAGCCTGAGGCAATGGGGAAGCTTGAATATAAACCATTAGACTTGGGAAACTGCTTCAGGAACAGAATGTCTGATAAATTAGCATAAACTGAGGTCTTTGTGGAACTGTAATAGATATCAGTACTTTAAGCAGGCCTATGATGTTTTAAAATTAGTCACTTAAATTTCTTATGCTTAAAAATGTTTATTTGAAGAAGATATTTGGATTTGTACAGCAAGATTAAAATGTTGTATAAAACTTCTCTAGACCTAGGCCAAACTTAGGGTGATTTAGCTGCAAAATAAACGTGAGGTATAACAGAAGTGATGTTCCAGACACAGTTTCTACCTGTGTGTGTTTGTGAGAAAGGAGATTAAACAGTTGCTTAGGAACCTTAATTTACTCAATAATCAGATGATTCCCAGGTGTTAAGTTTGGATGTTTCAGACTCTGACCATGTAGTGAATTCCCCAAACTAGTCTGATGCTTCCATGAAGAGCCCAATAACTCCTGTGGAACTGGGAGAAGTGGAGGGATGGGTTTGTATCCAAAATGTTAATCTCTTCTTGCCTGTTTAAAGGGGGGGCGGGGGGAGAAGGGAGAGCTGTGGTGGTCAGTGAAAGGTATTTTCAAGGTAGATCTGGTAAATACAGGTGGTATTTGTGATTGTTTCTGCTGCTTCCGCCATCCTGTGCCGCAGCAGCTGCGGGACGTGGAGCTGCCCGGCCTGAGAAATCTAATAAATGGTGATTAACTGGAGTTTGTCTGTTGCAGGAACAAAGAAGAAAGCTGCATGTCCAGGACTCGGCCTGTTTTATACCGTACTGTCTGCCTTCCTTTTCTCAGTGGCCTCTTTATTTCTTAAAAAAATAGAAGACGTACATTCGGTGGAAGTGAGTGCGTTTCGATGTGTTTTCCAAATGGCATTCGTTCTTCCTGGTTTAATATACTACAAGTAAGTGTAGCAAATGTTTAAATTCAAAGTTACTTCTTAAAAATAGATCTCAAAATATTACTCAAATTGGATTGCAGTCTTATTTTAATACAGACTTCAGTTGCATAACAGCATTGTTTTGGATTACTTGATAGTTTCTTAATGTAATTACGAAAACTGAAAATCTTTGACTCCCTGAATTTTAGAGATTTCTACAGGGATTGCGTCAAATGTCTTGATCTTCCATGAAGTGGTGTTCTTAAAAAAAAAAAAGAGTAATTTGTAAATACTCTTGCATTAATTTACAAGCAAGATATTAATAGCTAGAATGGGTTCTGGACACTGAATGTGGTTGGGGATGGGAATAAATTGGTCTTTGATCAGTTAAAATGTCATTTTCACATTTGAGATAAATCCCTGATCTAGAAAGGTGTGTACAGTTAAATATGGTGCGATATCGGTCAGGACATAAGCAGGCCAGTGACATTAATGTGACATTTCTGTTTTTCAGAACAGGGTTTTTGGGACCAAAAGGTAAAAGAATTTTTCTTTTCTTCCGAGGATTCCTTGGCTCTAGCGCAATGATTCTGCTCTACTACGCTTTCCAAGTCATGCCACTGGCCGATGCCACTGTTATAACTTTTAGCAGCCCCGTTTTCACATCCTTGCTGGCGTGGATCTTTCTCAAAGAGAAATACAGTCTTTGGGATCTCCTGTTCACCCTCTTCGCAATCACGGGAGTGGTTCTCATTGCCAGGCCACCCTTTCTCTTTGGGTCCCAGGTTACGGGGATCGAAGGCAGTTACACCAATCACCTCAAAGGAACTATAGCAGCAATTACAAGCACAGTATCTGCAGCTTCCACTATTGTTATTCTAAGGAAGGTGGGGAAATCTGTGCATTACTTTTTGTCAATTTGGTATTACGCAGTCATTGGTTTAATTGGGTGTGTTATAGCATTGTTTGTTATGAACGAATGGCGCTTGCCACACTGTGGTAAAGACAGGGTTTTCCTAATATTGATAGGCTTGTTAGGGCTAGGGGGTCAGATATTTCTCACCAAAGCATTGCAGATAGAGAAGGCTGGACCTGTGGCCATAATGAAAACAATGGATGTGGTCTTTGCTTTTATTTTACAAATTCTTTTTCTCAATCATCTCCCGACTTGGTGGACTGTGGGTGGTGCCCTTTGTGTAGTCGCCAGTAGTTCTGGAACTGCCATTCGTAAGTGGCGACAAAGCTTGAAAAAAGCGAAGCAAAATGAAATCTAACGGTGCAAACACTAATTCTTTACAGAAACGAGCAATCTTGAAAAAAATATATATATGATATTTATTTTTATTTATTTGAAATATCTCATTTACCAAATTGTAGTACCAAGTTGTATCTAATAAAATAAGTTGATTTTTAAAAAAAAAAAACAAAATCAAAAATGTTTTAACAGTTGATGAGGTATTTGGTTTCTTTCTCATGTTTAGGCATGCAAGTATGAGAGGTAGAAAGATATTTAAAAGTTGCTTGCTTTCTATCAAAAGTGGACAATAGTTTTTTGGCTTTTGTTTTCCTAAAATTCCCAATTCTTTCAGACCCTTTCTCTATTCTTCTGAGCTGTGGAAATCAGTCTTCCAGGCTTATTTAATGCTGTTCTGTGCTTGATTACCAGGGGGATTGCAGTGCAGAAGTTAGAAGGGAATGAAGAGTTCTAATCCTATAAACATCCAACTTTTATAGGACGGAATAAGCTTGCACATTTACAAGCTTTCTAAGTTTTTCTTTTTTTGTGTGCACAAAACAGATGCCAAATGGGGAATTATTTTTAATTTGGATTCTAAAAGAACAAAGGTTATTTCATCTTTCCAAGTAATAACAAGAGAAAATTAACATGTGAAAATTATTTATCAGCTTTGCTTTCTTTTAAGAGGAATTTTAAATGTTTGCACTTGCTTTACAGACATAATGAAATGTCCTAATCCCTTTTCCTTATGTGATTTTCCCAATAAGCATGTCTTTAGTTGCTGCAATCTCAGTGATGAGAGACAACAGTTCAATACCACTTGTAAATCAGCTGATTCTTGTGGTATGGAATGTTATGCTGTAGCTGCACTTTTCTTTATTCTATGCAAAAGATTATATTTTCTAGGTATTTAATATAGGTTATTTTAAATGCTGCTCATGACTCTTTTGTGCAAAAGCTCTTTATGAGACCAAGTTTAAGTCGTCTTGGCCTTCATGAAGTTAGGAGGATTTACAATAAAGCATTTGCCAGTTTCCTGAGAATTTGCCAGAGCACGGAGTAGTTGGTTTCACAGCAGATACAGGTGTTGATAGCAACAAACACTAAGAAAAAAGGTTCGTGTCCTAGTGTCCTTCATATTTGAGGAGGAATATCTGTTTAGCGTCAGGGAGGGGGATTTTCCTGAGTGGTGTCTCATGTGCTTCTGGGGCTTGTCTTGGTAGCCATTAATAAAGATCCAAGTTAAAATTGTCTTTTAGTCCAAAGGCTGTTTTCAGCTATTTACTCACTCCAGTGTTTTTCTAAAGCAGAATGCTGTGTTCTGCAGGCTTGATACATGTGGTTTGTTTTTTCCAAAATCACTAGAGGTGGCAGATGTTTTCTTATTTTGGTATACAGATGTCTTGTCACACATCTTTTCTTCCACCAGTGAGTGCTGCAGCCTGGCAGGGCAGGTCCAGGAGGTGAGTCCTGCAGGACTGGGGTGGGTATTGTACGTTGGGTGTCCCTGGGTGTGAGGAGCCATCTCCATGCAGGGTCTGTCCCTAAACCAGCACCTTCCATCTGTCCACGTGTGCGCGAGCAGGTTCCCTGGGGTGGGAGCTCCAAGCAGGAACTGGTCCTGTCCCTTCTCTGCAGCTCCTCCAGGCTGGAGTTTAGCTACTGCTGACAGGGTCAGGAGTAGCATGAAACTGCTTTCATGTTCTTCAAAGCCTGATAGAATACTGAAATCCCAGTTTAGCACCCATTTTGCTTAGTACTCAGAATTGTGAACTGGGATTGTTCTGCTGTTCAACCATCAGTGCCATTGAGCAACAGTTTTCAGGGGAGGGAAGGAAAGTAGGCTGCATTTTTTACTGCTTCACTTCACATTTAATATGCGTGTGTTTGAATTGACGCTGTAGGGTGGGGTTCGGAGCAGTTCGGGTTGATGCAAACTGGGGTTGTCGGCCAGTCCCACTGCCTCCCATGGCTTCTGCTCCTGCGGTTCCTTGGTGAGCTGGCCCTGGGGCTCCTCCAGCTACAGAGCTTCTTGGTGAGGTCTTGGAGAGGGCAAAACCAAAGTGGCCTGGACCTGAGGACAGTGTGAAAACATTTGAAAGGGGAAAAAAATAAGATAGCAGTTGAAATTACAGCGTATGAATGCTGCTTTGTCAGTACAGAATACAAATAATGTGGAAGCTTATATTGGAAAAATCTTTAGGTCGTGATTTCAACCAATCTTGTTGACACTGAGCAGAGAACAGACTTCTGAGGAAAGGACTCTTTTCTTGCCTGTAACACATAAGCAAGTGTAGAAAATAAGCTGACCAGAACAGCCTGATACAGCGATTGGTAACTTTTCTCTTGAGTTCTTGAAGAAACCCTTTTGATATATTTCCACACCCGTGGTGCCAAAACCCACAGATGATTGTTTTCTTTCCTTGTCCAAACCTATAGGGTTTCCCTATGGCTCCATCTCCTTATTTCCTTTTGCTGTTCCTACACCTTTCTTAAGTTGCTAAAGTAATAATCTAAGCAAGATCCTATGTAGGAGAACATTGTATTTCTTGGAACATTGTTGTGATTTTGATCCATCTTTTAGAGAATCATTTAACTGCTGTGAGAATGAAGCACTTGACTAGGGCTTCTCTAGAAGCACGACAAGCCAGCATTTATAGCAAAATAGCATTTCTAGATGTATTTGGGAATGGAAGACATTTAAGCTTTAAGTTTTTTCAACAACCTCAATTTTTACATTTTTCTTCCTCTCAAATGTAGTTTGAACCCCAGAATTTTAGTTGGAAGCCTTGAAGAGAATGAAATTATACAAAAGTATGGATACCCTAAAATGTTGGGGTTTTTTTAAATTGAAAATATTTCTACCATTCCTGTTAAAATGGTCAAACTTTTTTTTTCCGTCTTCCAGAGTTTAACAGTTTGACAATCTGAAATGAAACTAGCTGAGCCTTGATTCTTTTGGATTCCAATTTTTCCTTTTTTTTTTTTCTTCTGTCCTTGGACAGATTTTTACTTTTAAAATCTTCTTTAGCTTTTAAAGTTTTAATACAGCAAGCTTCTCAGGGTCAAATGTTATTTTTCTGAGCTTTGAGACAGAATATATTATTAATGTTCATCACCTGTAGTGTCCTGTCGTGGTCCTTACGGTATTTTTAAGATAAATGTACTTTTCTAATAGAAATCCCTCCCTCTGTAATATGATGGGATATTGTTGCATTGCGATTGCTGTGCTATAAAGTTAAGTTTCTCTTGAATTTCAACGTACTAATTCAGTGTACTGATTTCAGTGGGTCCTGAACAGAAGGAATAATAATTACTTATTGTTGTTTTGCACATAAACACAGGGCAGAAAGACCTCGTTGTTGCTGAGGCACCACAGGTGTGTTTCTGGTGTCCTGTACTATGCAAACTCTGTAATATCTGTGGTCTTCAGTGGGACTTTATTGCCTCAAAGCCTTAAGTACCCAGCTCCTCTCTAAAGCCCATGGCTGACAAAGCTACCTACTGTCACTGTGCATCTGCCCATTTCTTTCGAGTTTAGTTGGTTGTCAAAGTGTGCTCTAAAAGCTCTCTAAATGCATCTACACACAGAATTTGACAAGCTCATGTGTAGACGAGGGCAGTCTATGTGATTAAAATGGATTTCCTGCATTTATCTAACACCAGCCATGAACTAACCTCAGCATAACTAAGTGAAATAACTAGTTCAACGTGTAATTTTTCTTCTGAAACCTGAAATTGGGCTTTCCCAATGCCAAAAACTGTTCTAAGACTGCTCGTACTGTTTCTGGTAATGACAAGATCACTCTTGATCTTCCTTTTGCATAAACACTTCCCCCCTCCAGTATTTTCTCCTCCTTGAGCTTTTGTTGGAGAGCAGTCTGTTGGGAGAAAGCTGATTTCTGGCAAGGCTGCCTGGTCGCAGTGATTCCCTCACTGAGCAGCAGTAGTGAAGCAGGAGGAGTCTGTTTTCCAGCTCTCTGCCCACAGTAACCAGGGTGGTACCAGTCCCGGGAGGGCGGCAGAGCAGGGTCTGTGTCCCCGCCTGGGGTCAGGCCGTTCTTGTGGTGGTTATGGCCCATCCATCCAAAGAAAAAATGTGGCTTTATGTTCCTGCAGACACAGGGAACTTCAGGGTGGAACGTCCATGGACCTCTATGGTGATAACCCTTCTGTCTATCAGAATGAGTTGGTTCCTATGTTCTGTGAGTTAATGTTTGACAAAAAGGGGTTAAAAATATCCTCAGCATTAATGAGAAGATTTTTATTATGTCCTATATATTGTTAAAGATATGTTGAATTATATGTTTTGTAGAAGTTGCTGGCTTTGTTATGTAGTAGTATATTTTTATAGGCGATTCTTATATATTGAAATGTTAAGAATATTTTCATAAGAGATTTATATTCATCATTGCTAATAAAATGAACCTGAAGAATGAATCTCTGGTTTTGCATTGCTTGATAGAACATGTTTGAATGTGGTGATTGTAAAAGCTTTATGAAAGAACTGTTAATCAAACAGTCCCTGTTAAATATGAACATACGCCTTGAATTCTGCCTCTGTTAGTGTGCTGCATCGCTCTTTAAGCCTTGTAACGAGCCATAGCTGGAAAGAAGCTCCACCAACCTCCAGACAGCAGTTCTGTGGCTGGAGACACCATCACACTGACAAGTCAGTGAGATCACATTCTGCAGTGTCCAAGCGGAAATTTGGGTTTGTGGGGTTCTGTTTGGGTGGAGTATGGGGGAGGCGATGCGGGAGCTGCGGTACTGGGGGAACCGCTCCAGCTTCTGGCCCCTCAGTTATCTCTTGGACTCAATGGCCTTTCTTTAGTTAGCCATTGAACTTTATTTCCTGACACTTCTGGATGAAGTTCCTACATTACCCTGTCAAGTGTCAGCGAATTCTAGAAAAGATGACGAGGAGGTACTTTGTCACCTGAGCTTAGGTGCTGAGCAAAGGGGAATGAGAGATCTGAGTTCTTGCCCCGCTGCTATTAAGCGATTCTGGGGTCTGTGTGAAAGGAGGGGGAGAGAAGACTTGCTGTTTTCTGGTCAGACACTATCAGGTTCTTTACTTTTCACTCTGTGCTGTGCCTGTTCGGTCAGTAGATGGGGCTGTCTGTCTGTCTTTATTCCTTAATGTGTAAGATTAAACAACCCTGTTAAAAACCCAAATCCACAGTTCTAGGCCGTAAAAGTTTTAATCCGGTGCAATGTAGGTGATGTAAATACCTTAATCTAAACAGGATTGCCAATGCTATTGGAGCAGTTAAATGACTGTACGGACTGCTGCTCAGCAGTAATGATGGCTTAAGCTCTTCCAAGAGGTTTTAAGCTGCATCCCCTTCTCTGAGGAAAGTGTTCCTGAGGGTGAGAAAAGCATTAGCAGTGCTCTGGAATTCTGGAGCTCTGCTGCCCCAAAACACTCCTGGGAAAGCCCAGGGGGGACCTTGGTTGTACGTCCAGCCTATGGCCTAAGCATTCCTTAAAAAAAAAAAAGAAAAAAGGGGGGGGGGGGGCAAAAAAAGGAGATGAGAGGCATATTTTTGCTATTAAATTATTTGGAGTAACTTGTGATGAGTTAGGATGGATTTAGGCTGATAGTTCTAATTTTCAACAGAAATAGAGCAGATGTGCTGCCTGAGCAGCTGGTCAGCATGTTGTAACTCCTGTCCCCTGTTTTTCTCTTGGTCAACTGAGGGATTTACAACAATATTTTTCCATTCTGCTTGGGGCTGTGGATAGACCCCTGTGTGGTTCTTGAGCAGGTCCTTGGTGCGGGCGTTGGGGCAGGGGGGCCCTGGAGATCCTCTAGCACTTCCTCCCCAGGACCCTGCTGTATTCCCAATATTCCTAGTGCCAGGGCTTCCTGGTGATGGTGCTGCTCTGGGGGGACACAGAGATGCTGGGGGGGGGGGCTGGAAAAGCCTCCTGAAGCTCCTGAGCACAGACTTACCACGCTGGAGCCTGGCGGAGCTTGGAACGGGTGTTCCAGCCTCAATTTAAGGGAGGGGGAAATACTAAAAAGGCAGGAGGTGAGACATTCAACTGCTACAGCGGGTGAGAAAAAAGACTTGTCAATGCCTTTTCCACCAGTAGGTTGGCTGGAGGGGTTTTGCTGGTGTTACTGGCACTGGGAGGGGTGTTCTCTTTAATGGGAAGCACTGGACAGTTTTAGGGAAACTAAGCAACGTCAAAACAGAGAAAAATCTTTTTAATATTACTTGGAAAGGCTATATGGCAAATCCATTTTATTTCATACAAAGTGCACTGTGAATCAGATATTAATGTTTACTTTCTACTTTCCCATTCGTAACTTATTTCTTAAAACAAATATTCCTTTATATTACCATAAAAACTGTTTGGTCACTACTGAGTTCAGATCAGGAAGTTAAGGGAGAAGCTGTGTGCTTTTAAAAAGTAATCCCCATTGGGTTGGTTTTTCACTCTAGCAGAAACATTTCATGCCAACCAGTGCCTTGTAATAGATGTGTGTGCAATCCCTTCATTAAACATCAGCTTGATGCACCGTCAGTAGGGCCCGTGTCCCGCGGTTTGCAGTAACCGACGTGGGAAGTCCCCGTGAGAACACAGACCCGACGTTCTTTACTCTCCCCGTATGGCAAAACATTTTCTTCATTATTAAACATGGAGACAGATAAAGAGATGCCATGATTTGAACTCTCCTGTGGGAGGACTACAAACAGCAACGGGTGGCCTTCTCTGCCCCAAACCCGCTTTGCTCCTGTGGTCCCTGTCACTGCTCTGCTTCGCTTGCCAGAGCCCTGGAGCTGTACATGCCCTGTGGTGCGTTAGCTCTTCATCTGTGAGAAAAGGTGGCTAATTTAATTTACGATGCTGTTGGCACAGTCAGGCTGTGTTGTGTCTTCAGGGAACAAAGGAAGGTGTGAAATTTTTTAAGGTATGCAAACTATAACATTTACAGATTAACCGTGTTTCCTGCATTCGCAGAGCTTGTACATTTGAATGTCAGTGCCTATCGTAAATCATCCTGACCCCCCAGCCTTAGCGAGCAGCCTCCTGTCTCTCCCAAGGAAAAGTGTGGGAATCTTTACTCCCGCTGGCAAGGGCTGTCAGCGAGGCAGGACGGTCCCCACCAGCCCATCCGTGGGACTGGGCAGGGGTTTAGGGCAGAGAAGGAACTGTTTGTTCTCCGCGGACTGTGTAAGAACACCCTGGACCGAGTGTGCTGGCTCCAGAGTGCAGCCCGTACCCCGGCGTTGGCATGGAAAACAATTAGAAAACTAGTGTTAATTTCTTTAGCCTTTATTGAAACCTGGAAACCTTGGCTCTGAGGTAACAGGTGCTGCTTTGTGTTACCATGTCAGGGGTTTCATCAACAAACTTATCTCCTGGGTTCCTCCAGAGGAAGGTACTTACCAGTTTGATTCAGCTCTTGGAAATTTTCTAGAGGACTTTGGTCTTTCCCAGTTTTGTGGTGCCCACAGATATTTTGTAGCATGTTTTCCTAATTTGCCTTTTATCTCCTTTTGTTGGATGCTTAGATGTTTATGTGTGATCTTTACTGAGCCATTTTCCTGAGAAGACAGATTTCCTCTCTCATCTGCACGTTTACAAATACGTTCCAGGGAGGCAGTTGATGGAAAAGCGTTATTGACTTCTCATTTCTCCCATTGAGATGCTCTTGGTGCGTTAGGAGCTTGTAGAGAGCAGCACGAAGGATTACGGTGCGCTCTTTGAAATGACAGGCCGGTTCTCTTTCTCTTGAGGTTAATGAATGTTCTTAGGGCCCCTAGTTTTTATGTAGGTGATGCCATGTACCATTACAGACCATTAGCTGTAAAGAGCAGCCACCACCACCAGTCTCTCGGTTGTGCTTTGGGCTGTCGTCTGTGGGATGGAGAGAGGCAGGCTCCAACACGTGTCCCTTGAGGGGACAGGAGCTCTGGGTGTGTGGTGACAGAGACACAAAAGGAGCAGAGCTCCACTGGGGGGTCAAGACCGCACACGACCTCCCAGTCCTGCACACAGAGAGGATTAATGGGATTTGGGATGGTCCATCCCATGCTCTGGCCCCTCAGCTGCTGCCATGGGTGGACTCTGGCTGGAAGCCAGCGGCACTTACAGCACACCCACAACTCACAAATTCACAATCAGGGGGAGGCACCAACCTTCAGGATTTAAGAAATTTGTATTTTGGACCAGTGGCTTATCCAGCTTTTCCCATTCCAGCCCCTTCCCCAGTTTGGGTCTTTACAGGAGTTTTACTGTTGGAGTCTGGGCAGCAGCGTTTCTGCACCTCATCTTAGTTTAGAAACTGGGGGTGCTTTTATTTAGTTTTACTATTTGCCTTTTTTCCCCCCTTTTCCTCCCTTAATTTTATATTTACAACTTTTGTGATTGTTTCAGGTGTACTTACGTTGGCACGTTATCAGGTTGGGAGGAATTTTTGGCCAGGTTGTTCGGGATTTTCAGTATTAGATGCCTTGTAACCACATGTATTTATTTTCTCAGCCTTAGCGTACAATTCCAAGTTGTAATTAGTGCCTCGGTGCTAAAATATACCAACATGTCTGTAAAAGACAGCATGTGGATATTTCGATGAAAAGAAATTGGGAGATACTGCTTTTACAAAGCTGAAAGCTGCAGAGCAGATGTGGAAGGAATTACTGCAAAGAATCTCAGCTGGCAAATAAAACAGGAGCTGAAGTTTATTTTGCTTTTATTATAAAAGAAAGGACACTGTATGAAGGTTCTGTTGTGTTGAAGGTCACATAAAATGGAGTTGTCCAGGACTAACTGTATGTGCTGATGGGACACGCAATGGAACAAGGTAATTTTTTTTTTTTGGCTTTAAATATTCAGTACTAGCACTTTACACATTGATTGTAAAATGTTAGGTTTTAGAATTTACACTGAATTTAATAATGTTCCCTTTTGGGGGAGAAGGCTGTGATAGATATGCGAAAGTTCACATCCTTTTCTTAATTTCAAGAGCAAGGTAGCGATTCCCCTTTCCGCAGGCTGATGGTCTGGCTGCTGCCACGGAAAGTCCTGGTCACACGGACCTTTCTGAATAACCCTCAGGATTCACCCCAAGTATCCCACGCTCTCACGTTTTCAACACCTCATCAGCCAACCTGGCTTTGGAGAAACAGTAGACTATTATTTATTTACCTTTTATAGGGTTCAGTGAAGCACTGAAGCGCCTGCCAGGCTAAACCATGGGTCCAACATTTCATCCAAGGTGAAATGAAGTATCTTAGCATTAAGAACAGCAAAAATACTGACATACTTGGTAACTACATGTTGGCTAATATTACTGCCTGCTGTGTTGGCACCCCAATTTTTCAGCTATTAAAATAAAAAGAAACACATGTTTAAAATATCTTGTGGCTCTAACAGTTCTGGTTGGTCCCCTGAACAGATCCCTGGGTTGGTTCTTGGATTTGGCCAAGGGTGCAGGATGCAGGGCAGGAACCCAACGGTGAATGGACCCTGCAGACTGGGGACTGTTCCGACACAGGCATTAAGGGCAAGAGAGGTGTTATCATTTATTACGTGAATAACCCGTTGTCCCAGCTGCTGGCTGGAGGTGCTGGCAGAGCAGGGGCAGGGCAGATGGTCTGGTGGTTTCTGGAGGAAGCGAGTCCCTGAGTACAATCCCAATTTGCAATTCAAATTGTGAAGGGACAGAAGAACCACCTTTTGCAGAAGCTTCCTTGAAACTGTCAATCAGGGGAAACAAGCCTAGAAATAAAACACCTTTCAAGAAGATTTATCAAGGGAACTTGAACAGTTAATGGGATTATACAAAGATAGATACATCTAATGATCTTAGAAAGTCAGGCTTTATTGGTTGGATGCTCAAGACAATATTCCATCCTGGTTGGACCATGTAATTTCATTCAAGAAACAACACATTTATAATGATAAAATATATTAAAGACTTTACTGTGTGTTTGAGGGACTTTAAATCTGGGGCTATACAAGGAGGGTAATCAAGCAAGCTTCTCCATGCGTTTTCATTGTGGCTGCATAATCTGATCCGGAATGTCAGTGCTTATTACTCCCCACTTCAATATTGCTAATATTGATATTGAACTATTCTCCCATATTGTCATAGATTAACCCACTAATAGATATATACTTTCCATCTTCTGTTGTTTAGGGAGAATTAATAGAAAATTATGGTGTAGTAGTCAATATTATTCAGTTTATTAACTTTATTCAATTACTAGTACTAATCATTTGTTTGGCTTCCATTGCCCCTGGACTGTGATATGAAGTAAACAAGAGTTATTCCTCCAGCGTTCTGCAGAATTTGTCTTCTAATGTAGTCTCTAACTTTTAAAAAACTGTCATGAAATAATGGTGGAGCAAAAATGGATACTAAAACTACAGCAAAGTTATGCGGTGGGAATAGAGTTGAGGCATAAAAGGCTACCTTTAATTTGATGTATATCAGGAGTGACTCCACTAAAACTTGCGTAGCCAAAAAAGCGATAATGAAATTATTTGATATTTATAATTAATTATTCTTATCAGAAATGTTCACTCTAAAGATATTTGAAAATAACATATGGGTTGTTTTTTTTTAAGTTTACTCCAAAACCTTCTGTATCTCTTCCAAAGACTAATTAGAAGGTGACTTTACTAATGATTTGAAGGTTGAGCCGTTGATGCCAGTTCCAAAACTCTAAATGAAGTGTTTCAGCTTATTAGTCTTTTCAGACAGTTATTTATCTAGTTTATTTTTTTTATTTCTAATTGAAATATCAGAAAGTCTTTGAGCCTGTTCTTTGGGATTTTAGAGTTGCCTCCGTGACTGCGGTGTTTCTAACAGTCAGATGGGCAGAACAGGGCTGGTGAGAAACCCATAGTCCAGAGTTAATGATTTAAAAACAATTTCTGAAATTCAAGTAGTTTGTCTCCCATATGTTTATTATTTTGAACCAGTACAGAAATTGTACCGGGTTTGATTATTTAGCTAGAAATCACGATAAAATACTACTTGTCTTAACTGAAGCTGTCATTCTAAAAACTCTTCTCGTGGGGCAGAATCACCATGTTTGAATGAGGATTGTGTTCTAGAGAGCGAGCAGAGCGGGGCTGCCCCCCCCAGAGCCTCCCCGGTTGTCCTTGTGCAGAGAGATAATTGGGCTAATGGAAGGGAGGAACTAGTTGCAGATAAGGCCTATGTGTTTCTTCCATGAAAAATCACTGCCCATTAGTAAATCAATGAAAATTTTGCTGTACTGAAACCTGAGCACCGTTAAGAAAACACTCTCAGTCCTTATTTTCATGTGTTTCTAATTTTCTTTCAGAATTTCTGTTTGCGTGTGCACAAACACGCTTTTCTGTAGCTCTAGCCGAGGGGTGAACTTTGGAGCAAAGCCCAAGGAAAAACCTTTTGGCTGTTTTTTTAAATGAAAAGCATATTTTAAGTGTTTTATGTAATTTGTTAAATAAATTGTTTGAAAATATTGTGATAGAGTACCATGATTAAAGACAAAATATTCCTCTATAGGTTCCTCTGCAGGGTTTAGGTGGGTGATGTGTAGTTCAGGCTGAGCGCAGGAAAAAGCCAGGTATTCCTGACCCTCCTGCTGTGGCCACGTTTTCCTCCTGATGCTGGGAAAATGGCCCAAGTAAACTCCCATTGCTTTAGTTTCCCCATCTGTGTGAGGTGAAGAATACTTACCATGTTGCAGGAACGCGCAGAATTTAATGTTTATGCCTTGCTTTGAAGTTCATTTCTAAATTGGTTTCGTAACTCCAAAGTGTGTGGTTGGTAGAAGACTCTTTGTGGTAAGAGCTAGAAGACACAGCAGTGTTTTCTGAAAGTCCCGTATTTTTTCTCTACGTGTAAACGTTGTGTGGAGAATCGCAGACTAGTGAAACTTCACACCCCAGTTTGCACCCTGAGCTTACACGGTCGCTGTACGTTGCTGGTGAATCCAGCCTATGGTGAGTTTGAGTTGGGCGAGTTGTCTCTCTGGTAGGGCACAGAGCGATGCCCAACAGCCAACGCGGGGCCAGTGATGTACAACCAGAGAGAAAAGGCGCTTGCTCGGGGCAGTTCCCTCTGCTGCGTACGACCAGGAGAGCTCCAAACTCCAGGAACCTGGCGGTAAGGGAGGCAAAGGTGTCACCCGGGGAACTGTTCTCGGGAGCAGCTTTGCAGCGTGTCACCGAGGAAGGAGCCTGCTTCCCAAGCAAACCCGCCTGCAGCATCTCCCAGGGCCCCGCGCTTCTCCTGGCAGAGAAAGATGGTCGGTCTCAACCTTCAGTGTGCAACTGGGCTGCAAATCCATCTTTCCCGGGGTCTGTCTGTAACTTCTGACATGTTTTATAAAGAAGGAAATCACACTGAAACCACTAATTGGCACCTTATTTTTGTTAGATATATCTAGGCACATTATTCCCTTGTATTTAGATTTTTCTCCGTCTACACTGCTTTTCAGGGATGCAATTTCTGAACTATCAATCACATAAACACTTTTTAGGAGGAGAGCAGCTGTGCCAGAAGTGCTGCAGCTCTGGAATCCTGGGGATTTCTTCTTCCCTACAGTTTTCAGGAAAGGGAGTGTCATCACGAAGGAACTGAGCATCTAGTTATTTTGTGGAGAGCGCCTGTCACCATCGTACCTGACTTACAATAACTTTCATGTCGTTAGACGTTTTTGGATATCTTCCATTATCACAATGTTTGAAAATCCTACCGCTATTAAATAATCTTCCAGTGTCCCAGGGAAACGTGGAAATCTCCGATTTCCACGTGAGGAGCTGGATCTCAGAAAGAGCTCCTCAAGTGCAGCGGGTTGCTGGAGCGTGTTACCCATCGCTGGCTGCTGGCGTGGGCCTGGGGTGACACCGAGCCCTCGGGCTTTGGTCTGCTCCCGGGGACGGGGATTCCTCCAGAGTTTCCATTCTGCAAAATGTGTTTCTCTTCAGTGCAGGATGCCTTCATTGTTGGAGTTTTGCAAGCTGAAAAAAATAAGAGTGCGAGCACGTTGTGAAGGAAAATTGATATATATTTTCCGCTGGAATAATGTGATAATAACTTTCCTGCACTCTTTAAAACAACTGGAAAAGCACTGTGAAACTGGAAAAAGCTTCCACGGAAAGGTTTTCCTGCTCCCTGTGTGTTCAGAGGATAACTCTGTCACTGCTGCAGCGCTAAAACCTGTTGCAGGGTTTGTTGGGAAGGAGTTCCCGTGGCTCTGACACCAGCAGCATGTGAAGTATTAGTGACTGAATGTATTGTGGGCCAATACTCAGGATATGAACGTATGGAAGAACTGAAGGGTATATGGACGAGACTGAACACAAAGATTGACTGCTCAAATTTCACTTTTTGCAAAATATTGTATTATGGCATTTTTTGGGTACTATATGCAGGGAATGAAATCCGGGCCATGCTGGGGACAAAGGGAATATTACATTTTCTGTAGGACCTGGATTTTATCCAATATGTACTGAATTTCAGTATGGAACAATCAATATTATGAGTTAATTAACCAAATTAATTCATACTGTCTGTGTCTCATGTCTCCTAAACAAGAAATGATTTTGATGATACACTGCTGAAAAGATTGAGATGCTTCACTGTAGTGGATGTATTTTCTCTACCTCTTCTACTAACCAGACCCTGTGAGCCACCCAACGAGTCGGAGCAGATAATAAAGTCAGAAGTAGTAAGTGAATAAATAATATATATGACAATAGATCTGATCTAATTTGAAAAAAACCCAAACAAACACCAAAATGTAAACTTTTTTCAAGTAAGTAACTTCTGTAGACCTTCTGTGGGTAACTTTATTGACTTTTTTTGTTGTATTTGTTGAATTGCTAATACTACCCCCAGGGCATCAACTCCATTGCACCAGCGTTATCCTCACAAGAGCAGGGTTGCCACGAGGTGCAGAGCGTGTGCCGAGGGGCCAGGAGAACGTCTGGTAATAAATCTGACTTTGAAGCCTTCGGATTTGTTCTGCCCTTAGAAAATAGTACGACAAGTTCCTTACGCTGGAAGGGAACGGAGTGAATTAACTGTAAGTTTTACAGCCCTGTCCTGGGACGCCGTCTCCACATACCTTACTGATGGGAATCGCTGCCCTTCACATAAAAACGTCCCACCCGAACGGCCGGCCTTCTGCCGGTTAACAGAAAAGAGAACGCTTCCCTTGAAATGGGGGTTTACGCGCCTGTTCTTCTCCCGCTTGCGCTCCGCGCGGAAGGGATGGCACGCCGAGGTGCCGACTTCACCCAAACCGTATTTTTTCCGCAGCTCCGATAGAAACGGCGCAGCGTCTCCCCCGCAGCCCCGGG
>JAHREE010000533.1:2335469-2445342 GCA_033628505.1 Tringa tobata | reverse complement strand
AGCCCCCAGCCCCGGGCCGGCAGGACCCGCTGCCCGCGCCCCCCCCGCCCGTTCCGCGGAGGGAACGTTCAAGAAAATCCCCAACGGAAAAGCGAATTGGAGGGGCTTGCCCTTATCCCACGTGCTATCAGTTGTTAGAAGTTCATCCCGCACTTTCCCTCTTAGATTTTTTTTTAATTGTTGTGATTTTACAAATATTTGGGGTTTTTTTGTTTGTTTGTTTGTTTTACCTGAAAGCCTGCCTAATGGAAATCTGCCAGGGGCAGCGCAGCTGGTGGGAGGCCCGGCCTGGGAGGGAGGGCAGGGGGTGAGATGCGTCTCCCCCCTCGGTGGGTCCCGGGGCGGGGGGGGAAGGCATTCCTTCAGCTCCAGGCCCCGCGGGGTGAGGGGCGGGTGAGTTTCCCAGCCCCGTGAGTCTGCAAACACTCACCGGGCCCTTCCACTGGAGTGTTTGTGGGATGGGGACCGAAGTGGCTGGGTGTGATGCCGAGGGGCTCTCTGCCCGCTCTCGGGGTGCCACAGGCGACAGGAGAAGAGCCCGTGGGGGTGGCTGCGAGGTGGGCTCCTGATAACGGCAGCCCAAGAGCTGGGTGGGGAAACGGATAAAACCCAGGTGTGCTCCAAGGGAAGGGTCAGTCCTTCATGGGTCAGAGCAAGACGCTGGTGTGCAGAGCAGTGTTGGGCTTGCTTTCCTGTTTTTATGTGTAAATATTCCAGTCCTGTACATTTTATATCTTTCCATATTTGAAAGGGGATCACAGAACCTTCCAATTCTGAAGCAGCCATTTAGCCATCGGTGGCCATTCTGTAGTTTAAGAAGCCGTGTGCTCCCAGCTGCAGATAATTGTCTTTGATCCCTGGTATCTCACCCTGTGAAAGTCAGTGGCAAACACCTGGTGTTTGTGATGGTCACACGAACAAAATGAGAAACACCTGAACAGATCTGGGAGCGATGAGACAAACGAGGTGAAACTGAGACAGAGGCAATGTTTGGTGCATTAGGAAATGCTTCAGATAGAAATGCCCAAGGCGCAAACTAGCGTGTCCAGCCTGGGCATAAATTCACAAAGGATTATTAAAATCCTTCTTTCTTAGTGGTACAAATAGAATTTATTCCTGTTCTGCCCCATTGAGGTATTAATCTAGTGTGCTGTAATGAGTTCATTCCTCTTCTCACACAGGGGAAGAAGTTTGTTACTGAGACTTTGTGAGTGCAGACCAGGCTGCAGCTCCTGTCCTCTCAGCTCACAGTAATTTAACGTGATGCACCTTTACCAATAACAGGGTGGTGTTCGAGCCGGTTCCAACCATCTAATACAGAAAAAAAAAACCACCCAAGGTAAAGTTTTAAGTCCAAGAAACATGAAAGCCCCACTGCAGAATACAGTATTTCTGACAACTGTATTTACTGGAAATCATAGACCAAGTTCATGAAAGAGATGATAAGATAATTTGTGGTTTGGGAGATTTGTAAAATGACAAGGATAGTGTTACTACCAATAATTTGCAGCTTTTTTTTCTATTATCTACTTTTTGAAAATGCCAGTAGCTGGGCCGTTGGAGCGAATCCTGCAGCTGTGGGGTGGACAGACTGGCTCTCGGGCTGTTGGCAGCGTGGCCGATGGTGGTTCCGTGGCGATGGCAGTCGCTTGGCTCTGCAGAGAGTGGGTTTTCGGCGCTCTGTGCCTGGAGTACGCAGTCGCGTTGATGTTGAAATAATGCTTTCCATCAAGGCTGTGTTGTAGAAGGCTCTTGGCACGCTAACCTGGAATCCGTGGTGTTCCTTAGGTTAATTCTGTCCCTTCTTTACCCTTCTGCATCGCGTTGAGCAGAGTTGCTGCACGTGCCCTGGGGCCCTGCATGACCGAGTCTGTGCTAGATGGGAGCAGCCCCGCTTCTTCTGCATCCTGCTCTGTTTGTCTTGGCAAACCTGCACGTGTGTCTGCCTGGGGTGGGGTTTCCACAGCCAGGGTTCTGCCAGATGTTGCTCATATTTCACACTTTGATTTTTATTTTTTTTTTTTTTGAGCAAAACATCCATCTACTGCAATGGGACTCGTGTAAGAGCTGAGGATAACGTGGTGACAGTTTTTCTTTGCGTTTCCTGTATTGGGAGCTCTCTAACCTTTTTCTTCTGTTTTTGAGGCACAGAATTTTGATCTTACTTGAAACAGTGGAGTTAATTTGTAAATACGTCCCTGTGGGATGAAAGCCTGGTCCTTGGTGGTTTCATATACTCTGCCGTGCTGACATCCCTCTGCAAGACTTAATTAATGTCACTGATTTTAAACTAGGCCATCCACAATGCTCGCTTCTCCACTGCCCGCTCAGTCATAAATAATGCAGGGGGTTCACACAAAAGCTGGACGTGCCATGGGTTACTGGAGACTGGTAAAACACAAGAGCGAGACTTCCAGCACGGCTTGGGAGCGCGGGGACGGTGCGGGCTTTGGGCTCTGTTCCCCGGTGCCGATTGCCATCCTTCACTCGCAGCGGGCTGAGGCACAGCGTGGTCCTTTAAATGGGCTGCCCGCTCTGCGACACTTTATATTCTGCATTGCTAACAGTAAGCAATAGTTGATAATTTGCTACCACATTTTCAGTGGAGCCACCTCATTACAAGTAATTGAATATATCTTCGTATTTTTCAATTGTTGTACCATTTCATACATAATTAAAAAATGACGGGTATTTTCAATATTCCTTAAGCTACTCGTGAATGTTTTCATTCACAAAAATGAGACCCAAAAAGTAGAAACATTGACTGCAAAGTCCAAGCTACCATCTGAAAACATTTATTTTTGGGGTAATGGTTTTACTGGGTTAGTATGCACAAGTGCTGCATAACTTGCATCTAATAATAGTGTGTTTTCTTAAACAGATGACTCTCCAGTTGCACTGACCTTGCCGAGTGGCAGGACCTTGCTGTCTGCTGTTTCAGACAATGCTTGGAGACCTCTCCTCCCACAGTGTTTTCTGTCCGTGCCACAGCCCGCAGCGAGCGCGCTGCTGCAGAGATCTCTGGAATTTGGGGTTTTGTTACACTGCGCCTCCTTTCTGACATTTCCATAAGGCATTCCTTCACTCCATGTACAGAACTCAGTTGCTCGGATGAGGTTAATTTCCCTCTGTAGCAGTGCAAATGTCTTTCAGCGGTATTTGGGGAAACCCAACTTGGTTTCCCTTTGAAATTCGGCAAGATAAAGGGGTCATGTAGCAGAGCAGCTACTGCTTTGTGCAGTGATATTAACAGGTGATATTAATAAATAGATACTATCTACAATTGGAATCTGTTTTCACAGGTTTTTTAGTCCATTCAATCGAATCCATTTGGGGGCCATGCCAACAAAATGATTTTTCTATGAAAACTGTGTTGTCAGCACCAACTGTTCAGTGCATTGAGTTCCAAACCCTCATTATCCTTCCCCTTCTATGATTAGTTTGGCTTAAAAGTAATAAATGTGGAACCTTCCTTTTTGTCTTAAAAGTCTTAAGCCTTTATTCCCATTTTCCTCTTGTTTTTATAACTAAGTGATCTGTTTTTTAAAGCTGAGATTATGAGTAATTATATAATGGTACAATTAGGGGCTTCTAGAAAAACAGTGCCTTTTCTAAGTGCATGGCTGTAAGAACTAGCAATACTGTGAAGTCTGTTTAGAAATTAATTCTCCATACTATTTGAACTGTGATTCTAGATTTGCAAGCCAGGTTCAGTAGTGGTTTGTAGAAATAAATGGTTCCCTAGACAGCAGGCCATAAAACAGGTCAGCGTTAAAATATGCAGTAAGATCTTTCAAATGGCTGTATAGTATTAGACTGCTTTGCCTGCCTGAATTATCTCTCAGGGTCCAGATCCTCACATCTGGTTGGAGTTCCGTTCCCTGACAGGCCTAGGAGTGGTGGGGATGCGTAGACGGTAAGTGGTTTTCAGGAGCTCTGCAAGTCCTCCTCTTCAGAAGAGGCAAGCTTGTGTCTTCTCTTAAAATTTGCCAATGTCACTCTACTTTGCCAAAAAAGCTTACCTCCACGTTTATGTCACCCCTCACTTTGTTCCATATATGCTTTATTATATTATGCAAGTCGAGAATGTAAATGTTCCTCCTTAACAGTCAGTTGTCCCGTTGTCTAAGTACATAGAGGTTGTCACTGAGGCTAACATTTCTGAGGACATAAGATAATGTTCCACAGTTTTAATGGTACAGCACAGTATTATCCCATACAACAGCTTCTCTGCGCCCCTGAACCGCATCTCAGCTGTGTGCTTGATGGAAAGCTGCATGGAGTTGACTGACGAGCTACTGAGAGCGCTGTAAAAATATTTGAGGAAAGTGTGTGCACAGATTTAAAGCAAGGCAAGATTGTTTGGTACGGTGTGTGCACAGATTTAAAGCAAGGCAAAATCGTTTGGCATCACTGCATGTGAGCTGTTGTGGCCAATGAAGTATCTAATCTGCACATAAGTCACTGCGCTCTGAACTCATGTGCCTTCCTCTGACTTGACGTGGTGCTCTAGTTATTTTTCTTTTGCTTTGTAATGTGATTCTCAGTCTTTTATCAGCTTTTCTCTGTTTCCTTGAGCTGGGAGGATGATATTGAGAAGAGCAGAGAGTCCCAAACAAAATAAAATTAAAAAGCCTCTTCACTTGCAGTTTTTGCTTGAATTTCCACTTACCAACGCTCTCCCAAACATTTCAGGTGCATTTGAGTTGATGAAATCAATGGATAAGTTAAGAAAAGCCTGATAGCCTCTGTCTGCTGGTTTTCCCACCTCTCCCATCTCGCTTACAGTAAAGCTCTATTCTGTGAGCAACTATATGCATTCCAATAAAGTTTTTAAAGCTTGAATTGGGACAGAGACTGTCTCAGCTCTTGGCCAGCGAATGCAAAGAAAGTTGGCCATGTTCCCCTCCACTTGCCAGAAAAGCATGAAAGCTGGGGCCCTTCCTATGTCAAAGAAAAAGGGGAGCTCTGACCTTTCTCTGTGCAGGTTTATTTATGCGAGTGTCGAGTCCCTGCCCTGTTCTTGGGAGGACTCGTCTGTCTCTTGCTAGATGTGGCCCAAAGCCCCCCGGGAAAGACCTCTAATTTGCAGTGAACTTGTCTAGATCAGCCTGAGCTTTGTCCTCCAGTTAGCACTTTGACTATACTTTTTTTCTTTCTCTAGTTACAGCGTTAAATCTCAACAAAAAAATCCCGTCTCTACAGTAATACGGTTTTTAAGCACGTGGCTTGTCTCTGATATTCTTTCTACTAAATCTGAAGGCCTGCTTGCTTCATTTTTTAGAAATAATAGATGTACTCAGAAGTGCACAATTAAAAGAGCACAGGTGATGATGTCATCTGGCATCATGCTATTTATTGCGTGTGTGGGTGTAGGCACTTCCAGTACCTGGTTCTCTCCCATACAGGGCTTTAAAACTTTCAATATTCAGGTAATTAGCAATCCATTGAATGATGTATGGCTATATAAAATAAAGTGAGAATATTAAGTTATGAAGGAAGTTATCAGTAAAGTTCAGGCTTATTTTTAATATGTACTGGTATGGTTTTAAAATATTTAATTCATTATTGTCAGATATTTTATTTTAAAGCATTAATAGTCAGGATCTTGAGTTTAAAAGTAGTATAGTAATAATACCTCTTGCACATACTTGTTACCATAACTGTACCTCAGACCATATAGAGGTTGTGGTGACTGGATCATGAAAACCAAGGAAGTGTTTCGGGTGTTACGGTTATTATAGGCAACAATTATGCACACCTGAATCACGTACAACTATTACATGGTTAAATAAATAATGTGCACCTGACTATTGGCTCTTTCTCTATAGTTATGGCATATATTCTGTAGCGGATATAGTTTTTAATTTTTGGAGAGGTCACATGGAAAATAAGAAGTGATGAAATGCATACATTGTGTTTTCAAAAGTGTGGTGAAACGTTATAGTACTATTAGTGTTATTACTTCCACAGGTGTTTCTGCTTTTATAGCAGCATTAGAATGCTTAAATAAAAACAATCAGCATTGATGAACAGTTAATAAAGCCACAAGATTATACAGAATCCATGAAGACCTCAGCGTGGGCAGTGCACTGTCTGTTTCTAATTTCACCTGGTCTCAGATTACGCTTGGGAAGTGTTCTAAGTTTGTCAAACACTTTGAGATATCTACAGTAGATTCTGATTTTGGAGGTAGGGCTTGCCTTTCCTAAACTAAATTTCATTCTACTGGTTTTATTTTTCTTAAAGCTAGGTAAAAAGGGAAAGAAGTATTCAATAAATAATTTTTGATAGCTTTGGAAGTCAATAAAAAAATGTTTTCAGTTTATAGGGGGTCTGAATGTGACAGAGGCAAAATAGCAGGTCTAAGGAGGCACTTAAAAGTTTGCAAGATAAGTTCGTAGTAAGATGAGCGAACTATTGATTTAAAAAATAAAAAGGCCCTGGAAGTTAAGGGGTGCCAACTGATTTGGAAAAGACGGAAATGAAAAAGACCTGCAGGAGCAGGAGGTAACTGTTCTGAGGTGTGGCGGTAGCATGCCTGAGAAGACCGATAAACAATATTTAATTTGAATTCTCAAAGGACAGGTTAGTCTGCTTTCATTTACGTATGCTGGTTTTATATGTTGTTTCTTCATAGGCCACCTACTGTTATCAGTGAACTTTATTCTAGATGTATACGTACTGGGTTGTTTTCCTCCTCACCTCAGTCCCCTGGTTCTTCCTTGTTGCCTTCCCAACAGCCAGGAGGTGGGAGAGCAATGCAAAGAATTCCATATGGTATGCAAGATATTAATTGGGAAAATGGAGATTTTCAGACTGCCCATTGTACCTTGTGTCTGGTAGAGGGGGTGGATACCCTCACGGGGTTACCATTTAACAGCATTTTCTCTGTGTATCATCAGTGAACTTGACCAGTTGTGGCGGGCACTGATACCCATTGCCTTACACACTCTCTTGAGATGTATTTTTGTTTTTACAACTGTTTTGAAACCTTCCCTTCCCTTCCTCCAGCCTGAGAGAACCCCCATGGCCAGCCCTGGGCCTGCTCCTTCACTGCCTCAGCGCGGGCCCTGCTACCTTAGGTTCCGTGTTTCAGAGTAACCTCCTCGTCCCTGCTCTTGGCCTTGCTGGTGTCCCGCAAAAGTCTGTATCCATTGTGCTGTTGGCCTGTTACTTGGTGATTAAATTTCCTCAGCTTCTTTTCCCCCTCTGTGGTGAAAGCACGGCCACGGCTGACAGTAAGGCCAGCGCTCTCCCTCATCCGGGGCTGCCATGGCAGCTGTGTGAGGGGGAGCCGGGGCCAGGAGCTCTGCCCGCTCCTCCCCAGCCGGGTCCCATGTCCATCGGAGGACCCTGGTGGAAAGGTGAGGAGCCACAGGGGACAGGGCCTGGGTTTAGCCCAGCACTGGGGGGACAAGCCTGAGCTGAAATGGCTCCTGGGCCAGTTGGTGGGGGTCGCAGGCGGGGCCGGTTATGGCGGTGTTTAAGGACCTGATGTCCTTGGGGCCCTGACACTCCCTCTGACAGGCACCCATGATGATCTCATCCCGGGGGAAAATCGCATATCGTTGTGCTAGTTGCAGTTTGTCGTTATCATGCCCAAGTACATTACAGAAAACAGAGTAGCTTCATCTTCTTTCACTGTTACAGCAGAAATAACCTTGAGTGTTTCAGCATGCGTTCACTGGTTCCTTATCTTTTACAGCCCTTTTGTGCTTGGGTTCTTTGGCGTCTTTAGCTGTAGCACTGTTTCCTCTCTGGTGCTTTCCTTTCTCCTTCCCTTCTCTTCTGCTTAAGCTTAGGGTATGTATCAGACATATCTATAAACCTCCTCGCTCCTAGGACCTTTTTGAGCTAAATATAAGGATATTAAGTAATGTGATAGCAGCAGGGATGCACAATCGAATGAGTGTAAACTAATCTTTCTGCTTGACTGAGAATATGGTAGCCTATATATGTAATGCTTATTTTTACATAATACGTTATTACTGAGGCATATGAATATTGGAATGTACGTGTATCTAGTTTAGGGTAAAAAACCCCAACAAGATTCCCTAGTAGCCTTTTCAGATTTTAATGAGGCAGTGTTATTTGGATACTAGCAGAGTCTCTGGCACGTATTGCTGGTTATGTCAAAATAAAAAAAGGGTGTTCCAGAGAAGGAAGTGTCCTTTTCCAAATTATGACTGCATTTTTTAGCCTGGTTTCTTACAGAAACAACTTTGCAAAGTCACAGTGTGTGTCTGTGTGTTTTTTCTTCCAACTTGTAACTTGGTCTCTAGCAATCAGGTTTATTACAAAAGATTGCAGATCTCAAATATGCTAAAGACTCAACAAATTTCATGCAAGTGTTACTCAGGTGCAGAAGAGAAGTTCTGTAGATCTGTGAAGAAGTTGCTCAGAGTTCACACAACCATTCTATGATTCTATTAGCGGAGGATCCGTATATGAGAAAGTCCTTAGTAATACCCCAACTGTAAGAAAAGCTTCTGTCGGACCTGGCATCTCTTAGACATCATGATTATTCAGAATTCATTACTTCTTGAAGTAACTAAGGTATATAATGCTTGGTTATCGGATGTTCTCCAGCTTTTCAGTGTACCCTTGGCTACTGAGTACTCTATGTGGACATTAAGTATCCTCTGAAATACTTGTCCATTAATTCTACCAACAACTTCACTGTGTTAAAATTGCATTCCATCTGTTCACCTGAAAGTACAAGAACCTTTAAGAAATGTAACAAACTTTGAACAAGTGATTGTTTGAGTTAGATAAGCATTGAATTAGCTTTTGCCACACATTCTTATCCCAATTAACTATATTGTGAAGACTGAAGTAGACTAAAAATTTGGGATAAAGTCCCATCTTATCAAGGGAGCAGATTTTCATGTTTAGAATTCCAAATTCTTACTATTCTTGAAGCAAGGAGCTCAACTGTACTACCTGAGAATAAGTTGTTTTATGATGACTGCACTTAAGTTGAACTCTTCCTGAAGGTTTTATCCCAAAAGAAAGGGTGAAGTCTAAATGCAGAATTATAAGCCACAGGTTCTAAACAGGAATCTCACAAGTAGTCAGAAATGCTTAATGGACTTTCATAGAGGCTCTAAAAGATAACCAAGAAAAGCAGATAAATCTGCAAATGAAGAATCACCTAAATGTGCCATAATCCTATATGGAGGCATGCTGTATAGATGTTAAGGCATGTTTCTCTTTTGAATAAGTTAAGTTGTTACAGAAATGCAAGTGGAGCTTAAGGAACGTGGAAGTCGCTGTGAACATACTGTTTTCTCTGCTTTTGGTTCAATTTATCTTAAAGACATGATGGTATGTTACAAAAGAAAGCTCCTAATTTTCACCTTGGATATATTTCTGTCCTATTTATTTATTGAATAATGTTGAATTACTAGTACTTACAATGTCAATTACAATGATGCATACAAGACTTTAAAAATATTAAAACATTTAATTTAAAATGATTACTTAAAATTATTATGTTGGTCATGACCTCTTATGTTAACATAGGAAATATCTTGCAACATCATGAAAAAATAATTTGCAGGTTGCACATTTAATTCTGGGAAGAGCCACATTGTAGAGATTACTTCATGGCTCGAATGAGTCATGTAGTGCTGTATTCAGTGTCACTGCTTAATATCTGGCAATGCTGGAACAGCAGCAGTAGTATAGAAATTGTCGCATGTATTTTCAGGGTTGCTTGATCGATAGTCTTCTGAAAATGACATCTTTCTCAAGCAGATAATTAATTGCTCTCTAAGCAAAACACCCTGTTTTTTTTTTCTCTTGAATTCTCTATTAGGCATGATAATAATATGCGGGTGAGAAAGCAGATATTCAAAAGAGAAAGAAAAAATACTGAGACTAAATATTATGATTCCTGAATGAATGGTATGAATAGGTCAGGAATGGTAAACAAAGAGAATGTATTTTGAGAAAATGTAAGAGTGGTGCAGTAATTTAATAATGTTAGTCTTCAGCATTAGAAGTATTTTTCTTTGCTTTTCTACAACAAATGTGTAGATTGACAAATGACTGAACTCTTGTCCACATGCAGATTAGGTTTTCATTTGTATTTGAAACGTACTGGGGTTTCAGACTCACTCTTGTTGCAGTTATTACAGTTGAGCAATAATATATAAATTATTACTCAAGTAATGGTTTTAATAGGACTACTGTGGCTTAGCATAATGTGAATAAAAGTGTAAGCTTGGGTTTACAGAAGATAAACTGTAGTGATGGATGTGCCTCTAACATACCATCAGACAGTTTAGTAGTCAGGAATATTTTTATTACAGGTTCTATTCTCACCGGGGTGGCTATAATTGCAGTTGCAGGAATTAGAGCTACAGCTAATGCAGGTCAGCGAGAAAGGGAGATGAGAGAAGACTTGGGTGCTCGTGCGAGAAAAATGCCACGAGGAAGAATGAAGATGACAAGGAACCTGAGGTGGACAGGATCCTTGGTGGGCCTGAGTGAGGATGTTCTGATCTTGTGGCAAGACCGAAGCATCACTGGGCTCAGTTAATTCCCATATTAAATGCTGAAGTAATGAGCAGGACACTTGCTTGGGGTTCAGAGAGACAAACCTGTTGCTTGCCCTTGTCTTCTCGTGCTGTGTTCACTGCGTGTGTTCTTTCATAGCAGTCAGTTCAGAGATAAAGTGAAGATAGAGTGAAATTAGAAAAAGGTAGTTCGTACAGAAGCTGGAAAGGATTATTGAGGTTCCCAGAGTTTTCACATTGGAAGAGACACCCACTTTTCCTTAGGCTGGTAATCATGCAAAGGAGGAGGGCAATGAGGACCTCTAATTGGTAATACCAATCTTACTGTTTCTTATTACATTTAAGAAATTGAACTTTCCTTATGGTCTTTGCTTTGTTGTGTTTTATCTGTTGGTTGTAACTTCTGTTGCCTTAACCTTTTAGAATTTTACACTTACATGTCTGTGTTGCTGTAGATTAATTTTTAGGATACATTTTAATGACTGGTTAAAGCTGTCTCAGTGCGGGATGCTGCAGATAGATTTCTGCTCTGGGCTTGCGTTCTCCGCTGGTGCCCTGCTTTGTGCTTGAGCTGTCCTTGTTCCCTTGTGTGATCGTGTTGTGGGTGGCATCAGATAACCCTGCTTGGAGACTGGTCTTTGCTCTTCCCTGGGTTAGTTTTCCTCTGGATCAGTTGGTTCCTCTCCCTGCAGGAGTTCCTGTGCAGGAGACACTGAAAATACCTCACTAAAGGTGACAGGGAACGAGGGATCAATCAGCTACTTTGGCTGGAGCCTGCCAGTAGGTTGGTTTCAACCTCAAACCTAATTTTTAATTTTTTCCTGGTTTGTATGGTGTATGATTCCTTTTCAGGAGTTTTAAACTCTATAGTTTTATTTAATCGTTCCAAGAGATTCTACTTACTGGTGTCAAGTTTGTTGAATGCTGCGTTTTGAAGACTTCTATTTTAAATTCTGCTGCCCTCCCTTTTCCTATGGCTGTGAGACTCTGTGCTCCAAAACCTTTTTCACTCATTTGAGACTGTTTTTGCAGTTCTTCAAAAAGTTAAGGAAATTATTCCAGAAGTACTTGTTCCAAGATGGAGAGGGGTAATCCTGCTTTAATGGTTAGAATCTTCATGCACCTCAGATAGAAGGAATTGTTCGTCTGAGTGTTGATGATGAAATTTCAGCTTTCAGATAAGGTCACTTAGTGTGAAATTCAACTAACCACTGAACAGAACGTTTATTTCAACAGCTTATTGCAGATCAGATCTAGAAAGAAATAAAGAACTGACCCTGACAGTAAGATAAATTCAGTCATGGGTCCCAGTGCATCTCCTCATGCAGAAGAGGAATTGCTGTAAAGAAATGAGGAGCGGAGCTGGTATCTGACAGCGGCTTCAGGTTCTGCCTGATGCAGTGATGGATGGTGAGGCAATTGAGAGGGTTCACCATCTGGCAGACATTCCCTAATACTTGATGGTGTTTAGATAAGTATTCTAGAAATTAGAAAAAAGACTCTAACTTGACAGGATATATAAATACTGTAGTTCTTCAAGATTTTTTTTGTTGTTGAAACACAGGCACTGGTGGTAAATCTGAGGTTGCACATGATGCTCTATGCCAAATAAAATGTTGTTACTAACTTGCTTCCAACTGCTCAAATAGAGTTTGTGCACATCTTGAGTGAGTCTTAAGAGTCTGGCTGTTTCCTCCTCACTGCGTGGTTCCCTGGACAGGAGAAAGGTTTGGGAAACTGATGATGACACATGGGTGCCCTGTTCTTGTACTGGTATCTTCTGCTTGTATCTGAGAGAGGCACTGTAATGAAAAATTAGTAGTGTGCATGATACAGGGTAAAATAAAGAGGAGTTAATAAATGTGGGTTTCTTACTCTCCTCAGGAGTTGATCTGGAACAAACTGTAGCTTATTTACTAAAAATAATGTCCTTTTTTTTTCTTTATTGTAACTGGGGAGTTGTAGTATACAAACAACTTCCCTCGTGAATCAGTTGTTTCTTTAAGGGCTTGAACTGGGATTATATCATTTAAACACAGTTGATGGGCTGACATTAGATGATCAATGGTTTTGTGTCCACTTACTGTGCCAATTTATTTCTGTAGTTTACTGTTTCCCAGGAATCTTTTACTCATTGATTGCTTATATCTTAGATGCTGTGTAAATATTTAGTGATTTGAATTAATTAATATAATTACTTTTTTCTCGGGTGGTTTTTTTTGTGTGCAGAAATGTTTTTTGTTTAGGACAGATAGCCACCATGCATATGTGGGATGGAAGCTGGAGAATTAGCTATTGATGTCCCGGCGTGGCCAGGGCAGAAGGGGGAATTGTCAGGCTGCCCCCTTTCACTGGTGTGAGTCACCGTCTGTCCCAGCCCGGTAGCAGTTTGCCCATGGAAACCACCAGGATGTGTTTTGTAATGCCATGTATCTGTCAGTCCCCCTCAGATTCTGCACCCATAATCTTGGCGCTCACCAAGCTGTTGGTGAAGCTGCCCCAGCACCAGGTGTCCCTGGCAGAGGGTGACTTCTCCAGGTAATCCCTACCGTCACCGTGAGGTCCATCCCCTGCTGTCCCTCCTGTTGCTGCTTCCCACAGTCCAGGCAGTGTCCTTCAGTATTTATCCAGTCATCTTTTCCTGGACAGCCTGGAGTTGAAAGGCTTTCTGATTTACCAATTGTGTGATGGTGCTGACCCTTCATACGCTTTTTCTTAGACTAAATAATAGTGGAAGTTTTAAGCATACTCCTTTTTCTTTTTTTTCTCTGAAGCAAATTCCTGTGGGCTTCAAAAGGAAATTAGCTGGAGTAATGAATTGTAGCTTAAACTGATACTAAATTTATAGAGTGTTATAGTCTTTGATTATGTTGGATGCTTTGCTTAGAGTGTTGTAGACTTTAATCCCAGATGGCTGGGGAATAAGGAATTATTAAACATTATTAAACATTATTATTAATACTAAGTAGAACCAGTTTACACAGTGTTAAAAAAAAATAGACAAATTAGTTTTGTGTCACATGTTTTCAGAGTTGATACCTTTGGTGAATGTGTGTGCTGAAGGCTTGCCAGATTGTTTATTTTCATTATTCGTTTGTCGTTGCTGGCTGACCTCTGCATCCAGGATGATACACTGGCGCTGGATCTAGCTTCTTATATTTTTACTTTCCTTTACTGATAGAAGGACCACGTTGCATTTCTGACATAACTTAAGCCTTGTAAAACGAACCAGTGTAGTTATTAATGGGTTTCATCAGCTAATCTAGAGGCTTTAGAAAATGTCACCATGTGTTGAGTGCGGTGCGGGCTGTGTGCTCTGCTTCACGTGCTCTCACGTGCAGATTTAACTGTGAATCACTGTGTTTTGAGTCGAGTGTGTGACAGGAACAATATGATTTTGAATGATTTTCAGTCCTCTTGTTAGATGCAAATGCTTGTATATGTCTGTATGAGGATTTTATCTCAGGGTCCCAGCTCTGGCCACCCACGTGCAGACAGGCAAGAAAGGAAGCCAAAGGGAGGGATAATTCTGCAATTTTACAGTAAGTTACAAAATACTGTTTTATTGGTTGAGGTTGTGGGTTTTACACTTGATAGCGTTTATACCACTGTGTTAACGCACTTTGTAACATGTCTAATGAATTCCAAGAGTTTAAGGAATTTGCTGGGCACAGTGAATTGCAATCTGTTGATGGCAGTGGAAAGCAGAGAGTGAGAAGAGTGTAGTGAGGGACACATGAAACCCTTGTCATCTGTTCAGCAGAGCCGCAGCTTCAGATATTTTTGCAGTTGTCTGTAGATCAGAAGCTCTACCATCATGGGTTTTGCTTGCTATTTGATGAGACTTTTGTATACTTGTACATGAGGTAACTTTTCTCTTAGTTTGTTATGTTCAGAGTGCATTTAGGCATAACAGCAAACAAGATCTAAAGTGAAGCTGCTACTGAGACATGTCGTCCCTACCAGGCATTCTTAATATTTCCTTTTTGTGGAATACAGTGCTCATGTGGCCACAAGGTGAATCAGTTCGTTTGGATGAAAAGAACAGTTTCCTGACAGATCAGCCAGCTGAATCGACTTAGCTCTGTGGCCTCATGATCTCGAGATGCGGGGAATAGGGACTGAAGATCAAGAGTGAGGGGAGAAGCAAGTCTGCCAGCTCTGGTGGGAGCCGCCTGCTAGACTGACATAGCTGAAACATCAAATTAGATTTGCAGATTGCAGAAATGTATAAATCTTACTTCAGCAGCATTTTCCTCCCTTCCCCATGTGGCTCGTTTCCTCCTGTTGCTGTTGTAGCACACGTGTCAGTACAACCACGTATGAACTCAGTTGGGAAATGATCTGGCTGGGAAGTAACTTGAGCAAAACATTCTTGAGATGGATGAGTTCCCTGTCGCGTTGCGGTGGTCATGAAAGGATGGGAACAGCTGGGCATAGACAGGGATGTTCTTAGGCAGACCTTATTCTGGATGGGATAGATTTCCAACGTAGGCCCAGATAGAGTGATGCTGGTAGAGAGAGATGGGGCAGACGTGTGGCCTTGAGCTGAGGAGACAGGTGACCAACAAAACTACTGACTGGGAAGACATGAGATAAAGTTTCTAGAGAAAAGAAAAAGATCTGAGAGAAGCAGTTTGAGGAGGATACATGTGGATACATAATAGAGAGGTGTGAGGATGATACTGAAGGAAGTAGGAGTGTGGAGGAGCAGTCCTGGCTTCAAATGAGCTTTGTGGACAGAGTCTCAGATCTAAATGCACCTCAGATTTTAGCAGCTTTCTGCTTA
This sequence comes from Tringa tobata, assembly GCA_033628505.1. Lineage (NCBI taxonomy): Eukaryota > Metazoa > Chordata > Aves > Charadriiformes > Scolopacidae > Tringa > Tringa tobata. The sequence goes on along the minus strand of JAHREE010000533.1, from coordinate 2,430,027 downwards.
CAGAAGCAAATCAGGGACATGATTATTTTTTTTTAAAGTTTCTCCGTAAAGAACAGTGCAAAAAAATTCAAGTTAACGTGCATGGTCAGTTCTGCTGTCTCAGATTCATTGTGTGATGTTAAAGTTGCATAATGAGGTTGTGTGTTTTGCCTTGTGGAGTGATGTTTTGTAAGAATTTAATTTGGTGACCAGTGCAATAAGCAGTATATTCTTTGCACTGACAATCCATTCCATTAATTTTTATTCCTGGCTTAGCAATATTACAGGGAGTACCTTTATGAATATATTTTGTTGGTTTGTATTTTCATTGGATTACCTGGAATTTTTCTGGTGCAGACAGGACAGATGAATCAGTAGGCTGAGATGTTTTGAAGGATTAGAGAAATCTCTCAAAAATCAGTACTGAAGTCTATTACGGAGCCATGTACATGTTTTACACCTTTTACAGGGTTGATACAGCAAAAAGAAACTTAAGAGTAAGAAAACAAGAAAAAACCCAGCTGCTTCTAGTTCTAGCTCCTCCTAGATCTTTGTGCTTTGATCGGCATTATCGTGTGTAGGTTTGGACTTGAGAGCAGTGGATGGCTGCCAGAAGAAATACGATGGGGGACATTCCTAGATGGATTGCTTGCAGTTTTCTTCAAGTGTGCAGTGGTAAAAGGTTAGGGAAGCTGTTACCTGGGGGCTTGAAGAGGAAGGGGGAGCAGGGAAGAAGGATAGGAAATGGTAGAATAAGGTTATTGCTGAGACACTTTCCTCTTGTGTGTGTGTTGTTCTGGGATTATTTTTTTTTTAAGGGAAATAGTTAAAATTGAAGAAAGCGAACTAAAATGTACAATGTAATGATATAGCGACTATCAGGGAATACAGACTGAAAGATGTGCTGAAAGGTGAACACTGAAAGGTGTTGGTTTCTCCTCTTATCTCCTCTATCGTTGTGCCATGGCAGTATTTGATCCCTCCCATTGTTCCTATTTGTTTTATCAACTACAGCTGATTTAATTCCTGTGAGCAGCTGAGCTGCAGAAGGTGGTCCCTCTGCTCACGTAGGTGATGCTGGATCAGCAGCTGATGGATCAGGTCAATGATCAGGTTGCTGTGCCTGGCCGGTGATTTGCCTCAGCTTTGTGATATATTTTGCTACTAAAGTATCAAAGCCATATTTTTTTTGCTTGTTTCTATTGAATTTAGACTATTTTATCAAACTTGGGCCTTACTATAACTTTCTGCGTTTTCCCTATCTTTAACAATACGCTTAATGTTTTTAGACATTAAATACGATAAATTGAAATATAAGCATATATCTGTTTTAATTCACCATGGTTTATCTGGGTGTGTCTCTTTTATTCTCTGTTTCCTTTGTTAAACTATCTGTAACCTCTTGTTTTCTAATTCCCAGATGTACTTCTGCCGTGCTATTTGCAGGAAAGAAGCTGCGAATTAATGGCAACATTGAAGGGCAGGTTAATTTTTTAGCTTAAGGCATATAAGTAAAGGGGTCAAAAAGATTATTGATAATATTTCATTCTTTAATCTACTCTGCCTTCGTGCTTTTTCAGTCATAAACTTCTGGAAAAAATACTGTACTTTCCTCACAATTTCATGGTAACAAGAACTTTAATGAAAACAAAACCCATGTAACACCAAAACAGTTGTAGTTGTGATAGAGTTCAGTTCTGAAAGTAATTAGTTTTAAAAGACATTGTAGGCTTAAAAATTATTTTTGTTCTTCAAAATGTTTTGACTTATCCTGGATATGAGTAGAAAAATGATAGAAAAGACGTTTCCTTTTTTCTCTTTGTATGTATCTTGTACGTTCAATTTCAGTGTTACAGCTTCGGTAAAGTTAGTTTTCTGCAGTCACATAGCTTTACATAGTGAAGTGAAGATGGCTATTTAAATAGGTAAAACATGACTGTGAGTTCCCCAGATTGTAAAGTGGGGCTTTAAGACAGATTTAAATGTGTGTTTTGGAATTCTCTAGGTCTCGGGATAATTAACTTCTGTTGGTTTGTATTCCTTCTCTTTATGTAAAAGAATTTCTTTCTGTTGTACTTGTTATGGTGGATTTTGTGCCATGGATTCTGTTCAATATTTATATTTTTTTTTTCTTTTCTTTACAGAAACCCAACTCTTTGGATGCCCTATGGGAATTTGCATCTTTGACATGGATGATGTGTTTGGTCGTCTTCTACAACCCCAGGCAACAGTGTGTGTGCTACAAATGGTAGAGGAATTAATTGTGGGAAGAGACAAGGCGAGTAGCTACGTCACAATAAGGAGCTGGTTTACAAATGTTGGTATTTCGTGCCAGTGGTCCAAGGCTGGGGAAGCCTAGTAGCCTGACAGTGGAAAACATTACTTTTTTTTAAAACCCGGTTCAAGAAGAACAAGCAGTCAATGTATATTTTACCGTGTTCCCCGCTTATTTAGCACTGACCCTTTTATTACGCTGAAATCATGGTGTGAGGATTGGTAGACAAGGCCCCCCCGGTCCCCAAGCAGAAGACGGTGTCAGGATGACCTCGGAGGAGATGACGGCGTCTGTGCTGGTCTCTGTGGCGCAGGGTAAAGCGATACCCGCTCCGTCAGCTGCAGATGAAAAGGCTGAACGTGCCTTGGACACCAGCGTTATAAAAAGCCCTCCTGGCAGTCTGGGGCAGCGAACCACAGGGGTGCTCTCCTACTCACACAGGCTCGAAGGAGAAAGTCTTCAGGGCTCCGTGCCCAAAATTCTCTCTCTGGCGGAAGAACAACCAACTAATGACAATGGTAATGAAAACTTCTGGGAGAGGAGTAGCTCCATCCCTGAGTCAGTGGAATTTCTTAACATTAACTGTAACATTGTACAGAAAAACTACAAGAGTAATATCCCGTGCAGCCAGTTGTGCAAACCTTGTGTTCCCTTAACAGGGGCAGAGGCATGCCTGGAAGCTGGAATTGCCATGTCACTGGAAAGAGCCATGCTTGCTGGAATCCAGCTGAAAATGAATGGACCTTCGTTAAGAACCCAGACAGCAGTAAATAAGAATGACAGCAATGATGCTGATAAAGTGGCCTTTTTTCACTTTCACTGTGCTGGCGACAGGAACGTGTCCAAGGCTTTGTGCAGTTTGCACAATGGCTTCATTTTGGGTGACTGCTTGCAGGCTGTGAGCGCTGGCGACGGTCACACCACCGCTTCCCCAGCCTGCTCCTGCAGGTTAGTGGAGTTGCCAAATCATTGTGAGGATGAAAATGGGCAGCAGTTGTATGAAGACGCTTTACGGGATAAGTATTTCTGTCTGGAAAGAGCCCCACGAAAGGTTAAAGTAGCGTGTGCAGGTGACAGCTTCTGTGGAAATAACTTTACTGGAAGAATGCCCTCAAAGCCCTTTCTGAGCCATTTTGAAGACTGTAATGATAACTATGAAGAAGAGATGGAAGAGGATTTTTTTAGAAACAAAAAGGAACGTTCTACTTTATTAATAAGACGTTTCTGTAAAAATGATAAAGAGGTTAAAAAGTCAGTTTATACTGGAACGAGAGCACTTGTCAGGACTTTACCTTCAGGACACATAGGAACCACTGCTTGGAAATACGTTGAGCAAAGGAGAAACAACAGTGGCTTGAAGCTTTCTAGGATTACAACAGAACAGCTAACTGTAATTCAGCCCTTAATAAAATGGGAATTTCATTCCTTTCTTGAGAAGTCTTTATGGTATGAGGTAAGAGTTTCATAGTCTTGTTTTTTTCCATTTTTTTTGTAAAAGTTTTGATACCCTGATGACCTTTTCATTCATTAAAAAAAAAAAAGCCTTCGACTAGCAAACACTTAGTAACACTGAAAAGGATATTTCACTTAAGCACATTAAACCTCGTGTTGAACGCTGCTTTTTAGAAGAATGTACTCTTATCCTTTAAAATTCATTTGGATTTAAAATGTATAGCATTTTGGGGTGCAGGCTTTAATTTGAAGATTTTTTCTGTAGTACACACAGAAATTCAGAAATAAATGTAATAAATACTCACTGAATAATCATTTCAATAGGAAAACTTCTGCTTACAAATGAACAAAAGCCTAACTGGCACAGTAAAGCACTCTGTGCAGTTGCCATGCACAGAATGTTTGCTTATGGTCAGAAAAAGCTTAAAACCACATGTTTCTAAGTCTTTCTTCTTTGAAATGGTGACTACAAATATTTTCCTTCTTATCAACCTTTGTATTTAACCTCTTTATGTATAATATGCATCAAGCATTCTGAGCATTATTTTTCTGTTATTTTAGAGTCGAATATTATTTCTGCAATAATATTTCCATGTGTTTATGGCTTATTTGGCATTATATGCGGCTTTCATACAAACATAGAAAATAACTCAGTGGATGTGACAAATATATGGACCCGTTGAACGTATACACTGGGTTAAAATAATGTAATGAATTATGGGCATTTGTAGGAAGCTTTCATGCTAATAATCAAAGGAAGAAGGAGAAAGTAGTAAATGAATGTGGTAATTTGTTCTTTCTTTCCCCTTATCTCACCCTTTGAGCATGCATTCTGTTTGGAACAGCTAAGTGAACAGTAGTTCTGTTCTTCAAGAGGAAAAAAAAGTTGGAGAAATTAAGTTTTCATAGCAGTACTGGTGAAACATGGAACAATAGAGACCTTTATGTTTTAAGTAGGAAAATGTGGGTCTCATTTGTGCGTATCCCTTACATAAAAATTCTGGTGCTAATAAAGGAAAGGCACTGAACTGTTGTCTTGCTGAATATTTTTTTCTTTCCTTGCATAGGAAGGTGGGACTGAGGCTTTGGATTGCGTAGAAAATACACAAAATTAGATGTATTTTTAATGTAGTATATGATTACTGGTGATAGATATTTATATGCAGTTTTAGACTCCTCTACTGTGGATTTAACGTACGTGTTGTATGAAAAGAGAAGTTTTTTATGCTGAACACTTCTTCTCATTTTGCATGTGGCTGTTGCAGCTGTGTCCAGTGCAGTGCTTGCCCCTGTCAGATGGATGTGTGGCTGCTCTATCTGTTCCCGAGAAATGCCCTTGTCTGGGTTGGAACAGTGCAAGCCCCTCACATTGGTACATGTGAATGATGTGGCAAAGATTGGCCATGGGAAGAGAGAATGGGAGTGAGAGCTTTGGTGTGGGCTTTGCTCAGCCTGGCTCAACCTGCCTGCTACCTGGGCTCTGCTCAGCTGCATCGTATTAGCAATTTCACTAATTGCAAAAGTCACAGCTTCTGGAGTCATTGACCCGCCTGTGTCTGAGAGGTTCACAGTGCTGAAGTGTGCTGTTTTTCTTCCTGATGCGATGGTGTTTCTGCAGTAGTGGGAATATAATATGACAGAAGTAGGCAGGTCCGCCGCTGACTGAGATACTAAATCTGAGCAGCTCACTAGAGTTCCGCAGGGTGACTCCCTCAAGCCAGGTAAGTGACCTCCAGATCTTCAGATGACAGCTGTGACAACAGAGCTGCAATGCATAACAGCTTAATTCTTCAGTTCAGTTTATTTTGGAGGCGGCAGGGCCATCTCTGCTGTGTCATTACATTCCTGGTGTCCAGAGGTTGAGCTGTAAGGAGCAAGAGTTTAGCTCTGCTCAGATAGAGGTTTGCACACTGATACATCTTCCACTCTTCAGAGCTACCAAGGCACTACTGAAATGCCAAATACTAATAAGGCAACACTGAAAAAAGAAAACTTAATTGCTCTCACACCTGTTTCCAGATAGCAAATGATTTTATTATAGATCTATCTTGCAGGAGTGTTTCATAATTAATAGATAAAGATAGTTTGTGGTTCTATGTTGTGGATTGCAGACAGATTTGGGGTTTGGGATTTTTTTGGTTTTCCCCTTTGAAATAAAATTCCTTGTCCAGCACACTGAAAGGAATTTGTGGGGAAAAAATGACATAAAGCAAATAATCTGCAAGTGGTTGGGGTTCTCCTTCACTCTAACAATATTTGTTTTTAATCTGACTGTGCATGAGTATTTTGCCTGTTACTGATGTTGTTATGTTTTTAGACATAAAGGTTTCTATTCATAAGTTAAAGTAGGTAGTAGGTTGGGGTGAGCTGGTTTTTGTTCTACCTGGACCCTGTGGTTCTTGTTTCTTTGTATAAGAGTTGCAGTCTATTGTTTAAAGAAAAAAGTTCATGAGCTAAATTGACTATTTGGAAAAAAATCAGGGAGGCAAAAGAGAAGCCAAATAGGCATGAAATTATGTTTTCCCTTCAGTAAGTGCTGTAAAAATAAATTGAACTTTGTTAAATGAAGCTCTGTACTTATATTTGCTTTGGGTTGAGTTACTCCAATTTTAAAGGCTAGCTTTAAAAATAGAAAATTTACCCTCTGTCTGTAGAAGTATTCAGTTTTATTACCATAATGCGTGATAGAATTAGAGATAAATCTCTTAATACTTTGTATCATTTTGTAGTTGCCTCATAGCTTTAACAATATTGGGCCAAATTATGAACAATAAGGTTTAGCTGTGAGCACACTTAGGTATTTAGAGCCAATAGTGTGGGAGTCTTGGCAAGAGCAATACATTATGCCTTCAGTTTTTCCACATTTTCTGACTTTCCTTCTAGTGACTGTTCATTAACTGTAAAGAAGCATGAAGATCTGTTTTAGAAAATCTCCCTGCAGCACATTAAAGAGTTCGTTTTAGAGTGTTAGAGTTGGACTCTCTTCTAAATTCTTTCTCAGTTGAAACTAAGTTATCTCCATTACCTATATGAACTGTTGAAAAGTTTGGGTTATTTGTTCTGGTATGAGGACAATAAAAACTGTGCCATACAAAGATCACTCTGTTGGTGAGTGTATAATTAAAATCTGAATTATTGAGATTTCATATACGCTTTAAATTATCTTGCTTTCCTACAGTCTTTCAGGATCTTGTAAAAAGAAAGTTTTCTAAAATAAAAAAAGCTTCGGTTGCCAGTAATTGGTAGGCATACTTCTTATTGGTATGACATTTTGAGGAGGACTTACAGAAAAAATCTCTACTCTAAAACTGTATTTGCCACAATATCTAAAGCACTCCCCATGAGTATGAGGCTGTTGGGGTTCTCTGTTTGTGAAAAGGGATTTGCTGTAGTATGGTTCTGAGCCTCTGGTCTCCAAGAATTTTGCTTGAAAATACAGACTGGTGGCAGCTTAACAAAAGGAATAACGTAAAGCAGCTGTTAGGTACCGTCCAGGTGCACATGAACGGAAGTATTGGGGGGCAGGAGAGCTCTGAGGGTGCTCCCAGCTGTGGGAGCTGGGTGACTCGGGGCAGTGACAGCACACGGCTTTTGGCAGGAACATGGGAAACATGTTCAGCCCTGCCATTTCGAACTACTCTCTTCCTCTTATTATTGTTTTATTCTCCTAATAATTTCACTAGAAAATTAGATATTTAAAAGCTATTCCTTACCTGCAAAACAAATGTATTGGACAGTGCTCGTATCATTCTGCAAATTGTGTGAAATTTTTAAAATATTTTGAACTGTAACCAGATATGATAATTTTTGAACTGAGATTGAGGACTTGCTTTTGAGATGTACTCACCAATCCCGTCGCTGAGTATGAGAGAGAAAAATACGTTAGATTTCCTTGTAATCGTTCTTACTTACGGATAATACTCTTGTTTTCCCATTTCTGTGAAGTTCAGAAGAGTTTTCATCTCTGGAATTAAAACACTTAGTGTAAAAACTTAAGATTTTCTTAGTATAGCAAATACTCAAAGATACATACTTCCAGATAATTTGCTGCCATAGTATGGGATCATGCAACTGTAATGAAATGTTTGTTTTTCTCTTGCAATCAGCACATGCACTTGTTGCAGGACACTGACTAATCTAATTAGCTTGTGTGAAAACAGAAGATTTTTCTTTATTTTTTTTTTTCCCTTAGCTTGTCCTGTAACTGTAATGCCTGTTGACTGCTGCCAATGGTTGGACTTTGAATCTGCAGTAAAATAATGTGAGCTTCTTTTCGGACGATTAAAAGTTATTTTTATGTACTTTTCATGATTATTTTTATTCTCCTGATACTGTAAAAATTGTTTTCAATAAATCACAGCTGATACAAACCTTCGTTAGTAACATGTGGGCAAAACAAAGGCTGTATTATTAGCTGCTCTAGTTTCATGTTACAGCAGGCTTAAGGTGTTTAGGAATTCCCTTCAAGTATTGGTGAATGGGTGAGATTCTGGTCACATTGTAGTCTATTTAACATCTCCTGCTGGGATAATGTTACTTGGAGGGAGAAAAAGAAGTACGTGCAAAACGGAGCTATTGGCTTCATGGGAACTATCGTTTACATCAAACATTTTAATAAAGAGACATAGGCCAAACTTACATTAAGCACTTTTAAATTCAGTTTTAAACTAAAAATATTGTCTATATAAATATGTGTGATGCATATAATTCAGGTGGGGTCATTAACTTGGTATATAACACTTCCTTAGTACCCTTCAGTAGCCTAGGCTGTTGACATTAGCACGCTGGTGGGCAGTCGTGCCCCTGGGCCCGAACCTCTTGTCTGGGCTGTGTTACAGGTGATCTCATCTCTGCTGCAGACTCCCAGCAATAAGGTACTGGTGAGCTCAGCCAGGTTTGGGGGAAGATAAACTTCTCCCAGACACTCTCCATGTGCTGTGGCTGAGGTTTCTGTTATCTCAGCAGGCTCAGTAGCTTCCCCATAGGCTGCAGAGGAGACAGATCCTAAGTTTCCATTTGTGGGGGGAGAGAAGAAAAACTTTTTTCCCTCCAGTTCCAACTGTTAATATTTGGTAATCTTACAGTTGTATGCATAAGAGCGAAGAAAAGACAAATTTGTGGGTTTTTTCAATGTATGTAGTCAATCAACAGTGAAATACTTGTAGCCTGAATAAAGGTCTGAGTGCTAATTCTGCATAGTTTGTCTTTCAGCAAAAACATCAGAATGTATCTGAGCCGTGAATTGCTCAAAATGTGATTGTGAGTTGGATCAAGAAAAAGACTCCTGAGAGAAAACTGTCATCAGTCTTCTCTGGTTTAAATTAGGAATTTATCCTGAGTAATTTTGCAGACTCAGAGCATCATGCTACAAACTTGAGGCTGTTCTGACCCTCTGCATATGTAAGATATTTTACTTTATATAAGCATATTACCATGGGAACAATAACATTGGACTTTCTGACTGTTGTTCACAGCCCTGGGATTGCACTAGGTGCCTGGTGTGTGTAAATGTCAATGTATTTATTTTAAAGGGAAAAATATTATTTCATAACATTCTGAATATTTCCCTTTTATGAAATTAACTTGTATTCTGGCTCACCTGTGTGTCCTTTGGGAACTTGGCTTACTTCAAATGCAGCCAGGGAGAACTCTGGGAGTGCAGAATCCTTAGCTGTGCAGAGATTTCATTGTCATCGAGTGATCTGCTGTCAGCAGAAAGGAGGCTTTGGTCTGTTAACACCATCTCACTCAACACATCCAGACTGTAGGAAGGATAGGTAGAGGTTATCAACAAGCAGGAAATATAATATGGAAATATAGTATAGTATGGGTCATATTTAAAGCACAGCATATTAATTTTCTTATTCTCTGGCAGTTCAGAGTTTTTCTGTTTCTTTCCTTTTTCCTTCCTTTAACCGACAAGTTGGAGGCAGACTTCTATAATAATTTGAATGCTTCCTTTGAGCAACAAAGTTCTTTAGGCTTTCATCTTTAGCAGGCATTTGTGAATCACCACACATTCAGTTTTGCTTGCATAGTGTTTCTTTGCCATTGGTTTGGACAAAGTACAAATCCAGCCTTTGTAAAGGATGATCAGTTATGAGTATTTTTTTCTGGTTTTGAACATGTTTCTCATCACACTTTAGCTTTGACCAGCTGTTTCCTGTTTTTCCTCCCAGTGGTTTAGCTGCTGAGGAGATAAATGCATCAATGGTTTGTGTCAGAATTAAAATTACCTTTATAAAATGATGGAAGATTAAAGCAAGTAAGTTGGACACCATTACTAGTAAAGTCATGGTGAAATTCAAAAGGTGAAGTATTGTTTGCTGTGCCTAGATCTTTCATACATTCCAAAACTTTTGCTGCACAGGGAGCTCTCTTGACACAAGAGGATTAATCCATTATCAGAAACACCAGGGTGAAGCTTTGTGTGGGGAATTTGGGGGTGTGTGATGGAATTTTTTAAGCAGTTCCAAATTTTTGTGTCCATATGAGACTGTTATGATTTATCTGATCTGTGATCTACATAATGACCTGACCGTTACATCATATTTGTCCTGTTCAACCTCCCTCCCCCTGCTTTTTGGACTGATTTGGATGGAGGACGTGTTCATTTTTGTAATCGTACAAACTCTCTTGGAATTTGAGAGCTGAGTTTGTGTCTGTATTTTCACAGAGCAAAGCAGGGCAGGTTCACCAGTTGGTCTGTCACCTGTCTGTCAGGACTGGCTTGTGCAGTGCACTTTGTCTATGGTGACAGGACTCCACATCCACTCGGCCGTGGATCGATACCCACATGCTTGCAGTGTCACACTTTTAGCCTGAAATGGGCTTTCCAAATGAAGTTAAATCTCCATTTCATCGGACTGTCCCAGTGTATTTGTAACTCTTTTCCTGTTGTACTCATCAGGAAAAAAAGAGGTATTTGCTAATTAGAATTTATATTAGGCATTAATGACTAGATTCCTCTGATCCTTGTTGAATTTTAATTTCTCCACTCTGCAAAGAAACACAAGGAAAACAACAGCCAAGATGAAAGCAGATTCACAGGAAATACCCATGTGGTTGTGACTCAGTGGATCCAAGAGAACAAAACCCCAAAATACCCCTTTTTCATTAAATAAAAGAAATGGAAATTGATTTAACAGTACTGGGCAGAATTTGCTAATGAGGTATGAAAGGTGGTTAACAGAAAGAACTAGTGAAAAGGAGCCAGTGTTCTATGAAAAACTTGGAAGGAAAATAAAAGAGATAGTTGACAAAGAGTCCTTTGAGTTTTGGAACTTTAAGAATGTAGAGAGGAAACAACAACAACAAAATCTTATTTCTAAACCTAACCAGAACTAAAGGTTTTCCTGTTTTCCTATGGAAGTAAGACATATGTAAACCAGTGCTAGTACTATGGTGATGGTTGTGTACAAGGTTGCGCTTGAAGTAGAAATGTAAAGAAAATGAGAAGAATTTGGAGAGAGATGGTTAGTTGCTATTAGGAACTGAGGCACTCTGGCAAGGCTTGATGTGACCAGGCCAAGCGTGTGTGACGAGGCTCGGTACTTGGGCTATTTTGCTAGTTTCTTGGGATTTTAATTACATTATGTTTTCTAGGTTGGGTTTTTTTTGAGGGGAATATTTTCTGCTATGGAAAGTATCTGATGAAAATAACATGCTTCTTAAAAATGGTTATTAGTTTAAAAAATTCAAATGTACAAGCAGAGTTACTGAGTCATCCCAGGTTTGATTAAAAACAGCTTCAAATTCTTGTCTGGGTAACAAATGAAATTAAATAATGAAATAGAATGAAACAATTTTAGAAAGCCTTAGAATAGCAAGGTTTCTTAGAAGACTAAGATTAGACATATCAGAAAATGATCCATTGCTGTTGATGTCTGCGCAAGGCTAGTTTTACAGTATAAGTTTCCTAATAGAACTGCATTAGCATCTCCTTGTGATGAAAGCAGCTAAGGTTTCAGAGCAGCTCATAGATGACTGTGGGTCTTGTTAACTGTGGAAATTCATTCATTTTTCTTCTAATGAAGAAGAAAATTTCTTCTAATGAAATAAGGAAAAGTCTCCACCCACGTCACTGAAGTTTGACTATATTTGAAGCAAAATGTGAGGCATGTGCCATCTGGTGGTTAGAATTATTCATACAGTTTGATTGGTAATCATGCATTTAACAAGTAGCTTTTATTAAAGTTTTAAGTCCAGTTCTGTTCCATGCTGCATTATCACTTTTAATTGGCATTGGTGGATATTTCTTTAATCAGAAGTAAAGGGAATAAACCCCTGAAAACTGAATTCAAGACAAAATGGAATCCCAAACTTGGCTTTGGTGTATGAGTAGTGAACTGGATGATTGGAAGAAAACCCCCAATTTCAAATATTAATTCTAAATGTTTAAAAACTTGTACCAGTGAAAGGCCGTCTGTGGTACACCTTTCCCAAGCCCCTGCCAGATTGCAGATGATGCTGTGTTTGACCTCATCTCTGCAGAAGGACAGGCTGTTGCCTCACGCATCCCCAACACCACAGGTGGGACCGGAGCAGCCTCTCGGAGCCCGTGGGCTCGTGCCCTACAGCAGCCTTTGGGGTCCTTTGCCTGTGGGTCAATCCCTTTTTGCTGGCCTTTGGAACACAGCTTCATCAAGTACCATTTCGTACAGAAAGCTGTGCTTTTCAAATGTTCCACTGCTGCTAGATGTGAGTGTTGCATGACTTGGGTATTTAACAACCTAGATTAGGCAAATATGGTAAAGAGTGTGGCCAGCGTTAAATATTTCTCTTTTCACACAATGGTGTGTGACTTCAGGATATGCGTTTCAGGACGGTTTACAAAGCAGTGTGGGATAACAAGCGGAGCCGTCCATGTGTATTGATTCTGATAGAAAAATTCTCTTCTGTTGGCGGATAGTTCATATTCCTTGCCCTTTTAGTGGACATGAGGAATCTAATGTCCTGTTTTCTATTGGAAGGCTGTTAATTGCAGCTGCCTGATTTTTTCTTTAGACTGATCAAACCTAATATAATTAATTCATTTTTTCTGAACTTATTCTTAGCATATTAGAAAAGAATTGAAGAAGTACTTAATGTCTTTCATACTGTGATTTGCTCCAGATTGGGTCAGATAAAAGCAAGTTTGTGCTTATAGTCTGAAAAGGGTTGAATTATTCAAATACACTGTAATCAATGCATGTGTGAAATGGAGTTGTCGTCACAGTTCCATTAGCTAATGTCATGGCCAGGAGAGAGCTGAAATTCAAGCCAGTGGAAAAAGCAGGTAATGCTATTGCTTCCACATGCTCCCCATTTCCCAGGGCTGGTTCAGGTACCCGCGCTGCACTGCACCACCTTCCCGGCTCTGAGGGTTTGTTAGTTCAGTCATGGTGCACAAACAAGATGGAGATTTAATTGCATGTGGAAACATCCATGGTTTGTTTTATTACTGGAAGCAACTGGCTACTTTAGAAGTATTTTAAAAGATTCTTTTTGACAGTAAATTTACTTACAGTAGACTCAACAGACTTACTGTATGTGACTCCAAACTTCATGGCTCTGTTATTCTTCTTGTAACTAATTTATTTCTCAACATTGGAAGATAAATAATGTTTAAAAATCCAGGAGAACAAGTGTTCACATTATTTGCAAAAATTACAGTTGAAATGTTTTTACGCTGTAATATAACAGAGCCTCTTTCTGAACTAAGCTGCTTTGGCACTTTCCTGTGCCGAATATTTCATGAAGGAACAGTGTGTCCAAGCCCTCCCCAGCTTTAACTGTTTCACCGGGAGCTCTGCTGAAATATTTGCAGGTTTATCCTTCTTCTCATGGGCCTGTATTCGTTCAGAAACACCTGCATGCTACATGGGGAGTAAATGATCTGCTTTATGCTACGAATCTTACTGTGTCTAAAATGATTTACATTATTATTATTATTTACCCTCAAAAAGCCCACAGCACTTCAAAAGGCTTAACAAACACTGATGTCCAATGTTGCTTTGAAAAGATTCTTTCCCATCGATTTTGTTTAGCATTTTCCACATGCTGCTGGTGTCTTCCTGTGAAATGCTGAATGACTCCTATCATGTTATATTTTTAAAAACTTATTTTTCCCAATCTGAATGATGGTAAGTCAAAGGGGAAATATTAGGGAATTCTGGCCCCAAACAGGCCAAGAGATTAAGAAATAAAAAGGTGCAGTAGATATGTTTTCATAATGTTTAGTCAGGGGAGGGAAGTGTTTTTATGGTGTTTAAAAGGTACTCAAGGATTCCTTCAAGCAATCTGTGCTGAAGCCCTCATCCGCTTTCATTGCAAAGCTGGGCAGAAATGTTCATTTTCCTCTCCAACCCGAGTGCCCAGGCAGGGGGGTGGGTCGTTTCCCACCGTGGGGGACCAGGAGAAGACGTGGGTCTTTTCTCAGGCTTTGTGACGTCCTGTAGGTCAGTTAGTCCAGATCCCACTTTGGATTTAGAAGAATAACGTCCATGATGCGTATGTCAAACCTTACTTTTCTGAGAATTCTTTCCCCCCGTTACCGGCGTGGTAATCCTCACAAAATGGTTTAGTTGGGATTTGGTATTCTGCTGACTTTATTTTGTCTGGTTTGTAGAACAGTCTTTCCCTGAGGTGAATTTGCCCATCGTGGAGCCAACCTCCCTGGCTTTTTGTGCTTATATGGCCTGAACAGAGATATTTTCTCTTGTATAGTCTTATGTCGTGACCATTATGTTTATATGAATATAAACAAAAAGAAGATTTATTCCGAGCAAATTATCTGAATATAGAAGATTTATTCAATTTGCTTTGTTTTGTTGCTTGAAATATCCTCTGTGTGCACATATATATTTGAAAAACATTTTAAAATCTGTATTTATAAAAATGTTGCTCTTGGCAAAATGATGAAAAGAACATTTTTCCATGTAAAGAACAGTGCAAACACTAAATAAGATAGATTACATAAAAGAAAAATTTAAAATTAAATTCATTTTTTTTCAATCTTCACTGCTATGCATTCCAAAGAGTTTAGGCTTTAAAGTTGAAATGTTTACAGAAAGTTAGTCGTGCCTCAGTACAGCCTGTGAATTTAAAAAAACAAGGGAGTATTGCTTCTTAAAGTCGTCAATTGCAGATTTGTAAATGTTGGATATCAGATTCCTTATTGGAAAAAGCCGATTGCCCATTTCACTTTCTACTAATTGAATGAGATTGTGGGCAAAGCCTTTGTGCCTGTTTGTCCCATTGTGGTGGCTCTCCAAGACAATGGTCCCACCAGTAGGTGGAATCAGATGAAAATCTTAACTTCTAAACTCAGTGTGTAGCTGTGGTTCCTGATCTGGCCAAAAGGACTCATCTGAGTAGTTCCAGTTTTGAAGCTCACAAATAATATCAGCTTTCTAAAAAATATTTAGCTCAGAAGAACACAAGTTAGGTTGATACAAAGTTAGCATTTTTACATTTATATTGATATATGGTACTGGTTCCCTATGTGGGCTTTTGGAGAGTACTCCTGGATGGGTTAAAAATGTTCTATTATTGTATGATGCTTACCACGGTCATAAAACTTTCTCCTGGATGTCTTCTTGTAGCCATCCTCTGGTATTTTTGCATTGTCTGAGTGAAAGAAAATCCCGTTACTCATTAAAATCCATAGCTGTCCAGTAGGCAGTTTCTTCCAGGCAACTTTTTTTTTTTTTTTCATAGAAATGTAGAATTAAAATCTTCAAACTACAAATACTGACCTATATGATGCAAAAAATAAGGTGCCAAAAACTAAGGAATGCTTTAACTTTGTAGACACTGTGTTAGAAAATCATTCTGATCATCTTTCTAATTTGTTGGAATTAGATTTATTTTCAGACTTCTTGTGAAGAAAGTTGGCACTGTAATTTCTTTATATGTCTCAGAAGTATTCATAAGGAAAAAAAAAAAAGGCAAAGGGAATGAAGGTTTCCCAGTTACATTGTGTGTATAAAGTTTTGGCAGTGTTGATTCTTTGTTAATTTTACGTATAATTATTAAGATCCCAGGATTGTCATTTATTTGTATCTCCTCTGAAAAGCCTGAGTTTATGCCAGGAATCTGGCCCGTTCCCAAACCTGGCCAGGCCAGGCAGCAGGCAAAGGGCTCTCTTCCCTTGCGACTGTGGCTGTGGAAAGAGAGCTGTTCTGTGCAGAGGGAGACACTGGAAATTAGAACTTACAGATTTTCCTTCAGACTCCTGCTCTGAATGGTTCTTATTTTAGGGGAGTCATTTCCATACTTATATTCTCCACTTCTGCTGTGTTAGTAAAACAGTAGTGGTATTATGTACTGATTTGGGGGTACGTTTTCCTTCCTGGGCATTTTGGAAAGTAAGAGAAAAATTCCCCTACCCAGTATTAGTAAAACTTTTCAATAAACTTTAGAAATTAGGAATTATGCAGAAAAGAAAATATTAAGGTCTTTAGTGATGGACATTTCTGACAAGGCTTTGACACAGACTTTCCAGGTATAAAAAGTGCAAGTGAGATTTCAGTCTGTTTTTCTGAATTCCTCTAAAATGATCTCCTCTGAATTTTTGTCTTCCTTCTTTTTTACCAGTAATTTTATGAGCTGGAGAGTTCCCATTTATGTTCTTGGAGGAAATAATTTTTCATGGGAATGTTTTTCTCCTTTCACCGAGGAGAAGCTTTCCAGGGATGGTTTGGATGAAATCACACAGAATATTTGTGATGAAAAGCATAAGTTACTGGAGCTCACCCGTTCTGGGTGGAAGGAGTGGAGTGCTGAATGCATTTCAAAGGCATGGCTTGCTGCAGATGCAGGTTCCAAAATGTCTAAGCAGCTAAAGCCCTGTGGGACAAACCTACACAGACTGATTTCATGAAAGGTACGTGGGAGAACTCATCACACCGGAGTTCTCATCTGGGTTTTTCGGCTCGGGGACAGACTTGGCAGGCAGACCAAAGAGGATATGGTGAAAGTTGTCTGCATTTCTGCATTTCCTTTTTTTTTTTTTTTTTTTTTCCCAGGCTGTGTACTGTACTACAGTTCCTTGCTTTCTCCAGTTCCGTTCATGCAGAGAAGCAGAAAGATAATGAGATAGGTATTTAATGATTTGTAGGAAATATGGAGTTTGCTCCCGTGCTATAGCACAATTTTTCTGCTCTTTGAAGTGTCAAAGAAGGTCATTGTGAAATTAAACTCTCCTAGAAATGACAGGCTCTTAATTAAGAGGTCGTATAGTCAGTCTTCTACAGAGTGGTTTGTTCTCTTTGGAAGGAGAACAAAGCTGAGGAATGGTGCACCTTCACCTTGGGTCAGTAACAGCCTGCAGCTGGGGAGAATGTCATCTTCTGCTAAAGCAGGTCGCACCACTTGTGCCTCATGTGCTAGCACGATAAATTCTAAACTCTCATCCCTCAGGCATCTTGCAGTGGTTTGTTTACCTAAAATTCCCTGACATTATTGAGAAAACATAGCTTTTCTTCCTTGCACTGGAAGAACAACAAATAACAAAAAAGCTGTTGATGTGGGTTGGAGGGAACAACGTTGTTGGATTCCCCAGATGAGCGGAGTCTCGTGTAAATCTCCTCGTGCCGTTAGGTCCATATGCGGTGGCACTGGAAAATACATGGAAATGGCATTGGGCAGGTTTTCTTGCCAAGCCTGGGCTGAGACAGAGTGAGTGAGGATGTCTCACTGGTGCCTGACTCCTGGGTTGGGCACGTCAATACTTAACTCGGGTCCTGCATGCGACACACGGAGTTCCTGGTGAGATCTCAGAAACAGCTCAGGATGGAAAACTTCAGTGAATGTAGACTTGTCAGGCTCCTCTCAGTTTTCCCTTTTTTCTTTTTTTTTCTTTTTTTTTTTTGTCTAGGGAGGCTATTGAGGGTGCTGTGGGTTTAGTTCGACAAGCCTGGTTGTGTAGAACAGAGTATGCTCAGGACCACGGGGACATGGTGATCTTCAGCTGAACAGATAGAGAGCACTACCAAACTATACATAGAATTTAGATAGTGTTTTGTTCTGCACAAACCCCAAGTCCCCAAAGAGGAAAGAGAATTTCATTGTTTATCTGCCAGAAGTGCACTTAGATTGTATTTGAACAAATCTGTTGGGTTTTTGTTTTGCTGAGGCTGCCAAGAACAGATTGCCTGTCTCGAAGTATTTCTTTGCATAGTGGCTCACACTGCACATGAAAGAAGCTTAAAAGAGAAAAGCAGTTTCTGTGCCTGATGGTATCAGGGCTCACGCTGGTTGGATAATGACGTGGTCAGAGGCACTTAGAATGAAGATTTTATTGTGGACTCCAGGAGTTAGGAATTTTCAGTTCAAATGATTTATTTTGTTCAGGTGCTTTGTTCTAAATTGTCAAAGAACACTTCTGCAGTGACTGAGAGTAATGGCTGTGAAAGAATGTGAACCTCAGCAGCATAGAATATATAGGTACAACTATAGGAGGCTAGAGCTGCTGGCTAAATCGCTTGCATGTTTTTAAGCTGTTATTTTTTACTATAGTCATGTTTTTTATCAATTACCTTTTTTCAAAATAATTTTGCTAACTAATGTCCTTTAATGTCCTTTTTGCCCTTTAAAATGTCCATAGACTTGAAAATGTCAATACTTTATGAACAAAATGCCCATAGATGAAGAACAAACTTCATATTATTTTGGAATAAATTCTCTTGTAGTTAAGAAAAGCAATTAAAACTAATTATCCAGCACTTGAGGAAATAAACCACAAATTGGTGCTAGGGAAATCTGGGTACCAAAGCAGGTGTAGTAATGTCAAGGCAATACCAGAAAATCAGTGATTAGAGATAGACAAACTATTTTTTTCTGAAGAACAGTTCTCCACAGGTAGTTGTATGATACTTCATTATTTTTGTAAAAGTAAAAATTCTGTAGAAAAATAGATTCAATGTATTCCAGAAGGTCTTATTCAAGAAAATTATGCTTGTGAAGTTGTCTTTGCTTCGATTCTGGAACAGTGAGAAAAGTGCTGTGATAGGGGGACTTTGGGGGGCTAATGACAAAGGTTTGTGAATTTTTGTAAAGTTTTTTTAATAGAACTCAGCTATTTCCTGCTGGTTTTGGATTACTTGCTAGATGACATGTTATATTTAATAATGATAGTCCTGATAAGTCCTATTAGTACAATACTATTAAAACGTTTGTGACAGGTTTTTTGGAAATGGTTGCACATGCTATCTGCAGTAGGAGATCCATGGGCCCTGGGCCCTGCCATGTACCCCATATATGTGTGTATATATATAGAGCATCTTTTCGGAGTTCTTCTGTGTTAGTTTGCTCCACAACTGTAAGGGAAGGTCTTTTACAGACAGTAAGGGGTGAGTCATGTTATTTAAAATATGTTTTCAGAAGATAATGCAACTGTCTCATTTACTGCACGGTTCCTGCTACTCAGTGTCTCTTTTACCTTTATCATCATTACCTTATCACACATTTCTTCTTTTTTTTCCTTCCATGACTTGTTATTCTCACCTATTGTTGCTTTTCAATCAGTGTTTGTCCACAGATGGAGTTATTCAAGAATAGTATTGGAGGGTAATCTCACTAGTAACAATGCCCACTTCTGAGATGAAGTTACCCAGGTTACCAGGTAGGGATTCACTCCGGTTTATTCACAGTGTGCCCTGCTTTCCGGAGTCTTCCTGAGGAGGGTGAGACTGTGGAGTCACAGAATGCCCAGGGTGCTGGGGTACAGCCCTGTGGCTCCCTCAGCTGTACTTCCATCTGAAAGAATGTGGATTTGCCAGGCTGCTTATTTCGGTTCCTACACGAGGAAGAATTCTCTTTCATCCACTTTGTATTCCTCTGTGACCCTCGTAAAGTAGCGTGCAGTATTGGAATTTGTAGGTTTGCAAAAATTTGTTGTGAACCAGGCCTTTCCTTTCTAAATTGTGCCCCCTTGTGCAGAGATGCGGTGGGTCCGTTGAGAAGGAGACCTGGAGCGCGACGGCAGAGCAGGCTCAGCAGTGTGCATGGGAACTGGTTCAAGAGGACAGTAATTAGAAATTATCTGCTTGTGTTTGTATAATTTGGCTCTGAGGTGTTTTTCTATTAATCTGTACATTTTTTGCAATAATATAATTGTATTAGTAGCTTAGAGATGAGAAATCTAATGTGGGAAGTTATTTTACTTTTACTTACAATGAGTTTACATGATGCCAGTGACATTTATTTTCTGTATTTATAAATACATTTTAGAATTACTTAATTGCCAACATTGTAAAATATTTTTCTGTAAATTCATACAATACCAGCAGTCTAAGGCAGTGCTTTCAGATAAATTTGGCATTACATCATTTCATTTGCAGCAATGTAAAAGCAAGCTCCAGTACGTCAGCAAAACTGAATATGAAATATTTCAGATTTTATTATCTCTGTGTCTGTGGTTGAAGTAAGACACTTAGGAAGTTTTTACACGAGCAGACATCCAGGGGCTGCTGGAGAAGAAGACTTTCAGGAGCTGCAGAGGTGAGGCAGCCCTGCGTGAGAGGCAGTGAGGGACTGAGATTTGGCAGCGAGGGCTGTGCTCCCGGGCAGCCTCTCTGGACCACAACAGGCTCTTGTCTCCCATCGCTGGAAGCTGGCTCGCGGCTTCTGCTTCTCTTGGCTTCTTTCACTTGCTACACAGTTTTGTCATTTTTCCTACCAGTTGATATGATATGGATATGGATACGGTGAGACACAAGGGGAGAAGGTATGGCTCATGGCATATAAAATATAACAAAGCTTTTCTTACAGCAGGAATAACAGGAAGGCTTTCCTTCTTCAGGCAGAAGAATGTAGTGCTGCAGAAAAATATATTCTTGGTATATTAAGCAGGATATTTCTTACTGGAATATGTTTCTTTTTCAGTCAGTACTCGCCCTGCAGATGTAAACAATTAGTAATTTCTAAAAGTCTGTGGTGTTTCCTTTTTATTTCAATTAAGCATACTGCATGTGAATGTTTACTGGCTTATTGTGTTTAATTGATTGTAAAGCCACTTACAGAAGTGGCTTTAGTTCATGACTCGAAGTTATGAAACTTGAATGAACTTCTGTCGACTTGTTAGCTTAGTATTGGGTTATAACTCTATAAATGAAGTAATATAATTATAGGCTTTTCTTTTTCTTACTTTGTTGTTTTGATAAAATACTTAGGCACAGTTAGCGAAGTCAGTGTTAAACCCCCCAGTGAATACCTCACTGTTACTGTGAACTGACGAAGAAATACTGTATGTACAGTGAGGATTAATAGAAAAAGCTTGCTACTTTTTAGTAAAGTATATTGAAATCCTAAAGGGAATATATAAGATTTGTTTTTTTGAATATTCAGTAAGAATAGTAATGAAAGCAAATTCTGTACCTATTGTTTCACCCGGTGTAATCAATAGAAAGCGTTCAGTAGAAATGCAGTCAGGATGATATTTGATTAGTGTGTATGTTTTTATAAACACTAAAGATACTGTTTTGTCTTACTCTCCCTTCATGTGCACTTGGAGCTGTAATTGCAGGCAGCTCCCTATACAATAGGGATGACAGTGAGAGAAGTTTCCTTTTCTCAAACATATGTTTTACTCTTAAATAGTTAAAAAACTTAAAAATTGCGTAATATGGAAGTGTACTGGACTAGACCTCCAGTAAAGTACTGTGTTGCAGGAATTCCAACTAGGAACAGTGCTTTCGACTTGGCCCAAGCAATTTATTGAGCAGGTTGGTTGATGAGGAACCCAAGTACCTACTCGTCAAAATAACATCTTAATGTTCTTTTTTTTGCACGTAAGCTCTGATGATTCGTGGGTAGTGTTGGTTCTACTTCATGAACACAAACTCCCCACCTCTGTGACAACTTGCTGTATTTTCACTTCTATAGCGGGAGTTTGACCTCTCTGATGCTTTTTTAGTTTAGAGTTGTAGCTTTACTATGTTAAAAGCAAATAGGCTGGAGATGTTATGACAAAGCTCTGAGGCCTTCAGTAAAGGGCTGAAATATCTACATTTTTCTTTGTGCTGCTACGAACTGGTAAAACAAAAGGTGACTGAAGGTTGATACATACTAAATAGTGTTAAAAGTCACATCTACTGCAGTAATGTCTGGCAGCGTGAGGCTGAGGGACTTACTTTCCAGGGAGCTGAATAAACGCATAGGAAGATAAAATTCCTGTTGTAAAGTGTGTACACAGTGATAAAAAAGGTGAGCTGTGAGATGTACAGATAGAATGTATTATTAAATGACCGTATTGATACGTTGACTTTCGTTGATGTATTACTAAGTCCAGAGGAGTACCGCCCCGTGAAGAAAGTAAATACGCAGTCAGTCAGGAGACAAAGAATCACTAGATTTAAATGTAAAATTACAGTCACGCATTTGGCAAGTACATAGTGAGGGTGCAGAGTTATCAAAACCATTTTAACTTAGTTTATGGAATAGTTTTTGTTGCCATCTTTACTCCTCCTTCCTTCTCTATTAATCCTGAGAGAGGCTGAGACTCCTAAGAAGTGTTATTTTTGTATGTTATTTTAATAACACTAAACTAGTGCCCAAACCTTCCATTTTAAATTTTAATAAGCACCTAAACTTCCGTCAGTGCTTCATTTTCTGTTTTCATATGGTCTTTGATAGATAAACCTTCATACGCAGTTTTCATTATAAAAGAATGCATTAATACAGTTTGTAGAATATCTTTTGGAATATAAAGACTCAATATTACAACAGATTTTAGAAGTACATATTTTGGATGGAACTGACTTTTTTCCATCACAGCATTGCCCTTTTCTGTGCTAGTATTAGAATAGGTTTATATATTTTATGTAGATTTGGGGTTTGATGACATCTCTGTTATTAAAAGCATATGAAAACTTTACCTACCATGGGAATAGATTGTCCTTGGTACCCTGCTGAGGAAATAAGAGTCTGGAAATTATCTCTGCTTGTTTATTCTGTACTACAGGAAAGATCCATTAGATCTATATAACCTTTATAAAGGACTTCTAAATGGTTTTTTTTGTCCCTGATGCTGTCTCAAATCCTTATCGTAGCACTATTTGAACAAAAAGTCCTTTTGCTTGTTCTCGGAATGATGCTACTGTGACAAAAATGCCCTCTAAAGATGTTAAGAGTGTGCTCGTCAAGCTTAAAGTATTTGAGACTTCAGTAAAATGCTGTGCTCCTACTGGAGTTTCGTGGAAACATACAGCACTTTCAGGGGGTTTCTGTCTTTCTATGATAATTATTTAAAATGAGAGAGCGATCACCCGTTTTTGCTTGGGAATGAACTGAAACCCCCACGACCACTTTCCTCCCTTTACTACATGAATACTTTATTATGTATGTGAGAATTTGCTGCAGCTATTTCAAAACAAATCTGTACCCAGCTCTCCCAAAGCTGTTGAAGCTGTTTCTCACCAAGATGAAGCTTTTGAAAAAGTTTAAAGAATCCTAAATTGGGCATGTGTAATGATAGATAAGTGAATCAAAATTTTTTCAAAACTGGTGTGACAGTGTGAAGGAGAAGCTCATAATAGGAATCAAAGTTTTATCCTTCATTTTGAGAGATTAAGCATATATATAGGTCATTTACGCATGTAATTCAGTGTATAATAATTGAAATTTATAAAAATGATTGTGCTGAAGAGAGTGGCTATGAATTTTGGTAAGGAAGCTGTTGTATATACAAAGTTTAGCTGAAGCTAATGCTGAAGCAAAATAAATCTCATGGATGACTAAACTGTAGTCCCTGGGTCTCTAACAATCCCCAGAGAATAAGGAAAGTTAATTTAAAATATTTTTGTTCTTCTGGTCTTAAGCCAAATGCCTTAAATTCTGAAAGTCAAGCCTCAAGTGACATTCCACTCCAGTGGGAAAAGAAAGGAGAACATACACTCTGCTCCTGCAGAATCAGATTTACTTAATTGAAAAGTGCAATTTCAATACTGTACTAATGCTCTCATTCCCGCTGTCCTTGTTTGGTCACTCACTCTCTTAAAACAAGCATATTTACTTTAAAACATCTTTTAACTGTAATGAAGGAATGGGAACTTTTGAAAGTTGCAGAGCATTAGAGTAACTATCTTGGGCATTTCAGGCGAGTAGAACTGAACTGGAAATACGATTAATGAATCATTGTCCTGTGGTTAGGTCATGGAATCGGCTTCCAAAACTCTTCGTACAGATGAAGAAAACAATTCGTACAGATTTGGATGAAACTAAAAAACTCTTCCAGTAACAATTACTTTGGTAAATACAGTTTTATTCTAGTATGAATTGTCTTAATACAAGTTTGGCTATTAGTGTCTATTAGGTATCTATCATCAAAGTTGTGTCATAAAATAAAAATAATATGTGAAAATTGAATGTATGGTTTTCTGCAGGACAGTTCTTTAGTTTAAGGCAGTGTTTGCACACACCCGCTGGAAAGAAGGACAAGAGGAACTGATTTCTTTAGGTCACTGCATTGTGTGTTGCCTGTTCACGCTGTCATCTGAGCTTCAACTTCTTACCTTGAGATACTTTCTATAGATACAACATCGTCTTCCTTAGCAGCTAATGATTTTTTTAGGAGAGTTATGAAATGCTCATTGTGAGTAGAGATGAATGATGAATGAAGACTCACTTTTTATCAGTAAATTAAGATTAAACCCATCATTTAAAAATGAATTTCAGAGTATCGATATCCTGCTGTACTTTGGGAACAGTGCCTTTTCTATTTCTAGGTAATTCAAAAAAACCCTGGAAGTGGAAAATGCCTCTTTATAGAACAAAGTTATTTTGTTTCATGAAATCATGTTCTATGGCTTGACCTAAAACTCTATTAAACAATTCAGTCATGAAAACTCTGAGAATTTCCTGGCCCCTAAGTACTATCCAAAATAATCTTATAATTATTCATGTGACCCTGTGAACCCAACAGCTGAAGAACAAACAAACAAACAGACATGGATCAGTGTCTGCAAAATTAGGAAATGAGAACTAGATTTCCTGTGCTAAGGAAAATGCTCCAAGTTGCTCTTTTCTTAGCTCTGTGCCATGGGTGGGATGCATGGATTTTACAGCTGTAGTAATACGCTCCTGATCTTTCAACTGCAACTGGTTATAAATGAAAATATTTAGAGATACAGATAAAGTTCTGTTGCACATTATGTTTTGTGATACTTGTGTTTCTGCCTGTAGGTGTGAGCTGTAGAGTGTTTCGGTAGATTTGGGAAGACTATTTCAGTATTCTTTCAATATAAATCCGCAATGTACAGTACAATAAACCATAAATTCAGTCTTTGATACAAATAACAACAGCGATTGTGTAAATACAAAGCCAGGTTTGTCTTTGAGCTTTGACACATTTAGTCTGAGCTGGAGACCTTCCTGAGCAATTTGAGCAGTTCTGTAGTGGCAGTGACGCACCGTCGCAGTGGGTGAAAACGGAATTACCAGTGCTGTCAGCGGGTGATCTTCTGGCTCCTGATGCTGGGGACACGGGAGGGGAATAGGCTGTGCTTTCTGAATCACTTCTGTGAGTACATGTATTAAAATGAGACTTTAAAAGAAGAGGTAAAGCCAGAGTTTTGCAAATAGATAAGATTGTAGAAAGAGGACAACAAACCAAACATGTAAGAGCTGGTGAGCCATGGTCTTCAACGGCCGCTAGTGTCAGGCTTTGTGTTTGGGGCTTTGTTTTCATAGGTTTTTTGTGTACTGTGGGTTACCCCTCAAACTTACTGGCAATTTGTAGTTCAGAAATATGCAGCTAAGCTTGTCTTTTAAAGTAGTTTAAATAATCAGTTCACATGTGGGGATGCAGTTATTTCTAAATGTGTAAGTTTTCTGGAAGCCTTTCCTCAAATTGGAAGATTATGGTTGTTAGTAAGGGACAAAATCGTTCAGATTTCTGCCTGCATCTGATGTGTCTGGGGTTTTTGTTTATTTGCTTGTTTCTTAGAGAAAATGTAGACTGACTATTGCTCTGTGTGTAGAATAAGAGCTGAAAAAAATAGCCATGTGGGAAGGGGGCTGTGGGATTCCTCTGCACCAAGTGCTCGGCATCAACCTGTCCTGAACACACCCAGCACACCGACAGTGTGGGAAACATGAATCTGGTGCCTGTTTGAAACCTTTAATGACTTAACTAATTCATTTATTGTCTACCTTTGAAGAAAGTAAGCCTTTAAGGATGTATTAAATAAAGTTTTCGATGGCTTCTGTTAGTATTTGTTGCTATTTTTCACTTGCATTTGGAAAGCTCAGAGATCCCTTTATCAGTATCATCCCATTGCAGTGGGGTGTTCCGAAGACCTGCAGTGAAAGATGGAATTTACAATGAAAATGTTCATCTCTTGAGTTGAAATTATTCAGTCATGGCACATTTAATATTCTAACATCTAAGTGGTTGGACTGCAATTTTTTCCAGTCTGCTTTCTGGCATGGAGTTTTAATCCTAATTACTGTCTATCTGCAGTAAAACTTCTATTCTCTGTTGAAAAGTCAACCTGCCAGTTTTTTCTTGCTTTAAATAGCAAGAGAAGTTCTATATTAATGGAATATCTTTGTTTTTCATCAGGAAGAGGTATCAAATGCCATTAAAATATATTTTTTAAAAAAGTGATATGATTTCCAAACAAAAGTATGTGTTGTGCACGTACTTTTTTGTTAAAAACTCAGTAGACAATTCTGAAAGCTGTTAACTCCTGAAATCCCAATCCACGTGATGGGGTGTTCAGAGATGTGACCCACATCAGGCTAGTGAAACTACCATCTTCTCAGTAAATAAAGGTATGCTTTAGCTCAGCAAGTATGTTTAGAACAGGTAGTTACTTTCAGAATGAAGTTGAAATAACACAGATGTTTGACTAGAGCATACTTAATTAATTTAGTTACTAAGACAGTATATTGCTTTTAAGTGAATTTGTTGATAAAAGTTTGGAGGGAATAAGTAAGCACTTGTTTAGAAAATATGAGGAGAATACTGGCTGCAGGAAGACTTGACAAGAGTAGAGCAGTTAGCAGCTATTCAGCCCAGAATACTAAGTTGAGAAGTACTAGAAGAATATAAAAATTATGATTTAAACTGAAGAAATTAGCAAGAGAATTTAGTAATCAAATAATTAATTACTATTAAGAAAAATATTTTTTCACATGTACTTTAGTGCCAACAGAAATATAAATAGCTGCCCTGACTGCCCAGAAAGTGGTATTTTTGGCCTTTTCTGGGTAAGATTGCAGAAGTCTCGCTGGCGAGGGTATTGTTTCACATTGCTGAAAAGGGACGTGAGGAGCTCCTGGGTTGTGCATGGTGTCACCCTTTCATTTTCTCCTTAGTCCTATTGGAATTTCCAGTACTTACAAACAATCTTTCAAATGACAGTTAATTGATGTCTATTGTCAGCCTCTGTTGTATATGATCCCGCATGAAAAGCTTTCCCTGCTAAAGACGTTGGTCATGTACCAGAACTGAATGGGGATGGCTGGTGTTATTTCTGAAGAATGTTGAGTTATGTCTAGGGGCTGCCTCTGCAGGATGATTTGTTCCTCATTAAATTCAGTGTCTGCTCCTTGGGATGATCTCATCCTTAGCAGGATGCAATTGATAAGGAATATTGGCTGGTGAGGTAATGCCAACTCTGTAATTGTGATTGAAGCTGTAGAAAGTTCATGGAACGTGGGTTAATGAATATGAGTATTTGGGCACATCTGTGCTCCTTCTCTCTCCTGGCAGTGGGTGCTGCTCCCCGCGTTACAGGGGAAGCCTGGCTGTTCCCCCCGTGTCCTCTGCCACGGTGCCCAGCTACAACTTACTGCGTAAAATGTGGTATGGAGCAAAAATTGCTGTTGAATCAGTGAGCGCTACTGCTGTGTGGTGTGAGACTTTGTCTGGTGCTCTGTCTAAAGATCCACATCTGCCTAATCCTTGAAGTGAGAGCTGAAGTTCGAAAAGTCTTTGAGAAGAGACAGTGCAACAAGGATATTGACAGGACAGCTGCTGGGGGGTGGCCAGGTGGGACAGGTCACTGCAGTGTTGCATCTAAATTGTTAGAACCTGAAGCTCGTTTACAGAAAAGCAAAGGAAACAACTGGGGCTGCCCCAGTGACTGTAACGCTGGGCATTACTAGAAAAGCCATGAGCAAATTAGAGTTTGTCCTGATGCTGGAACGAGCATCGACTCCCATGATGGGGGGGTGCCTGAAGACTGCTGTTCCTTTCTGGAACAGACCCTGCTGTGTGCACCTCATCTGCCAGCGTTACACACCCTGCCCCGGGGCACAGCTTCCTTGTGACTCACCAGATTTATTCCCATTGCAAGGAGAAAGTGATAGTAACCCCGGACTGTCCCTTGGCATCGTGTCCCCTGGTTTTGGGCAGTGAGGGCAGAACACGCGGTGTTCACTTTTACTCGCTGCCTGCAATTGCAAATTATGCAAGCAGATACCTTTTGTAAAAATCAGTCTTGTTAAATGCATTGAAAAAATGCACAGAATGCCAAAAAAAGCCAGAACCTTACTTCATTTTACTGTATTTCCTTCCTTTCCTCTTTTACCCACTCCTCCCGTTGAGGGCATTCAAAGCATCTTCAGTGCAGTGTCACTTAAGCTCCTTCTCCCTCAGCTATCAGAAATCATCCCTTTGTCTTCTCTGCTGCTTCCCTGCTGGGCTGCTGCTGCACAAACTAACCTTCCACTTGTCCTCTCAAAGTAGTTCCTGGTTTGCTTCTCTGTGGTGTCCCAAGCAGAAGATGAACAGCACCTGAACCCCCCTCTAGTAAATACTGCATTTGTCAAATACTGGGCAAAAGTATAGCAGTATTGATTGCCGTGTGTATTTATTGTGAGCAGGGTTTTCTCCCCACCCTTCCAAGATAACAGTATTCCCAGTACGTGATGAGGTACATTTCAGATTGTACCTTGGCACTGTATTCTCTTACTTTCTAGGCATTTTTTCAAATACAAACCAGCATTTCAGCAGTATAGGGATATTTTAAGGAATTTTTCCATTACGAAAATGAGCATCTCAGCAGTCAAGATACTCTGTTTAAGCACCACGTGAAAATACATAGAGAGCGCAAGATACAAGCAACTTACTGTGTCGAGAACACTGTTAACCCCTGGTGTTCTGAACAGTCTTTGCTCGATTGCCTGTCTTTGACTGCAAATGGGTGTTAGTGTTAGAGCTCCAGTTTCTTGCTGCTGAGTCTCTGCTGCAGCTCTGGGATCACCGGATCTCCCAGGACTGTTCTTTGTCATCCTAACACGCTGGAGCGGGTGGTGACTGAGTCACACTGTGCACAACAGTCCTTTACTGCTGCCGCTTTAACAGAAATGCAAACCTGCACCGAATGCCTGTGGTTCAGCAGAAATTCCTTCAGATGGTGGTGGTTCTTTTTTTGTTAGTAAAGCTGCAGGCAGACAAGTGCCATTGCTGAGTCTGCCCTCAAATGCATCTCCAAAATCTGTTGAGTATGAAGAAAGGCATCATGATGTGTAACATTTTGTTTTATTTTATTTTATTTTAATTTTATTTTTAATCTGGGATGGTTGCTAATCCTTTAAGAATGTTGCTTGTTAGCCAAAAAAGACAGGTTGTGAGATGCTGAGAGAGGATTTGTGGGAATTTTGGAGTTTGACCCCAATTTGTGAATCTGCAGTTGCTTCCAGAGAGCTGTTTCCATCAGAAACAACATCTATTGTCCAATCAGAATTTGTTACAACAGATTCGTGTTTTAGAAAGTCCATGAATTAAAGATTTCCTTCTTCCTGAAAATCAGAGAAGTGTATGTACTAAACTGGTGGAACCCTGTTCTTCTCTGGAAGTCCTGGAGGGATGATTAATCTGTTTTGGTGCAGAACACTCGCAGTGATGCACATTTGAACCCAGTTCCGGAACCTTTGGAATCCATACTTGGTGCATAATAACATGAAGCTTCTGTCTTGCAACAGCTTAACTGTCCTGAAAGAAACAGATGGTGTAAAATTGTCAAAAAAATATAGAAAATTTATCAGTTTATTTAAAAAAAAAGTTACTGGTATATATTTGCAGTTTTGCCAAGGATTTGACTTTTTGCAAGGCAGTTTCAGCTCTAATGAAGTTGCATAGAGAGATCTGTTAACTTGCTGCTCAATATTAAGTATTTTTTCTTTTAGACGTGTCTTTCATCTAAGTTTACTGCAATTTAAGTAAAATATGTTTGAAAATTTTAATTGCTGACTTCAGCAGTAGTGGTAGAAAATACAATACAACCATTTTTGCTGTATCTTTTAAAGTTTGCTTTTATTAAAAGAGTTCTTTTTCCCTTGACATTGCCAGCATCCATCCGTACGGCATCTGACTTCTTGCTGTCGTCTGAACCAAATCTCGTGGTGGATTTCCCTGCGGAGATGCCTGAGCTTTCTGAGGGCAGGGAGCAGGCACTGGAGAAGGGAGGGCTGTAATTAGGTTCAGTGATGCTGTCCCAGGTCTGTAAGAGGTACCGGCACAGGCCGGTGAGCCTGCTCGGCAGCGGGGTCTGTGGCACACACGGTGCTGAGAAACTGCTCAGAAAAGAGAATTGTAAATGAAACGTGGAGAATCAACTGTACAAAATAGTGTGATTCGCTTCCATTTTTTCACAGCAGGAATTCTTTTTGAAAAAACGAGCCAGATTGAACCCAAGGCCAGCAATTATTCTGGATTGGTTTAGAAATCTGAGTTCACACGACCCAGATCGGTGCCAGACCTCTTTTCCCAGATTGGTCTGATTTTCATTTTCAGCATTTCTGCAGGTCCCAATCGACAGTTGTTTGTTCCAACATCTTTGCAAATGGAGTTACCCACTGAGCGTTGTTCAGGGAGTAATTAAGTGACTGTTTCTCTCACAGTGAACTAGATCAAGGGATAAATGTTAAAAATAATTACGTCCAAAATAATTAAGTTTAAAAGAAATATTCCTTGGGCTATGGCCTCACTCTTGTTTTTTACAATAAACTTTTTGGGTACTCATATTGTTTATTATGATAATAAAGTTAGAGAAATTAAGCCTGCTTCCTAATAACAAGAATCTTTGTTCTGTTCTTCATTCCAGTTTCTGAGTTTTGTGGGCACCAAGCAGCTGCTGGGTGTTTGGCAAAACGATAACATTCCCCCGGGGCCTTACCTAAATACCTGGGGCAGGAAAAATAGGAAAAGAGAAACAAATAAAAGATGACAGTAAACAGGAAGAGATACACATAAGTTTAAGTAAGAAATCGGAGCAGTTATTTTGATGAACTGCTCCATCCAGTATTTGCAGTACAGCAGCGCCCGTGAACCCCGGCTCGGTTTTGGGGGAGTGCTTGTGACAGGCTGGGGGGCCAGGAGGGGCACTGCCTGTGGAGGGAAGGACGGGATGCAGTTTGCAGCTGTCGTGATGGCTGAGCAGAAGAAAGGTTTCTAAGAGAAATGGCAGAATAGTTTCAAGGCCGGCAGGAGTTACTTGTCCTTATAGTTATTTTTAAAGAATATCTTAAGAAAATATGTCTGTTGTCACGGTAAGAAAGTTTTATTGCCCGAAGGTTATCAATAAGTTAACTTGCAGATACCATTTTAAGTTACTAGAAGCAAAGCTGAGGTCTTTTTAAAGTAAAGTTTTCATGCTTTATTGTATATGTTATTAAGAGTGAAAAATCTATTTTGTTTCCATTTATTTTCCAAGTATGGACTTGGTTATAAAACAACAAGGCTGGAATTCTGCCTGAATTTAATCTTTATTTTACGTTTTTGAGTTGGAGGACCTATTTTTCTTCTGCAGTATTCTGCAAAATTTTATTGCAAGTAATTTGCAAGTAAGTTGCAAGTAATTTTTATTTTTTTTTTTAGTTAACATTAAAACTTTTTTAAAAAATAGAAGAAAGCAAAAATCTATCAAAGCCATACTATACTGTCATTGGAATGCCAGTGCGTTAGTGTATGGAAGTACCTGTTTCAGCTCACTTGTTATTGTAAAAGTATCATTTTAAAAAAAGAGTATTAGAATATATGCTTTTATTGTCTAAAGTAAATCTTGAGGTACTATAATTGCATATAAATTCTACCATTTACATGCTTGCTCGTTCTGGTGCTCTAGGTAAGAAAGTTCACCCCAGACTCCTTGCAAGCGTCAGTCCCTTGCACTACTTAAAAAGAGGTTGGAATTCTCATTTCTCTGGCAGCGCTTTCGGGAGCGGGCTGTGCCTCAGCCCCGGGGGTGGTGCAGGGGGCATGGACATCCTCCGGTTGGGATGTGTGACTCGGGAGTGACGTGCCCTCCTGGACCATTGGTTTTGGGCAGGTAGCGGTGAGTTTGGTGCTGTGTTTCACTCTGGTTGGCTCACATTAATTTCTCACGACAGTGATCGTTCTTGGGCAGTGACACAGCTCAGTGCTTCTGCCCCCATGAACTCCAAGCCCTGGCTTGGCTTCAGCTGGTTTCTCTCCTGGGCCAGGGGAGGTGTCCCCAGTGCCTGGTGCGCTCTCACTGAAGGATGATTTTCCCTCTCACTTACCTGAGGGACATCTTTCTATTCTGATTTTTTTCCAGTGGCTGATAAATATACCCGTTGTAAATCTGTGTCTTTTCGTAACCCCATCTGTGTGGGCAGAAGTAGCACATTCAGAGCTGTAACACATGGAAACAAACAGGATTTGAAAATGTTGTATGAAGCGCAGAGTCTTTGGAGACAGCTAGTGCCCTGAAGTCTGCTTTATACAGAAGAGATTAACACCATTATTCTATGTATAATCTCTCCAGCAAAACACTGTCGCCTATTTCTGTCAACAAATGCTTTCTTTGCTTTGGCAGCTGGAAGAAGTTTGAGTTGTGTAGGCAACAGGACAGGCTTTATAAGTTGCAGAACCCAATTTTAAAAATATTTGGGAAGGTAACTGCAGTTTTGAGAAGTTAAATTATTTTCATTAACTAAATATTTTTTAAACAAGTTGAAAAGACTAATTATGTCTGCTGCGTGTGACATCACCCGTGCAAGAGGTGGGGTCAGTGTTGAACATTTTGGGAAGGTGGGTCCCCTGCACGTCCCGCCGGTCCTCCCAGCCACTTCCCTTGTGGGTGTCCTCTCCGGGCAGCCGGTGCTCTCAGAGATCACCTTCTCCCGCAGTAAAGTAAAGGCTTAATAGTTCTAGAACCCTCTGACCAAATAAATAAATAAATTTTTCTTTATTTGGCTTTATTTATTTATTTAAATTCTGGAAAATTTGCAGGGAGAGGGGAAAAAAAAAGATAGTCACCAGAGTATTTCACTGTGTAATGAATCACCGAAACCATATTTCTAATGGAATTGAGTTATAAAAGTCATAGTCAAGTTGTGAAAGATTTATTATTTCATATTAATACATATTTCAGTGTTCTTTTCCAAATCATTGAATTAAATTACTAGGTAATAAATTATTATATTTTAAGTAAAATTTTACTGTTTTCCCCAATACATTGTTAATTGAAAATTAAAACTAAGATAAGAGATATGCACTTTAATAAATAGGTAATAGGCATTGTTTTTGATTTTCTGGTTTATGGCAAATAAGATGTAAAAAATTTGCCAAGTTTTGAATTTAGTAGCTGAATCGAAGCTTCTGCTCTTTTCAGTTTCTTTATGCGGGTGGAAGAATCATATCATCGTGCGCAACTTCTGTTTGTGGATGGTGGGATGCTCTGGGCACAGAACATGTGCCCCCCGCCTCGCTCCCACGGTGGGGTAGATGAGGGTAAATGCGGTGCCGGTGCCTCTGCCGTGGGGCGAGCACAGGCTCTGCACACAGTTTCTTACCTTGGACTGGGCACACGTGGGTGTGCGCTGTGGGACAGGATGGGGTTGTGTTGATGGACAGGCAGGATGGACAGCTGGACTGGGTGTATGTGTGGGGAGGGATGGCAGCAAGAAACAAGCCGTTAGTCACACAAAATAGACGTTAAGCTGTCAGCTTGTGTCTTGGGCACATCTAAGGACTGACGGGGAACAACCCCATCACGATTTTCTCAGCACCTGTCCTGCTAACGCTTCTAATGAACTATGTGAATTTTTAGTTTGGTGGTTTACACTTCGTAATTTGAAACAAATTACTAGTGTTAATCCATAAATCAGCATACAAGAATGCAAAGAACCAAGTCTCCCCTTGTATGCTAAATGAAAAGATTTCTTCCAGATTCTCGCTTTGATCATTAGACCCTTTTAAATAAGCAAACATTACTTAGTTGCTAAGCCACAGGCTGCAGTTCGCTAGTGTGTTAGCACAAATATTGGAAAACAGCTACTAAACCAATATTAGCTGGAGGAGTGGTGCATGGGCTGGGGGTAACTCAATGAACGTGACACCAGAGCATTTGGAAAGGTTACTCACGGGGATTAAAACCCTTTCTGTTTGCAGAAACCTGCCCCACGCAGCAAGGAGAAGCGCAAACCCTGTGTAGGTCTGTTTTTCTGCTGCTGCTGTCTGTAAGGCTTTAATAGTCTTATAAATAATTTTGTGTCTATTCTCTATTTTAAATGTTGCCCAGATACGTTGCTGTGACATTACTTTGTCTAATGGTGATCCTTACAACTGGTTTCCATTAGAATACTTGTAAGCATAGATGGAAAGCCAGAATGGCATCTTAGTTAAATAGCTGGTTTGGAAGCCCAACTCACAATCTTGGATCCATAGATATTTCAGGTTTAATGATTACATGCTGTGTTTTAACTCAGTGCCTTTTGGCACAGGCTGTCGAACAAGTCATGCTACTTTGAATTTTTTGGTGTTCAGGGTATTATCTTAAGTAACTGAACTAACAGTTGATGCTTTTGTGTTCTTCACAGATCTTCAATGCAGTGAGAGAAGAAGAAGGAGCAGAAGATATTTTTGACTATTTTCCTCCCCTTGTGAGAACGCTCCTGCTGTTTGATACACACTGTTTGTGCAAAGATGATGGGGTTTGTGTAAGACCATGTGGAACAGGTGCTCACTGTGGATACCGTGCCACCGCACAGAGGACTGCTCTCTCTAACTATATAACTGGTGCTTTATTGGAAGCAACTACATCATTAGGAGCAAGGAGTGGTCCTTTAAATATCATCGGAGGATCAACTGGAAGAACAATGCTTAAAGGTAATAAAGATTTAATTTTTTTGAACCCTGTCCACTTCAAATATAGGATGTATTGCAAAAGATATGATACTATGTAATATTCTGTAGTTTACCTGCTCATATATGAAGTTAACAGATAAAAAGATGTTCGTGTTTTCAAAGATTTTTTCATTGCAATCTTTATGTGGCCTGATTAGCGATGTTTGTTTAATGAAGTACAAATGCGTGCAAAACTGGAAAGATTTTTGCTACAAAACAGGTACCTTGTCAGTTTTTTTTTTTTTCTATTGAGAAACATCCTGTCTGCATCCACAGTCAGTGTATCCGGCGTAAGTACGTACAGTGCACTTCTCCTTTACTGCTGGGCTTCTCCCGGACCCACCATCCTTTAGTATTGGCTCATTTCAAATAACATGGGTATTGTCTGTGTGGAAAATGCCTGTTGGAGGCTGGATGTTATGTTCTACCTTTCCGTGCTGATCATCGTTGGGTGCAATAAGAACACCATTATGTGATTTAGTTCAGTCAGTTTGGGAAGTTAAACGGCACCAAGGCATTCTTGGTACAAATTCATTGCATTAAAACAGGATTTTGTACAGAATAGTAACTGCATTTTAAATTCATTTTTAATTAACGTCTAGAATATTTCCTGAGGTACTTAAGCATTTTGGGATTTGTCATCATCTGATATACTGTAGCACGAGGAAGTAGCATCTCAGTTGTACAACTGTAGAACTGAAGTATGTGGCTATTACAGCTTGCCCCAAATTTTACAGGAATATGACAAGATCAGTACAGAATTCTTGGTACAGTTCCTTAACTACTGCAGATATTGAACTCATTTTTACAAACAAATAATGATATAGTTTTTGCTTTATACCAAAGCTCATATTCTGAGCCCAAGCCAGTGAGACCTTAAAGGCAAAGCACTGGACTTCCACAGGGAAGCTGTGTAGATAGGAGAGATTTGATTTACTGGAGTGGTCTGGGCATAATTTACTGTAGTGGTCTCTGTCAAGGAAGAGATGTGCTGCAGCTTTAGGGTACTGAAGTTTTCTGGTTGTTCATGTTATGGTTATTTTCATCTGTCCAGTATCCTCTATTACTGAGGGATTTAACTTCAAACATGAGCTAATCTCATCTAAACCTGACAACTGTTAATTGACATCGATAACAATGCTGTTGTCAAATGCAATGGAGGATTTATCACAGGATACGGCATGTCATCGAAACACTTCACTTAGCAGTTGTTTGGAGGTGTTGAAGAGAGAATATATTGATCCTGTTGCTGTGGGTTAGCCCTGGTAGGCAGCCAAGCACCACACCGCCGCTGACATCCCCCTGCCGTGGGATGGGGAGAAAATCGGCAGGGTAAAAGTGTGAAAATTCCTGGCCTGGGAGGTAACCAGTTTAATAGATTAAAACAAAAGCTGCTCATACAGGCCAAGGAAGATACTCATTCACCACTTCCCATGGCAGGCAGTCGTTCAGCAGTTCCAGGAGAGCAGGGCTCCGACACACGGAACGGCTGCTTGGGGCGACCAACACTATCACTCCAGATGTCCCCCTTCTTCCTTGTCCCCAGCTTTTATCACTGAGCACGGTGCCCAATGGTACGGGATATCCCTTAGGTCGGTTGGGGCCAGCTGTCCCGGCAGCGTCCCCTCCCCAAAGTTAAGGGTGTCATATGCCGCAGAGACACCAGGGAGATGAAAATAAATATTTGCTTTGACAGGCAGAGGCTGTGAATGCCCATGCAGCAATTCCAGTGCTGGGCACTGCCCTAAACTAGTGTCAGCAGCAGGAAACTAGCATTGTGACTTCTAGGTTAGGTTTCTCCATGCTACTCAGCACGTTGAAGAACAGAGGGAAAACACCTTCTCTGATTCCGTTCCTACTGTTGTGATCCAGGATAGCAGATGTTTGTTGTTCCTGTGTCTCACCGGATGAGGCAGGAGGGTAGGTTTCCGAGTGTTGCCTTGCTTCCACAGAAACTTTAAATATAGGTTCTCACATCTTTGTATTAATTTCTTTTTTAATTTTGTTAGTAAAATGTGTCTTATGGTTTTTCCTTTAAAATTATACTTGAGAAAGAATTTGCAATGTAGGACGATGTCATAGTACAGTCTGAGGTCCTAGCAGAAAGGTCCTGATGGAAGTGCAGGAGAGCACAGATGTGTAGATGCCTGGTTAGTGTGGGATAGTGCAGTATGGAGACACTCCATCTGTTCCTGACTCTTCAGACCTGAGCTGGAGTAGTCTCACCATGCAGGGAAATCCCCTGTAGCGGCTGGTTTGAAGACAATTTAGGCAACCTAATAATAATAATCCTTCAGACTGTGACCCTTCCTGGGGATGGCACTAGCTGAGGTGGTGGCAGTTAGAGCGTGATTGCTCCCTGCTTCACTCTACAGGAGAAAAAGGGCTTTTAATAATGTCTACAAAACAAGATTTAGTTTAAATGAGTAATCTTGCAATTAAACATATAATTATAAGCTGCGGCTTACCGGCTTTTGAGGCTTTTTTTTTATGAAAAAAAAAATCGGTATATTTCTTTCTGTTCCAAGTTAGCAAAGAGCTTGGTCAAACCTTGTTTTCGAGGTTGAGGAGTATTGTCTACTGACCATGTTCTTCTGGAAGCTCATTTCCAGTACAGGCATGGAACTGTGGACATAACTTAGATGGCTGTCAACTCTAGAGTAATTATTACTGCACTTGGAATGATTTTCCAGACAGTTCTTAAAAAGCTTCAGAAGTGGAAGTGAATTTGTTTATTAAAACCAGTCCGTATCAGCTAGGCTTGAAAAGATCTCAAGGGCTGTCGGATTTATGTTTGGAGGACCTCTTCTGGACCAGACAACATTCCACTACTTTTCCTTCAAAATGTTTGCAATTCCTGGAGATACAGTTCAGCACTCTTGCATAATCTGTTTAAAGAGGAGCCCGTTCCTTTAATGGGAAGTGCCCTTCATGATTTAAAAGGAAGACTTCTCGAAGCCTTTGTAGCTCTGTAGTGAGGGCTTTTATGGAGTCTCTGCCCTGGAAACAGGGATCCTGCAAACACAGAGTCCCTGATGCTGGGATGGGCTCCTGGTTTTTTGTCTCTCTGGCATTAAGCACGTTGTGTTCAGCCCTTCAGGAGCTCTTCGGTGGCCTGGGCAATGAACCTCATAGTACGAGCAGTCCTGCTCCAGCAAACACTGTTCTGGGGCTGTGTCTGGTAACTGAGGACCCTGGATGTTCTGTGTCCCCAGGGCTGCAGTGGTCTTGTGGGCAGACCAGCTGCCAGCGGTGGTCGTTCCAGAGGAGGCTTCTGAACGTGCCAGAATTCCCAGTCACGTGGAGCTGGGGCCGAGAGCCTTTAGAAGCTGCTGTAGGGCCTGCTGTCTGGGTGGGAGCCGGGAGCAGACCCTGCTCTCAGCGGGCTCCCACCCAGGAGCTGCAGCTCCGCTCCGGTAGCACAGGGACGGTCTGAGAGGGGGCTCCCGGGAACCACAGATGCCTGGAGTTCCCACAGCTGCTTGGTGACAGCCATATCCTCGGCAGCATCTGTTCCTACACAGAACAGAGTTTTCACGTGTGTTTCAGCTGGGCTGGTTTAGCACCTCTGTGTGTAGCTGGGAATTGCTGGTTAGGAAGAAGCTTTGAGAATGTCTTTCAGTGGGATTTGGATTGGAACCAGATTTCTTCCTGTGGAAAGGAAATCCTGCTTCTCAGCCTGTTCTGGTTCTTATGAATGGGTTGTTAAAGAGGCTTGTTCATAGCTGTTAACGGGCCAGAACTTTCACTGGAATAATTTAAAGACTCTGTCATGGTCAGCGTTTGTGTGGTGGTGGCAATTTTTTTACAGAAAGTGAAAAAAAGGTTTGGGTCTTTTTTAAATCTTAAGGAAGGCACTAGGATATGTGAAAACGTTCGTGCGTGGTATTTGATGCTTGTGTCCAAAGTCCTTCCCTGTGCCCCCACCCCGAATCCCATTGCGAGAGTAACTTCTGTACCTTTGTCATCTAGGGAAAAGTGAATAATCGAAGTCTAAACTGTAATAAAAGTGTAATCTAATTGTACAGTGTGATAGAAGTGTAATCCAAGGAAAGTGAAAAGAGGTGTCTGAGGATGGAGCAGACAGCAAACATTTCTCATCAATGTTCTTTCCATTTTAGTATCTTTCGAAGCTGTTTAAGTCTGATGCCACTTTAAGTGATCTGTACTGGCCTCCATCCCTGGTCTCTGTTGTTTGCCTTCCAGAGAAAGGTGACTGAGAATTCGTTGAAAAGACAACAACAGTTTTTGACCAAGAACAGAAGGAAACTAATTTGTTGTGAACGTGCAGGCAGACTATATTGATCTAAGAAAACCTACATCATTCATCCCTCTGTATTCAGAATTACCCATTCTCTGTTCTCAGGCTTTGCCTCAGCAGAGGTTGGCAGCAAACAGGTCTCTGTGGCTTTTCCCACTGTTGTTTCTTGTACCCTCTGTAGAAGGCTCATTGTTAGAATATTGGTGAAATTCCGTGACCCCTGAAGGTGGGGCAGTTGCCTGACAGCTGTAGATGAGAGGCCATGGGCGATACAAGCTCCAGGTGCACAGGTTGAGGAAGGCCAACGTGATTTCTCTGGTCTGTGGTCAGTTTAACCTTGGGGCCAAAGGCTGAGGCCAGTGAAAGTGAGGGGTAAAGCCAAATGAGCTGCATTTGCTAATAAAGAAATCCATGGCACAGCTTTTGTAATGCTTCAGCTGAAGTTTCCTAAAACAAAACTAGCTCCGTTTATTGCTCTTGGCCTGTTTAAACAACACTGATATAAATATAACTTGTACAAAAGCTGGGGTGCAGGCTAACTTAACTTCTTTAATATATTTAAAGACAAAAACCCAGCAGAACTAAAATCGTTCTTGTTTATAACTCTGCTGTCAAAATCAGATGCTTTTAGTCTTCGCAGGATGTGTGCTCATCCTTAATTTCTAAACTTCCTTCCACCGCGGGCCGGTGGGTAACCTGACCTCTGGGAGAGCTGGCCAAGTCCTGTCTCCTGTGGCTCGCAGGAGGCACGTCCGCCCGGGGCTGGGACGGAGCGGCTGCTGGCCCGGGGCTGCACACCCAGCCTGCCGGGGTCTGCCCGCGTCCCCAGGGGAACCTCGGCTCCAATGGGTGATGCTTGGGCTGGTAAGATCTGCGTTTCCGTGGCCCGGGACCCAGCTGGGGTGGGGTGCAGGTACTAAAACAGAGTGCTAGTTGTGTTTCCAGGGCTAGGATTAGAGTGGGCAGGGGGTTCTGACCTCCTGTTGGATCCACAGTGTCTGCGTTTAATGGCAGTGCTGGGTGGAAAATGAAGTAGGGCTTTAATATAAACAATATGAGTTTAAAGCCCTCTCTCAGTCTCAGGTGTGTATTTTGTATTTCAGCTTGTTCAAAATGAAATGTAATATAAATATTTATAAGTAATTTTGGTACAGTTTGCATTTATTTGCTTCACATTGCAACTAGTTTGATACCAAATCGTGTTGTGGGACTTTCTTTTGTTTCTTATTCTACAAAAATTAGTGACTGTTATGAAAAATCCTGGACAGAATATGGATATCAGTTATAATAAAAAATTTTAAAAGTACTAGAACCAGGTAATTGTTTTCTTCCCTAAAGTTTAGAAATGACTCAAATTACAAGTTAGTTACTTGTAACATATTTGTTACAAGTATGTTACAATATGTAACATATTTGTTACAAGTAACTTGTAACATATTTGTTACATTTGTTACAAGTAACTTGTAACATATCTGTCACATTTGTTACAAGTTACTTGTAACATATCTGTCACATTTGTTACAAGTTACTTGTAACATATCTGTTACATTTGTTACAAGTTACTTGTAACATATCTGTTACATTTGTTACAAGTTACTTGTAACATGTGTCACATTTGTTACAAGTAACTTGTAACATATTTGTTACAAGTTACTTGTAACAAATATGTTACAAGTTACTTGTAACATATTTTGGAATGTAAATCCACTTTGCTTTTTTGCTCTGGCAAGCTGTTGTTCTTGCATGTTCAGTGTACGAGTTTGTAACTTGTAACCGTTTGTGCCTTGTGGATGCTGGAATCAGTTGATTTTTTCCCTTTTGGAGTGACATGAGTGCAACAGTAGCATGGAAAAAAAATGTTTTGCTACTAATTGGTCATAAAGAAACACCTACATCTACTTTTTTTTTTTTTTTTTTACCCTGGCCTGTGTAGCTTGGATGAACGTTCATAAAACGCTACTCTGTGAAAGGAATGTCTTTCTGTGCTGACCCTCCCCTTCCCCTGGCTGCTGCCTGAGGGCTCTGACATTCACTCTGCAGAGGTTCCCATTGCAAGAGAAGACTCTACTGGTTGTCAGCACCTTGGCCTTCACCTCGGTGACTTAGCACAGAAAAAAAAGCCCCAATATGAAGCGTATCTGTATTAATTGCAAAATAATGGTGGTTTTAATCCCTTTATGCAGTCAGTGCTAAGGGATCTGAGATACCTGGTAGCATCACAGGAAACAGAGGGAAAAGTCTGTTGGTTAATTTCAGAAATGTTAACCTTCAGCTGGGACCCTGCCTTTGATAGGCTGATTGGTGATGAGTTTAGCTTTGATTTGAGGTAGAACAATAAGAGCATTTTCTAGAAAATAAGCTGATATGGAATTTTTGTTAGTGCATGATTTGTTTTGTTTTTATTTAAGGGGCTTCATATTGGCATAGTTCTCTAATGTTTAAGTATTTACTTTGGAAATAGCTGTTATGTATAAAAATGCATTACTACACATTTTAACAATTCTGTAATAAGTAAATTACCAGGGAGATTTATCAAGCACAAACTGACAATATTTTGCCTACAAATTACCAAACAACAATAAAAGAGGTCTCGCTGTTCGAGCCTGGAATAACTCCATAGCTCTCTCCTGCACGCTCTGGGCTCTGGCTGGGTCCTTAAAAACCTTGAAGAGATACAGCATTATTGGCGTCATCGGTGATTTATATGGGAGGACCTCCTTTTTTGTCACCCCCCCCTTCTAAAAACTCACAGAAAACATTTGGGTTTAGTGTCCCTTCTTATTTCTTCAGAGCCATTGCCTTTGGGAAAGCAGAGCTCCATTCCGTCCACAGGAGCCGCATTGCTTGTGTCTGGAACACTTCCTATGGCCAGCAGGTCTGAAACGTGGGCACTGACACCACTGCTTTTTGCTTCACTACTAAGGTGATAGTTTATAAGGTAAAATGCTCAATGGCCGTGTGACAATCCTGGGGTCACCTCGGCTGGAGGTGACTGTGCTAGCCCAAAGCCAGGCTGACCTGGGTTATTTTCCTGCTTGTTTTGTCTTCTCACTATGTGACCAATATTGTTGACAAGGTTGGCCCCAGTTCCATTTTAAACCGTACCCCCAATCCCGGCAGCAGTGGCACCATGAGGAAGGGAAAGAGAGAGAACTATTAATTTTTGCTATGTACTTCTAGA
Organism: Tringa tobata; assembly: GCA_033628505.1. Classification (NCBI taxonomy): domain Eukaryota; kingdom Metazoa; phylum Chordata; class Aves; order Charadriiformes; family Scolopacidae; genus Tringa; species Tringa tobata. Next base: position 2,387,795 of record JAHREE010000533.1, on the reverse strand, counting down.
GAAGGAATTAGTTGCGTTTGAAGCCTTCAGATTAGGGGAGATACCTTAAAGTCCGAGGAAGTAATCTCAGCAGGAACTAATTTTGAGTTTGTTTTAATGACTTTAGCAAAGTCATTAATTTTGAAAGTTTTCATGTTGGAAAAGGACTGCAAACATGTTTTCCAGTGTAATCTGCTAAAGCTAATGACAAAGACACAATTAATTAAGACGTCTTGTGACTGTTTAGAAGAGCTTTTATGCAGTAAGTGTATTAATCCTGTGAAAACCCGATGGAATAAATACTTTGATTTTTACAACAAGGTAACTAGTTACACCAGTATAATGCTGTGCTCTGTTTGCTGGAACAGCAGCTTGTATGGCTGGGAATTCAGCTGCACGCAGCCTCTACATGGGGCTCCTGGCAGAGCCACTGCGATGCCAGAACCCTCGCTAAGAATAGCTGGCCGGTAGCAAGACTTGCTTAAAAGAAATGCTGGCATGCAATAATACTTATATAACATCACAGACATGACTTACTGTGATGGGAAGTTGTAAAATCATGATAATCCTTTATAAAAACAGTATATGAATTTCCTTTAGCTTCCCATGGTTCCTCCTCCTGGAGGTATTTAAGAAACGTGTAGACATGGCTCTTCAGGGCATGCTCTAGTGCCCGAGATTATTGGTTTGTGGGTGGGTGTGATGTGGTGGGGTGTTTTGTGTGTTGTTGATTTTGGTGTGGGGTTTGGTTGGTGGGTGGGTGGTTTTTTTGTTGGGGTTTTTTTTTTTTTATGTGGTTGGACTCGTTGATCTCAGAGGTCCCTTCCAACCATGGAGATTCTGTGATTCTGTGAAGGATGAGCTAGTTGAGGATGCCTGCTGTTACAGCCCTTTGGAAAACTTTCTGGTAATTGTTGTAATTAGATGTTTGCATTAAAAGATACCTTTTAAAATTACCTTTTAAAATTTGGAAATTGGATTCTAAAATGAGGAATAGCTACTTTCATTTAATCTTGTAAACTCATTATGCAATCCTTTTCTTTACTCAGTAAATTTAACTGTGGTAATTGCTCTTTGCCAGTAGGAATTATCCTGCGCGCTGGCACTGGGATTGCAGCAGCGCTGTGAGACGAGGGGGAGCTCAGAGGATCGTGGCTATCTCGGGCAGAGACTTTGCGTTTAGTTTTCCCAAGTGAGAGAGGGAAGTAATCCACAAGGAAAAAGCTGAATTACTTCCCTTCTGAAATGGTGCCATGGCAAAAAAAGGATTTTATTCCTCTGTAGTTACGGGCAGTCCTTTCCACAGGATGGGGTCCTGGGTTATACATTGACCCTGCGTGAAAAATGCTCATTTGACCTTTTTTGTACGTTATAGTAATTGAGTTTTAATAGATCCTGTGTAATCACCAATGAGCTTGGAGAAAGGGCTGGAGAAAGGAAAGGCTCAGAGAAAAGGCTCCCCCAGGCTAAGCCAATCCCCTGTATGGGAAAGCCCCTGGGCAGGTTGTGTTGGGGTTTGGTACCTGGGATTCTCCCCGGGTGTCTCTGGTCCCCGCCTTCAGGTTCTGCATCTCCCACTGCTTCTCTCTTTGGCACTGCAGAGTGTGTGGAAGAGACACCGTATGTTACTGTACTGTTCTTAAACTTTTCTTACAAAGTGTGTGTTAAGTAACAAACTTTTTGACCTGAGGGCACACGTAGAATGCCCTGATACTCAGAGAAAGAGTAAATCCCATTTCTAATTGTCTTCACTTCAGATCCTTTTTTATTGCTTTCGTTATGCCTCTCCATCACAACCAGTAACTGCTGAAGACGTGTATCAGTTGTTAATTTTTAATCCAGAGTACCTTTTATACTGCCTCCAAGTATAGTCCTTTAAACATATGTGCTCAACTCAATGGGACTGCGCCTGTGTAGTCAGCATCACTTTGTGGTAGGTCATGAATGGGACTGTATTAATACTGGCTTTGAAGATAGTCCACGTTTAATTCCAGCTAGAGAAAAAAATGGTACATGATATATAATATGAAAATTTAACTTCAACTACAAGAAAAAAATCTAAATAATATAAAGAATAGAATAGTCCAAAATAGTCCAGTTGGCAGGGACCTACAGCAACCATCTAGTCCAACTGCAAAAGCCAGCCTCCGTTTCTTTCAACCCGAATTGCAGGGATTGTGCCTGTGTTTATCTAGGAATACACGTAGGGATTACAGCAAGCACATGGGCTCCAATTTTATACCTGTGGCTTTGCGCACCCTAATTGTGAGTGCAGGGCCCAGCCCGGGGAGGGGGGCTCTGGCTGTGGGGCAGAGGCAGCTGAAGGCACTGTGGGCCACGTGGGAAGAGCCATGGGTCTGCTCCCCAGCATTCCCAGGGGATATCGTGGCTGCAGGCCTGTTACTGAGGGGGTCATCAAATAAAACTGAAATTTTCAGGGGTTTTTTTGTCAGTTCATTATGTTTTCACATCTTAAATGTCCCCCTCTCTTTTTGACTAGTTCCAGTGGATACTCTTCTAATGTGTCCTAAAATAATTGTGGGCCATTTCTTCAGTAATGAAGTGCAAGTGCTAAATGCTTGTGAGTGGAGAGTATTATCTTTTCCCTTCACACTCTTGTGAAATCCTTAAATTTATTTCCAGTTCATCATCATTCTCCATTTTTAGAACCTTCTATAAGCATATGTGTCCCTGGTTCATTCATTTGTTCTTGTATGAGAGAGTCTTTTCGTATTTTCCTCTACACAGTGAATTCTGGACTCAGAGGTAGGATTACTGCACTGTAAGAACTATTTCTTTATAGTAGTATAGAATTCACTGTTCTTATTAACTCTTTGTTAAGTACCTTTCTAAATTCTGGTACTTTCTGTACCAGCACTTTGAAGGCATGTTCTTCTTGGTAGGTTCTTTTTGGTGTACTGTGCTGACATGAGTAATATAAAAATATTGCTGGAAAAGTTCTGTGATGTTCCACTACATTTTTCTGGCTGAAGCCTTAGTACATCCTGCTGCCTTCTCTGGTTTGTTCTAGGCCATTTCTTTGTGTATGTGAAATTTACATTTTTGTTTCAGTACAGATATATTTCCTGGGTTTTATTTTTGTTTGAAACCTAAAAATCTTGGCTGTCAAATTAAATGATAGCCGATACAGTAATTCTCCCATTCCCAAAGTGTCGTCATCGTCAGGGAATGTTGAGAGCCCTCTCAGGCAGTGACAGAACCCTCAGCAAAGCCAGGTGGGGAAGGTGCAGAGTGAAGGATTTTGGCTGCAGTTACGTGGATAAGAAGTTGGATTTGTATTATTCAAAATGTAAGATAAAAGAAGGGAGCAAGGTTCCTTAGCAGAAGACACTTTGAACACAAGTGCCCGGTCAGCAGTATTTGCTGTCAGTGGTTCTACTCTTTGTCCTGTCCTCTGCTGTAATTCTGGAGGGGACAGAGCTCGAAGGAAGCGTGTGGTGGTGGGATTCTGGGGAGGAAACTGCTGAACACAGGCCAGAGCCATGGAACCTCCCAATCCATCAAACATTCTTCAAGTGTATTACATTCCTTTCAAATTCCTTCACTCCTAAGCTTCAGGGCTTAAATTGGGAACATTTAATCAAGTGGTGTTGTTTTTACTGGATGTGACTTGGATTAATTTTGTTCCAATAATCAGCGAGAATAACAGTGAAAATACCTTATGCAGCAGATTTGCCTCCTTTGGTTTACGTGGAAACTCATGCACAGGATTGTCTTCTGTGTGGGGATTCAAAAGGCAATAATCATTAATCATAAAGACTGTACACTTATCAGATCTTACTTAATTATCATATTATTCCCTGACATAATTTAATTTCTCAGATTGGCATCTAGGCTTCATCTTACAGCACTACCATCAGTGGCGGGTTTAGTGTTGCCTTCACTTGCTGTGACAGTGCAACCATTGTTTTTACCTCAAAGGACTATATTTCATGATTGTTTTCCCAAGGGAAACCATTTTCTTTGAAACAGGTCTTTCGATTTAGGCATTCCTATTCTCTGCATTACTGGGGTAACTGGACAGAATGGGAACAGACATTCCTCTTTCTCCCCATCCTGGAAAGGTCTCTTGTCCCAGGGGGTCTGGCCTTCAGGGGGGGACCGAAGGAAGGTGATGTTTGCTACAGAATGTATTTCTGAGGATCTTAAAGTCAAAAATGCAGTTTGGGTCTGTGTTTGTGGTAATTGTTAGAAGTTGTGCAGCCAAGGAGCAAAGTGCAGGAGGTGGTTAAGTGGGGGGTTGCTGCAGGGGAAGCCCCGTGCCCTCGGGCTGGAAGGGAAAGCTCCAAGGCTGGGGCTCTGAATACTGGAAATAGTTTCCCAGTTATTTACATTCTGAATAGTATATTTTACTGCAACTACAGTTGGTAGAGTCTTTCAAATTTAAAAGGTGCCTAACACAAAAAAAGGAAATCTGAAAAATCAAAATCCTGAGCCTCTGCTTTACCGGGTACCTAACTTCACATGCATGTTTTTGACACCATTATTTTCCATAGGTATATATGTATTCTGAAATATCGTTTTTGTTTAACTTTTCTCCTAGTCTCAGTGGTTCATAACAGAGTTGTTTTGTTCTTAAAACTGAAAAATTACTTATTTTCTACTTTATGTAAATGGAAAAAAATGAAAATAAATTTAATTTTGATCCATCTTGATCAAAATACTCAAATATTGGAGCCTGCTCTGAGATTCTTGCACACTTTCTATTCACTGGATATTTCTCCATGGCAGAGTTAACTCCAAGTTGTATGCATTTTAGTTTAATTTTGTTGTCTCAGTGCACAGAAACTCCTGCTTTGATTTTTGGATGTGCTTTGTGTCAATTTTTGTGGGTGAGGTTAAAGTTTGGGTTCTGCTTTAACTCAGGCAGCAACTTGTTCATTTTGCAGTGAGAATTGCACAGTTCTGTTTCTAGAACACTCTTTTCTTCCAAAGTCAACTCATAAATCTTCCCTTCTGACCATTTCTTTCGTATGCGCTGGAATTTATCTGGTAATTTATATATACATTTATTTAGCATTTGAACTTAACATTCCCTGTGCTACGCTGTATTTATATCCAGGATTTTAAAAGGTCTTGGATACAGATGCTGCATGGAGAGTCCTCCTGCTGATGTGTTGCTCAAGTGAGGAGTCTTACAGGTTTACTCTGTTGAGATTGTGCTTACTTAAGAAAGAGGGTGACTTTTCTCGGGTGTATTCCCTAGGCAGAGCGCATTCTGCAGGCATCAAATGTCCAAGGTGTTGGGTTGGAGCTGGGATGAAGGTAATTCTGTCCCGCTGTTCTTACGTGGTCACTATACACATGGAAATGATGTGATTTTATCAAAGTTCGAATGACATGGTTGGCAACTGTGATTTTACGCAGGATTGGCACTTTTGATGTTGGTGTGATTACAATCAGGGCTGTATTTATTTTCCTTCTGTCTTTGTATGAATTCCACTTACTTTGCTCAAACCCTATCCTGAATTTCTGCTTAGAGAAAATTGATGGCAGCAGCCCAATATTTATGTCATATTGTGTGTTAATAAATTATCTGTGTGCATAATGAATATAATTTAATAAATAACACATTTTAATTTTACCTTTACAATAATATAGCAAACACAAACACAATATGGTTCAATAGAGAAAACTATGAGAAAAAACAGTTTTTCAAGACTGTTTTGAAACTTTTTTGTATACACACAGAAAAATGCACACACCGTTTTTACATACTTATATATTGGACATTTATTTTTTCAGTATAGCTTTTATAGAGCCTGTACATATACAAGATGTAGGGAAATTCTAAGTTCTATAGTAGTAAAGGCTGAGTTAATTTGAAGTTAATCTGTTGATAGAAAAGCATCTTATTAAACCTTGTAGAAAGTTTTTTAAAAAATAAAACCAAGTAATTCTTGAGACTGTTTTTCCAAGTTCATGGGGAGCCTAGGTAGAGTAACATCCTGAAGCAGGCATTCTGGATTTTTCTCCCATTCTTAAAGAGATTTTTCTTTTGTTAGAGAAGACGAGACCTTTTTGTTTCCATGTGTATCAGCAATGTTTAAGTCAACCCGTGAGTCATGTTTTTAAAGCTATACAGAGGTTATCTTGTTCTGATTAATAAAAGCAGTGCTTGCTATTGAAAAGATTACCTGCTCCAGCTGTTAATCAGAAGGATAAGCAAAGCTATCAACTCCAGCATTAGCCAACTTGCAAATCAATAGTCAGGGTCCTGCTATTCTTTGACTAGCTTTAGCAGTACTTTGGATGTGGCAGAGCTCAAAAAAGAATAGCATTTACTGCAGCAGCAGCTGGTGTGAGCGAGGGCTGTGTCCTGCCTTAACTCCAACAACGAAATCTGCTGGGATGGTGGCCTGGAAGCAGTTCCGTTCCGCAAGTTAATCCAAGGACCTGGCCTTTCTTTGAAGCACAGAAAGATCCGATCTGTTTCCTGAAGAACGTAAACTGGCCACGCAAAGCTGGAGGAGCTGTGGGTGAGACTGGTTCGGGAGCTTTACAGCAGAAGCAGAGAAGTGCAGATCAGGTCCTGGCGTGAAAAGAGATAAAAGTCTTAGACACAAAAAAGAGACAAAAAAATAGTTCAGAAAAAAGACTAGTTTAGTACAGGCAAATGAGAAGAGAGAAAGGAAAAGGAGTAGGCTCTTGTGCAGAGTGTGAATCATGGAGGGCAGTGATGCTAAGAATGGGGACCCTGGGTTTTCTGTGATAAAACACAGAAGGCTGGAATGAGCAAAGATAAAAAAATCACAATATAGAGAGGTGACATGTGTCAACAACCAAGACTTGCAAAGATGTGAATTATGGATGAAAGAAATATTTCCAGGTGTAGAAACAGTCAACAGAAGTGAGTTATATTTCCAGTTCTTCAGTATTTATGTCCCTATTTTGGCCATGAGCTGTGAGCCTGTGTAGTTCTCTCTGGCCTGTGTGCCTCCCTGGCTCCCGGCTGCAATCCTGCTGCAGAGGCTTCTTCCATGGACCGTTACATTAAAGATGCAGTGCTTGTTTAGTTCTTCCAGTTTAGTGGAGAATTGAGAAATGCCAGTTTGAAATAGAGCTTTTTGAATCAGGAGGATTTTTTATTTTTTGTTGGTCTTCCAAATCCAGCAGTGCCAGTGGCTGATCCCGTTTAGCCTGTCACTTGAATCATCTTGGCTCAGCTTCCACAAAAAGATTTTCTTTTTGACAGCTTCGCTTTTCTGTTAGAATGAAGCTGGCTTGTGAGGCCGTTGTTGCAGAAGATGATGCTATCTCCCGGGTACTTTCTTTAAAGGCTTTCAAAGTCCCTGCATTAGCTTTTCTGGCACCCCAGAGATACACAGTGGAGCCACCAGCTCTGGTCACTTTGGTGCGTTGGGCTTTGTTCTTCGATGCGAGGGTTGTATGAGCACCCGAGGGGTGATGGTGCTCAGGCGAGGCAGCCTGCAGGGGTTCACCAACAGTGCCCTTGCCCATCTCAAATCCAGTGCCAGCCTTCCCCAGTCTTTAAGGTCTTGGTCTCAGAACTTCAGCTTTGCTCAATGTGGAACGTAGATCTGTTCAAAGTGTGAATGTGGGTGGGTTTTGTCCTTGATACTGTAATGGAGAAGGGGAGTTCTTGAGAGTGCACCCCTAAATCTCATCAGCAAGCAGCGCGTTGGGGAACAGCTCATCTTCATTCATGTTATCTCTCTTCCATCAGTCACTGCTGAACTGGGCACTCCTTCCAGAGTTCTGCCTTCCTTTCCTACTCTATAGGTAGAAGCAGGGTGTTTATAACTGTAGTTACAGTGTTGAATTTGCAAAGCGCCAGGATTTCTGTGGCATTGTAGCTACGTGCTGACTTGTCTCCTGCGTCGTGTGGCCACCTGCAGCCAAGCCATCATCTGAGCCATCTGCTCCAACCCTCCTCTCCCGACTCCGGTGTCCATCCGGAGCCTGGGTGCTGCTGGCAGCTACAGCCTGATGGCCATTGGGACGTGTCGGTTGCCTCCTGGGAGCACATCTTCTGGTGCAGTGTCATCTGAAAGGGATCCAGTTGGTGTGCTCCAAGACTAAACTAAAGCACAGAAGGTGAGGGGGTTTGGGAGAGTCACCGCAAAAGTGCGTTTGTGACCTAAAATACATCAACACCGTAGGCACAGCCTGTGCACCCTGGGTGTCAGCGCTGGGACGCAGCAGAGGCTGGGACAGGCTGTGCCTTCTGGCTGGTGGGCACCTCGTGTGGCCCAGCGACTTCTAGGGACCACACGGGTTGTGCTTTCCATGTCCTCCTCTGTCTGAGACAGCGCTGGCTGTGACAGTGATGGGTCACCTATGCAAAGCACTGTGCAAACACACAATCCCTGTTACATAAAATGAACATTACATTTTGTGTTGTTTGTATTTTGGCAGAAGTTTATGTTCCGTTTTTTCCTCGCCAGTCAGGATACAGAAACAATTACTCTTTGGCTCTTTCAGAAGACTTTTATGTATTTCTCAACAGGCTCCGTTAGCCCAAAGGCTTTATTTAGAGCTGCTATAATTTATATTTTGACTTTGAGTAGAATATATTGAGAAAAGGCAATTTTCTCTCTTTTTACCTTTCCACTGATTGATAATAGAGTTTGCATAAAATGCGTATAACAAGGGAAACCTCATGTAGCATATCTGATGTTTGTTACAAGAGGATGAATTGTAATCAGTCTTTATGAACTTGTGTTGGTTTTTTTTAGAGAACAGAAAGAATATTTGTCCCCTCTATGAAACGAGAGTTTATTGATACAAAAAGCAATGAAGTAGAAGATAGATCTGGAGTGTACCTGCATTATGTGTGCAAAAAATCTCTAAAGATATTTTGTGAAGCAAAATCCTCCTGGGAAGGGAGAAGAGTACCCAACATACTACTATGACTGTTTATACACTTAAGTAATTCTTGAATAATTATTGTTCAGCGAACCCATTCTAAACTTATCTGGTCGCAAGGCTCACGCTCACTGTTTTGGAATCGCTGTGTTGGTCTTTCAGGCTTCCCACACCATCGTAGAAAGCTTGGCTTCTTCCTTCTTAGGAGAAGTTTTATTTTTCAAGGGACATCACTGCTAGGATCTTATAAAACTACCATGAATCTTTTGTAATAATGGATAAAACATGCATTCTCCCAAATACGTGTATTTTCCCAGAGGAATGAAAAATTTTTTGTAACTTGGGACATCTAGTTCCACCGTGCAGAGAGATGAACTGTATCTTACAGCAAGAGGAAGATGAAGGACAATGCTGACCTCCTGGGTTTTACCTGGTCATTCTACATCATTTCTTGTGGCAGCAGAGTCCTGGTGCCCCCGCCCAGGCTGCCAGCCCCTCCGCACCGTGGGCTCAGAAGGAGGCAGAACAGAGGCGTCTGCCCCCATGAGCCTGCCGTTTGGAGCTCTGCTGGGGGTGGGGGGCTGGAGCAGCGTTTGTGTAACTCGGGAAACAAGCACTTTTGGCCGGTCGCTGGGCAATCTCAGCCCCCTCGTCACCAGCAGGTTAGCTCATACCACCTGTACCTTAGAGACACGTGCAGGGACACCCCAACTGAAGGAATGCGTGGGGTTGTTTAAGTACAAAGTAGTTCGTATACACTGCCCAATCAACGCCTCAAGAGCTTAACAGCACAAAAATAACAAGTTGTCTTGCTTTTGCACAGCCCAGCCCAAGAGTTAAAGGCAAAACCTAATAAATGTTTTATTTGTTTTGTTTTAGAACGCCAAGCGTGTTCATCTATGGCCGGCCCCAGTGCCGTTCCCTCCAGCAGCACGGTCAGCGTCAGCAAGGAGCTGATGGAGCTGCAGCACCTCATCCAGTTCCCGGAGGAGGTGGCCAGCATCCTGACCGAGCAGGAGCAGGACCTCTACCGCAAAGTGCTGCCCATCGACTACCTCTGCTTCCTCACCAGGGACCTGGGCAGCGCCGAGTGCCAGAGCAAGCTGCGCTCCATTAGAGCTTCCATCTCTGCTACTGTTCTTTCCTCCCCCAGTGGGGAGCATAACGCTGTGGAAGATCTCGTGACGAGGTTTAATGAGGTAAGACAAAACTTCTAAATTATTTTTCATGAGGGTTATTACCTGGTTTGTGGGTCAGTTGTGTCCTTTGTCTCTCAGACCTGAATTTGGCTGGAATGACCAATTTTTGAAACCTAAGTTCAGGTGACCAGGGGATTCAGCTCAGTAACTTCCACCGAGTTTGACGGGAGTTATGTGACCGATTTGCTCAGTCAGTTTGGAGAACTGCAGCCTAATCCTTTCTTGCACCATTGTAAACAGGAAGAAAAAAATTACAGACTTCTATTTCTTCGTATATATACTGACAGTATGGGGTATAGTTTCAGTCAGTTTATTATTTTGTTCAGGAGCTGAAGTTTTATTTATTTGTTTTGGGTTTTTGTAGACTAAGCATGATCTTAGGAGTCAGCACAGAAGTATTATAAACTAGAAGTTCCTGTATTCTGCATAATGTAACTACACTAATCTGCACTATTTATTTATGTATTTAATCACTGTGTGTGTCTTGAATGTTGTTATACAAAGAAGCGTCATTTTTCAGGACACACTTCCATAATCATGAGGTCTTCACTAAGGTTTTTCTCTATTTTTAGTACGGTGATCTTCTGATGAGTTTTTAATAGAAAACTGAGCAAGGATGAGAAAACTGTAAAAAAAATTTTCCAAATTCCACCCCAAAAACCCAAAACAAACCAAACAAAAAACCACCCCAAACCCTAAATAAAGGTGCAGAGTTTAGCTGCAGAAAAATGGAGCAATTCCTTTCTTCCTTTTTTGTGTGAACGATATGCAATTTTAGCAGTTTCTAGAGTCATAGAAGAGGAATAAAGCCCCCACGGCGAGGGCCCTGGGGAGAGGCTGCGGTGGCCGAGCTGCAGTGGGACCTGCTGGGGCACGGTGCGCTTTGGTGGGACCTTCTGCCGTCGCCTGGGCAAGCTGGACTGCCCGTCACGTGTCCTGCCACCGAGCAGCCACGGCACTTGTCAGAAATGGCTGAGACTGTTCCGTGTCAACGAGACTTTTAACATTAAAGTTGCCTTTTGGTAAAATAGTCAATGTTATCTTTTAGTATTAGAGGTTTGTGACTTTGCAGGTTTTGTAGTCTGCTTGTTTGGTAGCGCTACAGGACAATTTTTCATATAGTTTGAATTAGTTCCTGACTATCTGGTGCATAGATTATATAATACTTAGTGCAGTGGATTACTTTAAGTATAATTTGGAATAACTTTTTTTAAACATAGATGTTATATGTTTAAATGGAGTTATTGTACAATATTTCCTGCTTGTAATAAATCACTGTTTGCTCTCTGCTCTCTCTTATGGTGCAGTCTGTGAGTTGCCGTGGCCAACCACAAGCGGGAATTTTCAATATTGCTTTGTTTATAAGTGGCAAGAAAATTCTTGCGCGAAGTCATGCTTTTCTTGGCAAAAGTCAGTGAGCATTTGCTGATTGTTTTTGGCATTGCCTATAGAAATACTGAAGTGTATTTATAATGTGGGAGCCAGAATGACTTTTGGGATAACAAGCTCCTGATACATAATGGGAAAAAAATAATTTCATGCCATTGTTCTGTTAAATGAGCAATTACAGTAGATAGAGGATTTTTTATAAAGCAAGATGCTTTTTAGTAATTTTTCTGACACTCACTACATTGTTCATGAGGAATGCTTTATAACTCTTCTCTAAAATGATAGTCAATATTTGCTGTTTTCTTACATAAGGGAACTTATTTAATAGAAAAAATACTGACATTTTCATGGAAGCTTAGATTGAGTGACAGCTTCAGGAGTATTAGAAAATAAATTAAAAATTGAAAATAATGAAGATTAAAATATTTTCAAATTATTCAAGTATTTTTTTTAAAGTGATTTTAAGTGGAAAAATAGAGGGGAAAGAATGGTGGTATTGAGGTAAATTTTACTAGTATTATTTACTGTTTAAATTGCAGTAACTCCCAGAACCCCCCGTTGTTGGCTGAAGGTGGGACTCCCTGTGACTGCAGGGTGCCGGGGGACACACGTCCTATGGTTCCCTTGTACCTTAGATAGGTTTGCTGTTACAGTCCTGATGTTTCCTGGGTGTGGATGGTTTGAATACCGTTACTGCTGACGTGCACAGAGTATGAATATCTGCGATGGCTTGTGTCAGCCGTGCTGGTTCCTGTTGGCTGGTGGTGCTGGGTGTGAGCGATGGCACGTAGAGGGGTGCGAGGGGGACGGGAGAGACAGCGCTGACGGGGGGTCAGCCGGGAGCGAGGGCGTGGGAATGGGCTGTGGAGATTTGCAGAGCTCCATCAGAAACCAGTTGCCCTCTGATTAGGGATAATTGGTAGGTAAAATTGGTACTAGGAGACAATTCACACAGCTGTCTTTCCTTGTCATGGGTTTTCAAGAATCCGTTTATTCCCTCTGAGGTGGCTGCCACGACAAGAGCTTCGGCACCCAGTGACTTGTTTCAAAAATCTCTTTTGAGAAAGGTCAGTCATGAATGATCTGCTTGAATCCCACAAAATTGGATGGATTTGGTTTTTATTTATGGTGAAGATTTTGGGCTAGACGTGTTTGGTATCAGTAGCTGTAAATAAGGCCCATAGTCTTTAGAAGTTGAAATAAAACTGGAGTTAGATGAGAGTGGAGACTTGGGCACGACGTGTACTCGTCAGCGAGACACAGCTGGGATTTCATTTGCTTCTAATAATATCCATTGATCGTAGAGTCTTGTCAGAGCAAGGCAGTGGATCAAGCTACAGACGGGTATTCTTTCCTGTTACTGAATGTAATTAAAAGCTGATTGTGAATTAGTGGCCTCTCTGAGAGGAGGAGAGTGAGGTGCAGTGACATCTGCCTTTGCAAAACTTTTGGCTTTTGGATCCTCTAATAAAAATGACAGTAGTGATGTATTTTCCTGCTCTGATGGAGCACTGACTACTAGAAACTTAGTTTTCATGGAGGGACGAGACCCATGGGAGGAGAGCGCTCAGGAGATTGGAGCTGGCAGGGCCCTGGGGCTGGAGGGATCAGGACACGGCTCCTCCCTGTGTGCCAGGGCCCGGAGAGCGGTAACAACAGACTTCCTTCCATCTCTCCTGTGGCCTTTCTCTTCTCCACTGAGATCTTTCCCTGGTTCTTGTATGTGTTACCACTACTGGGTCTCATACCTTTATGCTACACCACAGTCTCCTGGGCATCTCTTTCTTTTCCCGCGCCTTTACCCCCAGTCCTGCGTGTCCATGGTTTTACTCCCAGCCACTCTCCACCAGCAAAGCCACCTCAGAAACCTCAGCTCAATGCACCTGCTCTAAACAGTTATTTTCATGTGGACACTTTAAATAATTTCAAGCATTGCTCAATATAAACATGAAGAGTCTCTTGCAACTTGATCTTTCTGGCCACAGCTTCAAGTAAAAGAAAAGCAATATGAATTCACAACAAAATGAAGCCTTTAATTTCCCACCCTGAGGTCCGGGTACAAAGCAGTAGTGATGTCTCTGACTGAAAGGTCATTCCAGCAGTGGTCTGAGGGCACTTCCCCTCTGGAACTGGAAATGCAAAATAAGGACTTCATTATGTAAGGGGATTTTTTGGGAAGATTGCTAGAAGATAAGATCTGCTGCAGGGTGGCGCTGCTGCTGGGGTGCCATCGTCATTTGTCCTTACGTTCAGTAAAGTTCAGTCAAAATATGGCAGTTTAGGCCACTAAATGGTAATGATAGTTTTATTTTTAATGGTTTAAATTCATAAGATTTCTTCATTGTTCATTCAAAACACAAATTAAGACCCTCACTAGCAAAGCAGAGACATATCGTTTTACTGAAATAATGGAATGTAAATTAATATTGTGCTCTGTCTCTTAGTTCAGCATTTTTTTGCAGTGCCTAAATGGGTTTGCATAATACTTTAAAAAAAAATTGTGTTTGTACAAATATCAAACTGTTTCCAGTCCTTGTTTGGAAGAGTGTTTAATCAGATTGAAAAGGGTAACTGTTCCCTGTAAGGTTATATACTTTCATTCAGGCACGTGAAGTGAAGGTAATGCCGTTTGAAATACTGATAAGGGTAATTGTTTTACATGGATTATTCATGTTCTTTGGATTTTACTTGAATTTCTTGATTTTATCAAACAAAATCATTAAAACCATAATGTCTTGGTTAAGTGGGTTACAGATTGTCACGCTTATCCTTTGGATACCTGAAAAATCAACTTACTGGTTTGTTTCTTTCAGTGTTAAAGTTGCTTGCTTTCCTGCTCCAGTGTAGGCGGTAGTTACCTCAGCTACGGTTTATCACAGAAGGATACCCGTGGCTAATTTTCATGTGTTAGGGAAGGTTTGTACTGCAGTCTTACTCTGTGGTAAGCCAAAAGATTTTATTTCTCCTTGCTGGCAATGGTAAATGTTAAACTTCAGGTACACAGTTGTGTGTGCTCATTTCACCTCTGCGTCCCTCAAGTATTATGAAGGTCCTAAAAAATGTAATATAAATATAGAAGACATCATTTCTTCCACGTAGCATCACCCACTGAAGAATATAGCTTGGGAATTGCTGTAAAAGCCTTATAAACTTTAGTTTCATAGAATCATAGAATGGTTTGGGTTGGAAGGGATCTTAAAGGTCATCCAGTTCCAACCCCCCTGCCCTGGGCAGGGACACCTCCCACCAGACCTGGTTGCTCCAAGCCCCATCCAGCCTGGCCTTGAGCCCCTCCAGGGATGGGGCAGCCGCAGCTTCTCTGGGCAACCTGTTCCAGTGTCTCACCACCCTCACTGTAAAGAACTTCTCTCTAGTATCTAATCTAAATCTCCCCTCTTCCAATTTAGTTTAAGGTGAGTTTATTTATTTTTCAGTAAAAAAATGCTGTAAGTCAAAAAAAGTGTCTTCCTGCTATTAATTCTGACAGTTGAGTTATAGGATCTTTTCTGTCTATTCAATTGCCATTTTAAAAAAAGACAAATTAAAAGGAAATTCTGAAAATCAGAACAGAAATCTCTGCAGCCTTCTGGGAATGTGATGTCCTGAATGAACAAGGGAGGTTTGTCTGTCCTAAATAAAGGTCTGTCATTGCTACAGGTGTGAAAAATTCCCAGTTAAGTAAGTTGAAACATTGAATGATGCTTAGTCACTGGCTTAAAAATATTCACTGTCTGTTTGAAGATTAACACGGAGTATAACATGCCATTCCCAAATGCATTAGCAATATTTAAGTTGCATTTCTTTGAAAACTTTGCTTAAAGTAAGACAAAAAAACTTAAAAAAAATTTTATTGAAAAGAAGATTTCAATAAGTAAGAAATAATTTAAATAGTTAAACTAATAAGTTAAAATGCTTAGAGAGGATATATAGATGATCTCAAGTATCTTTAAGTACTGAGTTTGTCTTGAGCCACAAACTGTGTTTCCTGGACGTGGATGCAGATCCCGTGTGCTCTGACTGAGGTTTGGAGGAGGCTCCTGAACCTCTGAAAATTCCCACCTGAGGCCACTTTACAACATTCTCGGTGTGAATTTGGCACAGTGCTGTCGGTGCTTCTCTCTAGTAGGTCACCAGAAAACATTTAAATCTTAATTAAGTATCTATTTGATTTGTTTGTTTACTACTTAATAGGCAGTAATCTGAAGGCCGCTCGTTTTCCTCCATCTGAATGGAAAGAGGGATGTTATTATGGGCTGGCGTGGGTCGTGTTTCAGTTGGTGGCTCTTCTGTGTCTCACAGGCAGTGGATGGTGCTGGTGGAGCCAGGATGCACTTTCTCATACTTCTCAGAGTCATCAGCAGCACAGTGGAAATCTAATTATAGCTTTGCTGTGATGGTTTCTGTTCTGGAGGGAGTTTAAAATGAGTTACGTAAACAGAGCTCTGTAAGTCCAGTGTGGTAAAAAGGAAACCAAGGAACTAATGATGAATGTGTCAATACTGTGTGTCACGCAGAAACACGGGTGTGCTCAGAGCTGGCCTCTGCTCTGCTGGGAGCTGCGTCTGGCGCAGAGGGACACACACAGTGCCTGAGGAACCCCAGTTCTCAGCTTTCACTTGAGTGAAGATCTTGAAGAGTTTGTTATTTCTTGAACAGCATCTGTGCAGAGGAAGCTTTATGCATCCCAGGCAGCCGAAATGTAGTGTATGGATTATCAGGAATTTTGGGGATCTATACCAGTGGCAGCTGTACAGTCGTTTGAGAATGTGGGTGGTTCCTATGGAGGCTTTCCTTGGAGAACGTGCTCTGGACTGTTCATGGGTCTGTCAATAAATCACAGAATTCATAAGTGTGTTCAGTGAGTATTGTTTAATGTTTGTATTTTTTAATTAATAAACTTAAGTTTCTCTAAGTCGTCGAACATGTTTCCTGAAAATCACAGTCCTTTCCTCTTACCTGCATTTCAGAGTTGTTTGTGTGTTGTTCATTTTACCTATGTCCGTTATGACTAACCATCTCAATGCCATACCCAAGCTATTTCAGTATGCAATGATTTAGGACATTGTTCTTCATGATGAAGAAGAGTGGCTCCCTCAGCTCCACGTGCCTGGGGAGAACAGAATCTCCTGGGGGCTCGGGGCTGGGAAGTGCCCTCCGTCACCTCCCGTTCTCTGCTCCTTCCACCACATCTCCCACCTTCCTCACCGCTCCGAGGCATCTCCAGGAAATGTGAAAATCCTGGAGTTTCTAACGCTGGCGTGTTCCTTGTGTTTCAGGAGTGGGTTGTATCATTAGATGATGGGTTCTGCCCCTGTTTCTGCCCCATCTGTTATATCTCCCTTTGCCTGTTCTGTTTTAAAATGTAGAGATTCAGACAATTTAGTTTTCCTTCTTGTTTAGTGAAAGATTTTTTGAATGTCTTCCCGTAAGTCTGTTCTTGCCCTGCGAGAGGAGCGAGTGTAAACTGCCTGGGAGGCTGTTGCTGCCCTCTGCACCCTGTGTTGCTCTGCCACAGCCATGTGCCTTCTCAGGGCTGCAGCGGCTCGTTCATCCCAACCTTGATGGGCTTTTGTAAGAGTTCACCAGGACTGATGATAGCCGTCCTGAACTCTCTATGAAATAAAACTTCAGCGAGCGACTGTCCTGGTTTCAAGGTTGCTCCTCAATGGGGAGTCCCAATTCGATTGCCTTCTCAGACATCCTGTAGTGATTTTGATCCTGATTTCTCCTGACCATTACATCTTTACTACTTTAGATTGAAACACATCTATTTAAAATTGTGTTATTCTTTAAAGTGTTTAAACACGTATTAATCAAACTGTCATTACCACGCTTGGTATTTCATACCAAACGCTGATTTTTTTGGTGAGATTGCATGTTTAGCATTTGCATTCCCTGATGGACCCTCTTCTGGAAAATGGGAATAATATCCAAAACCAATATGTAGATTTTTTCCAGTATACACAAACAAGTCTATGCCAACCTTGAATTACGGATTTAACTGTTTTGTTTCACAATTTCTGATATTTTAATGCATTTAATTTATCACCTTTTATTCTGGTTTTCTGTCATGCAGTGCTCTGGTGTTTCTCTATACATTCGTGCTCTTCAGCTATACGTTTTAGTGGATGTTTTCCCTGTCAGTACAAATGCATTTACGTTTCCATGTAAATGCATACATTTCTCATGCTTGTTTTTTTAAATAAAAGTCTGTGCCCCCTGGGGGTGAACTAACATTTTCTAATCCTTAGTAGCCTCTCCTCACACGGGTGTTGTCTGTAAAGGCTTGAATCCTTCAGGACCAAAACATGGACCTCATGTCAGTAAACAAATCACATTTATTGCTTCCTAAGTGTTTACACAATGACAAAAACCAAGCCCCTGGGGAATCATATTGTAAAAAGGAACAGTTGGTTTAAATTAGGTTTCCATGTGAAATATAACTGCTTTTTATGGATGTTATGGGAACATAAACTGGAAAGAAAATCTGCACACTGATACAATGAAGGTTTGAATTTTTTTGTTTAAATACAAGCAGAATCATGTACTAAGTTAATTTCTGGTTCTGGTGTTAATTAATCACCAAACAGAAGTTGTAGTATGGTCACACTTAGGAAGTGGTGGGGGTTTTGTTCACTTCATTTGCCAATAGGTAATGTGAATTATTTTAAATGCTCAGTGCATATAGGAGTTAGCAAATTTGTACATTAAATACAACTACCAGTTTTGTGAAATTAAGCAAAAATAAAAACTCCAGTTTATGAGCTGTGACTGTCCCTGTTGCAAGAACAAGGGTTATTCAGTGTGAGGCTGAGATTTGGAAGCTGTATCAGTGAGAATTCACCCTTTGGATCTCTGGCAGCATTAGAAATCAGCGCCAGCTTAAGCTGTTCATTTTCTTCCGTGGCCTGAATGTATATTCATAATCTCTTCTATTAAGATGCAGAACTTTTTGGTTTAATATCAAGTATTTCTAGAGTAGTTAGTGATTTACGTGTTGTGAGAGTGGCTGTGTAAGGTGTGTTTGCAGTGTACTTGTGACTGGGCTGTGAGTGGGTGAGGAGAATTTTGATTGGTGCCCTCCTGATGGAAGGAGACCAAAGAACCCCGTGTTATCCACCAAGAATGCATGAATGCTCCCAGTGACAGGCTTTGGCTGACTGCACTGTCCCTTCTGTTTCCAAGGTGAGCTCCTGGGTTACCGGGCTGATCCTGACGGCAGGTTCCATGGAGGAGAAACGGGAAGTCTTCTCATACTTAGTACATGTGGCAAAATGCTGCTGGAATATGGGCAACTACAATGCCGTGATGGAGTTTCTGGCAGGGCTAAGGTACTGGCAACTCTTTTTTTCAATGGCTTTTCAGTGATGGCTTACGCTGCGGCTTCTGTTGAGCAGACGTCTCTGGAGAACAAGGGACTGAACGGAAATCCGTGGCTAAATCACATCGTCTCACCCTGGGACTTCCTAGTAATGCCTTTTGCACAAACAAAGCATGCTAAAAGTCTTTTTCTTCAAAATGCTCTGGAGACACCATCGGTTTTCCTGGTACATGCTAAATATGTTACATTAGAAAACATACCTTTTTTATAAAGAGAAAATTTTAAAATGTGAAAAGAAGATGGGAAGACAGTTGTGGTTTATCTAATCAACTAAAACTAATGGAATGTGGGGTCGGAGTTTCCAGAGTGCAAGTGGAATATAGACCTGGTAGCATTCTAGAAGGGTCAGTCTTAAATTGTAAAAAAACACAAACAACCCAGACCAGCAAAAACCCCCAACAAATGCAAACACACAGCTAAACCTCTTTTTTTAACTCCTCCAATTTCCTTATAGTGACTGACGTTGGTATCTCCTGCTGTCGTGGTCTTACATGGCCAGACCTGTGGTGTCTCCAGGAGCAGGACAGGGTTTGGGGTTAGGGATGGGGTCAGGGACAGGGTTTGGGGTTAAGGACGGAGTTAGGGACGGGGTTTGGAGTTGGGGACAGTTTGTGGCTGTCCTGCAGAAGGGCAGGTTGGTGCAGGGCCAGGGGAGCAGGAGAGCGGTGCCTCCACGGGCAGTTCAGCGGCAGCAAACTGGACGGAACGGGGAAGAGTTAAGATCAGATTTCCCATCTCTGGGCCCTGCCCCTCCTTGTATATGGCGTTTGTGTAACAAAGCTTTAAAACTGTTTGGTTTGTCGCTCTTTGTGGTTTAGTAAGGATTTTCATTGAGCTATTTGTTTACATTTTTGGTATATAAAACACGTTGAAACACTCACAGACACAAGGCGCCCGCCTTTCTAGGCTGAACGCGTCCGCAGTCCCCAGCCATGTCAGGCATGAGGGGAAATGCAAAGCAAATTTAGGGCTTAATTTTATCTCTAATGCATCTGCACAGCAGAGGGGAAGGAGAGGAGGGGAAGGCTAGTGCTGACCAGCAGTGTTTCTGGGACAGGGAGTCGGGCTAAGGGTGTCCTGCTGTCAGCATTCCTACAGAGCTGTAGGTGCGTGGGGCCGGGGGCAGAAGGGCTGTGCCATGGCAGAGACACAGCTCCGGAGGGGAGAGACCTCCTGCAGGACTCGCACTCCCTGGGGAGCATCAGCAGCTATTTCTGCTTAAAATCAAAGATTCTTTTCATCTACAGCGCTGCACTGGGGGCTGAGAGCTGGAACATGGTCCCGTTCTATTTATTTCCCTGAAAAGGAATAATTTATTTTGTGAGTGGAATGGGAAAAAAAAACCAATGTAAATTATTTTAAATACATTTAATTTAAAAAAAAAAACAAAACCAACCTTTGCTAAATTTATGGATTGTTCATAATACAACTAAAGGAATTGGTAATAAACCATCTGGTTTATCTTTGTGCCATTTCCTTAATCTTTTCTTATTTTTTCCCAGGCCCTTATAAATCTAAGGCACTGACACAAGGACAATGCCAGAAAGCCTGCTTGTATGTCTTATGCAGCTGGGCTTTCATTAAAGTGTCTGATTTCGCTCCGGTAGATCAGACTGGTTCTCCTTTTTAGTTTTGTTCTTTATTAATTCAAAGGGGGGAAGATGGTCCACCAACCAGAATTTTCATAAAAATGACGACTCTGATGTCATTCCTTCTTTTCTGAGTAATGACGATAATTTCCGCTATTACACGTATGCTGCAAGTGCTGAACTTGAATGTAAATGTTTCAAATTTTTTTTAGTAAATGTTGTGATCTTTTTATGCAATAATAGGTCAAGAAAAGTCTTAAAAATGTGGCAATTTATGGACCAGTCTGATATTGAAACCATGCGCAGTCTGAAAGATGCGATGGCACAACATGAGTCATCATCCGAGTACAGGAAGGTGGTCAACAGGGCTCTCAATATCCCCGGCTGCAGAGTCGTTCCTTTCTGCGGGGTGTTCCTCAAGGAGCTGTGTGAGGTTTTGGATGGAGCATCGAGCCTCATCAGGCTCTGTCCACGATACAACTCCCAGGAGGAAACACTGGAGGTAAATGGGGCTGATTGTTCATAGCCATCCAGTGCTCTATTTTATATTATTTTATTTAATATTATTAGTTATTTATACAAAGGCATCATTCAGTAAAAGTTTTCCAAACCCATTCAGTTACATGGAGCTCGGTTGAATTCCCATAGTTACTGTAGGGCTTTAGGCTTGGTTGGTTGTGCCGAGTTCAGTGTCAGAGTACTGAGAACGTAACGGCAGTACCAAAGGCTCATGTTTATACTTTGGGTGAAGTAAGTACGTAAATCCTGAGAGATGTAACTGCTTTCTGTTAAAAACTCTGACCTTTTACTTAACTCACTGGAAATTGGAAGGTTTTCAGTTCTTTGAAAACAGAATTCAGATACTCAGTGGATCGAGCTTCTCTACGAAAGGAAGCAATTCCTTTGAGTTTTATTGTTGTGGTTTTAAAAGAAAAATGCCCCTGTTACATGAAAAGGTTAATACTGAGGCTTTTAAAAAGTTTTCAGGAGTTACTGTAGCTTCTGTTACTTGATTTATGCAGTGATTTGGTCTGTCTAGGGTTGGAAGTAGGTACAAAATCCCATTAGAAGCTAATAAGAAATATATGCTAAATATTCTTAATTCATGTAAAAATGTCTCCAGTGAGAATCAGATGACATGATATTCTATTTATTACTATACTAATCTTTTAGATCTCTCTAGTTTGTTTCAGATTACAGTGGACAAGATAATTTCTTGCAACGAGTAGGCCAAGATGGTTTAAATAATCCAGAAAAAGAATCAACAGCAAACAATATTTTTCAAACTATTCGGAGCTGCAATCGCAGTTTGGAATCTGAAGAGGGCGAAGATAATTTTAGTGAAGGGAGTGATTCAAGAAAAAACTCTTTGAAGGACAAAAACCGGTACCAGTAGGTCTCGTTTTATTTTCTATCGTCACCTGTATGTTTCATGTTTTTAATTTTCAGTTTCCTTTTACCAAGGCTTGCTTGTAGAAATAAGACTTGTCTTCCCTTGTATTTATCCTCTTCCTATTCAGAACTTTCCTCCCTGCAGTTATGCTAAGTATCTGGTACTCAAATGCTTGGAAACTCTCTGTATAGTTCTATTTTCCCTCATGATGCAATTACTTCCTCTCACGATACGGGTAAATCCTTTTTGTCTTACACATGGGGCTTTAAAAATCCACAGTTATGATTGCAATTTTGATCTGTGGTGACAGGAATAGCACCAGGACATAGCTGTTATCAGAGCTCAGAACATTACATTCTGCCTGCTCTGGCAACGTTCTGCCCCCACCGAAAACAAAGGTTATTTATTGGCCTTCAAAAGACCACTTCTTTTAAGGACATGTTCATTTGAAGGTTTTAAATTATGTCCAGTAAACATTTGTGAGTCAGTGCACATTTTGTATTTTCAGGCTGCTGTAGTCCTGCTATTTTACATAGAAGTTTACTTAATTGTGCCCCATGTAGAAAAGCCCCGTGGTAATCTCAGACTCTCACTTTGAAGACCTGGTGTATTCTGTACCATTCACCAGCAAGAAATAGGGTAAACGCAGCGTTTGAGACATGGCTTGTTCTTCTAGAACCTTGCTTTGCAGGGAAGTTGCAGCCCATACAGACATAGGAGGGTCTGAGTCACAGAACTGTGCCCTTCAGAGGGGAAGCTCTGTAACATTACATGAGGGCTTGCATAAAAGAGCCTGCTTCGGCCACTGCTTGAGTTATTTTATTGATAATGTGTATCAGAAATATCCATATGCTCGGAAGGATCCAACATATTTCAGCTACTTACAAGTAAAATCTAATAAGTGACTGCCTGAGAAGGAACTACCATCTTCCTGTTTTAAATGCATTTATTTCATTAACATGCAATTCCAAATTTCATTTCAAATAAATAATCATTATTTCCTGAAAGAATGGTTTCTAATGGAATTATTCACATCTGGCTGTAGCTGCTTCTGGGAAGCGGAGCAGCAGATTAGGCCGAGACAGACAGACCCCTTCTCTGCCTGTTTATATTGTCTCTTGGCTTCAGTTCAAATACCGGCTTCCAGGAATTATTTTTGTTAATTAATATGCTCTAGAACCAGCTTGCAGCTCACAGTTCAGATGGAGAATAAGCTAGGATGAGCAAGGAGGAGTTGAAGTATACCAGCAGCCGGGGGCGATGGGGCAGGCTGTGCCCGGGGGGAGCGGGGCCGGGGGCCGCAGCGGCTGCTCCCTTCTGGGGCTGGGAACAGCCAGAGAGGGCCCAGGAAGAAACTCGGGTCTCTCTTCTTGTGAGCCCTAAGTCATCTTTGTATACAGTATTATAAAATCCAAATTTATAATAATTATGTACTACCTCATAATGGTAATATTGTGATTATAAAGGCAGAAAAAGACACTGTGTAACATGTTTCTCATTACTTTAAAATTGCAAGGAAGGTTTTCAGTCGGTTTGCCTTTTGCTGATTGATGTGGGTCAGTATTGTGGAGCATAGATCTACCAAAGCTGATGGGTTAGTTTGATTAGAAGAAAATGAAAGGTATCTGTTAAATCAGTGGGTAGTGGGTGTAATTAGTGAATGAATAAACTCTGTCACTCTCTAATCAGTGACCTTTCTAATCACCCTGAATTTCTGCACATGCCAGATAAATATCAAACTTGTGAACTTCATATTGACAGTTCACAAATAAACAAAGGTAGGTAGGAAAAGATAAAAAAATTCAAGTTTGAAATACAGTTTTTATAGAAGTGTTAATAGGTGACCTATGAGGGTACTTTAAACTTCCATGCATCGGTTGATTAGCCTGGGCTCATCTTCACTTTTAAGCTTTCCTAATTACAGTAAATACCTTTTCAAAAACCAGGAGAAAACCTCAAGATTTTTTCTTTTCCTGTCCCGTGCAATTTTCCCCTCTCCAACTGTAACCTGTTTTAACCTTTCCTCTGTTCTCTCTTTTCACTTCCTTGCATCTCAGTGCAGCACATGTCACGAGAGCTCCTGATCCCCGCCGAGTTCTGTAAGTGTGTCCCCGTCCCTGCCCCTTGGGCCAGCCTCCCCAGGAGCCTGGTTCTGTGTGTGGTTCCCTGTGTGCTCACCTTTCCTGCTGCTTGGGCAGTCCATCCCACTGCTATCCATGGGAAATAGGGCATTCACAAAGCTCTGCCCTTTCTGGCTCCCTCCAGCCTGGCACATCTAGTCTCACAATATGTTTTCTAGTGGGTTTGCAGAGACTTATTTGGTTGTTTTGAGGTTATGGGAAAGAAAGAGCTGCTTTAGTTTTTAGTTGCTTGCTAAATTTTAAAATCTTAATCTTGTAGAATAAAAGTAAATATTTTAATGTACAAGTGTCTGGTAAGAGTCTGGTAAGTTTATAGCAGCTCAATTCTAGTGCATGACCTTTATTGTTAGGAAGATTTCTTAAGGAAATAGAGCTCCAGTGAAGGCTGACAGAGTTATTCTGCCTTTGTCAGTCCCCTCACGAAGCAGTAAATCCTCAGGCTGTTGGCCAGGTTTTGCTAAATTTGGTGGAGAGGTAGAGATCTTACTGATTAATAAATTGATAGAGGAATCATTGGAATTGATATCTGGAATAAGGGGAAAATTGAAATGAATCAGTGTCCCAGGAAGAGAAGAGTTTGAGGAAGAACTAATGGCTGTTCGTGGTGTTTAGCTCAGGGAGATACGTGACTGAGGAGAAATCACAAGCTGGTCTGGATTTTATTGGCCAGTTATCCTTAGGAAAATAGGCTTCATTAGTTGTGGTGTACATGGAACAGTTTGTTCTTTTTATCTTCATTAAAGCACTACCAAAATATTGAACAGTTGTGCTTTCATGTGTGTTAGAAGCTTCTGCAGGGATGAAATTGTATTTAAACTGCCTTACTTATTAATTCAGTAATGTTGCTCTTTATCTGCTCTTTCTAATGATGGTAAAATATTTCAAAAATTTTGGTTGCTGCATACAAGTGTCATATTAATAATTTGCTTGATAAAATTAAATTTTCTAATGGAAAGTGTCTGATAAAACTCTTTCTGCATTCTTATAAGGAAAGTATGTATTTTAGCCCCTGTCTTATGAGTGTTAATCAGAGAATTATATAACGTGAACAGTCTGCACATGAAATCAATAATAGAAGAGAGATTTGAAGTTCTCTCTTCAATCCACTAGATCCTGCTGACAGTTTCTGCATATGGCACTTGATATCTCAGCTGAAGCAATCTTGTGCTGTGGAGTTAGAAACTGGAGTCACTTGGCTTTAAGATCCCAACAGACCTTTCCCAAAAGGAATGTTTGGAAAGTTCTAAGCAAATATATTGTTACAAGAGTTTTAATTAATTGTAGCAGCATCTATTAATGAATTCAAAATTGCAATAACGTAAACTGTAATACTGTAAAAACTACAGATGTTCCTCTAAGTCCAAATTCCATAGTGGTGATAGGATTATTTTTATTTAAACTACAGAAGAAAAAATATTTGTCAATCATAGCATAAACCAGCACATGTATCGCTGAATGTACGTCTCTCACCTTTGTTCCCGTACAGGTTTATAATTGGAGACCTTTCAGACTCTGAAAACGATATATTTGAGCAGCTGAAGGAGTGGGACACCAACACAGCTGAAGAGCAGCAGAAGGCTTTCTGTCACGGGATAGAGCTCATTCCCTGGTACGTGCTGTCTGTCCGGGCTGACGTCCACCAGTTCATGCAGCAAGGGGCCACCGTCATCCACTACGACCAGGAGACCCATCTCTCCGCGCGCTGCTTCCTCCAGCTGCAGCCCGACAACAGCACTTTGACTTGGACAAAGCCCACTACGGTTTGCCCTGCGAACGCCAAGGCAAAGCTGGGTGTGCTGGGTAATACTGCTGAGCTGGGTAAATACCAGTTTCTGGGGAATACTGGGCTGGTGGAAGGATTTTTGGACTTGTTTTCAGCCAAGGCTGTGTATATGGGACACTCTGGCATTGATATGCACACTGTGTGTGTTCAAAATAAACTCTGTAATATGTCCCTGGAAGAAAATGGTATAACACTACTCTATGGACTTCAGACTACTGATAATAAGTTGCTGCACTTTGTTGCTCCGAAGTACACTGCCAGGATGCTGTACGATGGCTTGCTGGAACTGACTAAAGCTGTAAGAAAAATGAGGAGATTCCCTGACCAAAGATTGCAGTGGCTACGGAAACAGTATGTCAGCCTTTACCAGGTAAAAGAACCTGTGATTTTGGGTAAGAAAAGTTGAAAGATGTCAGCAACTTAATGTAATGCAATTAGTTTCTGTTCTATGTAAGCTAAGGTTAAAGATGAGCAGCAGGTCTCCAACTCTGGAACGTGGCTTAAGTCAATAAGATCTGATTCCCTACATAATGTTCTGTCAAACCTTGCGTGTTTTCAATACGCTGAAGTTAAATCTTCTTTTATTATGAAGCTCTTCCTATGCTTGGAGTTTTAGAATAAGTATTTTATTAAAGTAATGACTGTACTTGAAAAGGGTGCTGAAATACTGTGTGATGAGAGTTAGGGCCAAGAAAACCCCGAAATGGCAAACAAAATAGCCCTTGGGTATTCATGCAGTAATTAAAAATTGCCTCCTCTTGATGTTTTGTCTTTTATTGGTTCCTTAGAGATGTCTATACTATTGCTTCAGCAAATGTATCTGCTGCTGCTCCCCTTGTTTTGTTAACACTGGATTTCTGCAGGAGGATGGAAGGTTTGAGGGCCCGACCTTGGCGCAGGCCGTTGAGCTGTTTGGAGGCAGACGGTGGAGCGCGAGGAGCACGAGCACAGGAACGCTCACCAAAAGCACCGAGAAACCCACTGTGCAGAGGAACAACACTCTGGGAATAAGCACAGCTAAGAAAAAGAAGAAAGTGCTTATGAGGGTAGAATATTCTGTTCCTTACCGGGCTGATGTGTTTCTGTCCTACAGTTACAGTGCAGTAACTGCGTTCTCAACCAGAGAAAAGGAGTTCCATGAGCATTTTAGAACTGTTACGGCAGTTTCAGGTTTTGGGCTTACTGTTTTCCAATGGTTTGCATCTCTTGTCTCATGCTTGAAGCATTCTCGGGACACATGGGCGTTGGGGCTAGTACAAGGGGATGGAATCTTGTTGAGACCTTTAGGTGCTACCTCAGTATAAAGGTAAAATATTGGTCCATAATAAAATATTAAAGTGTGAAGTGATGTTTGGAGACCAGTGTCAGTCTGCATGCTCCTTTTTGCTTGCGTGTTCCCCAAACCATCACCACAGTTACTCTGCCTCATTTAGCACACAGTGTTATCTTAGGTGGGTGAGAGGAACACTGAGCCTTGTCTGATGGTCTCCTGTCTTCTCCTGGGCTCAACCACTGTTAGCGACAGCCAAGGGAGAGGAACATGCAGGGACTGGCAGCTCTACATTGTCCATGTGTTCTTGTGGACAGGTGGGGGAGATCTTCAGATGAGCAGATTCATCCTCTTTATGGCCCCTATCCCCTGTGAATGGTGTAAAACCAGCTGCACCAATTCAGAGGGGCATGAATATTGTCATCTCCTGTGCAATGTCAAACTGAGGTAACATCCAACGGTCCCACACCTCCCTATGTCTCTTCTGCGGCTATTGGCCTTGCAGGACTCTGTTTCATAAGGAATAGCTGGTTGTTCTCGTGGGTTTGTTACAGATTGCACTGATGAAGAATGGGAATAGTAGTGTTTTTGGGATGTTTATTGTGGTGCTCATTATTTCTAGGGTGAAAGTGGAGAGGCCACTGATGATGAAATGGCAACTCGGAAGGCAAAAAGCTGTAAGGAATATCGTAATAGGAGTGGTTCTGATCCTCAGGATATTGATGAACAAGAAGAATCAGGTAGATACATCCCTTCAGTCCTTCAGGGTTTTGCTCAAAGTCTTTTTATACAGACATTTTTAGTGGTGTTAAAAATGCATATATGATATAAAACTACTTTTGCAGTTGAAACTTCAAATGCTGTAAACTTTTCAATTAATTTCTATAGTTGTTCATGATTTTTCTTTCATTTAGTTTCAGTAAACTTCCTTTCCATTCAGATGAAATGGGTATATAAACATTGTTCAGGATGTATCTTTTTGACTGTCCTGGGACAAATCTAGAATCCCTTTAGTGCTTTACTGCTCGTTAATGAATTATGATACAGGTCTTTCGGACTAAAGCATTTTTATTGGGCCAGATGTTGTAATCATGCTACAAATTTTGTTTTCTCCATAGATCCAAATATTATTATTAATGCTTCTCCATCTAACAACCTGCCATCCAGAAGAGCTCACTCTCTGACAGCATCTGGATCTCCTAATCTAGGAGCTACAACACCTTCTCCAGCACGACCAGTCTCCTCTCCGGTAATGTCTTCCAGCAAGAGTCCCTCTAGGTAAGGACAAAATCAATGCTTTGCTTTAAAAAGAAACAAAGTTAGTGTTACTTTATTATCATCAAATGTGGGTTTTATGTCAAACTGATGAACCCTGACAAATCCAATGCCAGAAATGCCATTTGTCTTTCGATAAACATTTAAAACTCACCGTAGAACTACATGGGATGTATAAGCTGAAACGCCAGGAGCCTGAGGATGGCTCTGTAGCACTCCTGGAGCAGCTTCAGCCTGTGGCTGTTACAGCAGCGGATTGGAATGCTGTTCCAGAACCACACAGATACGGAGTTTAACTCTTTTTCCAGATCTTCTCTAGCACGTAGTTACAGGCGTCTTCTGTATAATGAAAATCAACAGAAATGTTACAGATGTGTGAAGTTCTGAGGATTCTCAGACAAGTCATTTCCACCTGGTTGCAGTAACTGCCTGGGGAACTGGAGGAACAGATCTGAAATCCTTCCTTACGGGCCTCTGCTCCTTGGACATTCATTCTTAGGCAGTGCAAAAGGTTATGCTGCGGCTGTGCAGTGACATACTGCATCAATTCTATAAATAGTTATAGGGGTGATGGTAGTAGTTGTAGTAACAATAATGTAATGGCAATAACATGTCAAGATTGTGGTACTTTATGACATACAAGAAGATGGTCTCAACAGAGCCCTTCCAGTGCCTTGTCAGAGAAGGAGTGGATGCTGAGGTGTGGGTATGGGTATGAACCGTAGGCTTTCCAGGGCAGCAGTAAACAGCAGCAGAGGTTACTGCTGCTGGTAGAGTGTTATTTTTGAAGAGAAATGTCTTGTGTAATGGTTTATGTTGTGTATCGGGTTTGGCAATAGGTGTGGGTGGTAGAGCCACCGGTGGACATCTGTGGTTGGCCCCTTCTCCGTTCTTCTGCTTCCTGAGGCTCTTACCGAGTTCTTTACTTACTTTCTTTGCTGTCATTCACATCCATGGTCTGAACATGCCAGACTGGGATTTATCTCTATAAGACGTTTCTCTTTTTTAAGGATTAGAACAGCTTTCTTTTGCATTAAACTAAAGAAGTACTGCTTTACTGCCTCTAGAAAATGCTTCTCTGTTTTGCAAATCTGATTTTTGCTTTCATGCCAAAATAATTATTATTCTCTAAATAAGATTAAAAGGCTCAACGGAGAGCTTGCATTCCCGGGGGAAGGAGAGCCTAATGTTCCTCTAAATCCTCTCAGTGCTGGGTTCCTGTACAGATCCCTCTGCAGCTCAGCACCGTGGCCTCCCCAAGGTATGGCAGGTTTTCCCTGGCAGAGCTTGGAAACTCTCCCCAGCCCAGTACCACCCTTCTTGGCAGGATGTGCTCAGGATACAGCGGAACGGCTGCTCCATCCGTCCCGAGGAAATCTGCCTCACAGCAGAACTGCATGTTTCATCCATGACCCCGGCCCAGCCTGCATGAGCCGCCAAGAGACTCGGGCACTGGAGAGAGGTTTATTGCCAGTACCTACCCTTTGGACCCTTGGTAGGGCTGAACGGTGCCTGCCAGTTTCCACGTGCATGGACATGTTGTGGACACAACAAACACCTGCAGTGCCTCAGCTGTGGTCAGTCTGAGCTACCCAACAGTCGGTGCTCTGCAAAGTCCTGTCGTCATCCACAATATGTGCATTAATTCACTCCTGGGATCTCTTTTACAGTAAGCCAGCTGGTTGCCCCCAAGGTGGAATTTAGGTACAGTTCTGGGAATGTTTGCTCCAGAGACTTCTGTAATTGGCTGGTGTGGACGGAGGGTGTGCTCCATCTCAAACCATGACAGCGTGCTGTCCTGTAGGACATGCTTCCGGCATGGATGGTACCTTCAGGCAGTGCACCCACGGTCCTGGCGTGGCCTGTTGCGCTGTGTTATGGTAAATAAACGTTGGTCTGTCAGGCAATAACACCTGCCACAGCTTGTCTCAGCCCCTTCAGGTACAACACACCCCAGAAATGAAAATGATGTCTCAGAGACGGGCCAGCACCACGGGGTACCAGCCCAGACCCAAGCCACTTGCTGGGCAGCACAGAGCAGTGGGAACTTGAGGCTTTTGCCCTGCTCAGAAGAAATGGCAGGAGGGATGCCCTTAGCAATATAGATAAAGCTGAGGGGGAGCAGATGAGAAGAGTGGCCCACAAGGTCTATGGTACATGCAGACTGCGGGCACCCCAACATTCCTCCTGGAAGCTGCTGCCCTTAACAGCAGTGATACACAGGCAGAGTAAGTTTGGGAACCCACAAAGGCTGAACACAGACATGTTTTGCTTCTTTTTGCTCCAGTTTTGTTGTTAATTCTGCATTTGCCTAAAAATCAAATTACATACTTGTTATACCCAACTGGTTTTGTCAGTAGCATCATGAATTAAGATAAAGTGAAGTATCCGTTTTCCAAAGTCACAGAAAGTTGGAACAACCTGGATAATGAAATAACCTAGGAAATACAGGATCTACTGAGAGTGCTTGTATGGCTCTGAACAGATTAGATGCAGCAGAGTTTATTAATTCAGATTAAGATTCATGATTTGGACTCAAACCCTGAGAAGGCTCTGTAGTTGGAGGCAGGGTTGGGCACGAGTGGGTTGTGCACATCCCTCAGGGAACCCAGAGCTGGGGAGGGAGCAGAGGGTCCCGCCGGGAAAGCTGAGGTGGTGACAAATGACGGTTGGCTGCGATGTGACAGCTGGGAGAAGGGGGGCAAGAGAGGTTTCTAGTTCTTTTTCTCTTGCTGTGTAATATGTGCATTAACTTTATCTGACCTGTAAATTACATCAATGTCTCCACCAAGTGAGAAGTGCTAAATAAACTAAAATTTCTTAAAGTGAAAAAAAATCTAAATATAATGATAGCAATATGTTGTACATTTTAAATAATAGTAATTCTCATAGGTAGAGAATGAAATATGCTCTTTTTACATATATAACTCACAACCTTGTTATTTGTGATCCCTTATGAATAAAGTACATTGGGAATAAATCCCTGTACGATCCAGGTGTCCAGATGAATTCCAAGCACAGGTAGCCTGCAGCTGTCTTCTCTCGCCCTCTCAAAGCAGATGGGCATCCAGCCAATTCCCAAGTCCTTTGGAAATGTCGTGCCTCCTGTGAGGTGGAGGAAGCAGGGAAAGGGTGGTGATGCCACCAGGAAACAGGGAACAGGATGTGGAAAACTAGAAAAGGGGAATTTTTTGTGGAGAGAATAAACTGGCGCTCTTATTAGCTGTATACAGGTGTAATCCAGACTGCTGCCAGTTACAGGTTTGGTTGGTGGTGATAGTGGGGTTTTTGCCTTTTTTTTAACAAGCTGTATTTATTGCGCATGGAAGGATTGTGGAAGATACTCTTTAGTGATCAGATCCGGTGAGATGCTGAGCGTTATCATCGCTGCTCCGTTTGGTACTCTGCAGTTCCACTCTGTTTTCTGGAGCCAGGAGACTTTCCTCACCATGGTTTATTTTTCTTGTCTGATAAAAATGTTAGGAATTATTTCAGCCAAAATATTATATGTGGTATGTCAATACTTGCCATAGTGATGTCAAACAAATTGAACATTATCAACTGAAATAAATGGTAACCCTGACTGTTGTTGGGAAGTATCTGGAAACCCACGGGCTGGGAGACAGAGTGTTGAGTGCTGAGAAAGTGGAAGGGTTATGCCCCTTAAAATGCACCTTTAATGCTCCCAGATATAAGAAACCCCAGGTGCATAAGGAAAATATATGTTTTTCTTGCATATCCAGTCAGAGTATTACTATTTCATTTTGACTGTGTAGAGCTTTAAGGAATTCTCAATCTGTTTTATTTTTCCCTCAGCAAATCTTCAATAAACCTCATAAAGAGCCTGCGCTACAAGAACACTGCCATAGTTTTCTTTAAAGGGAAAACAAAATGCTTTCATTTGTGCCATTTTCACCAGGCCCTTCTGCACATGGCAGAGTTTTAGATAACATGGATATACATTATTAATTCTGACAAAGTCTACCCTTGTCTTGAGGGAAAAGAATAGGTGCCATCAAACAAGAAGGCATGAACTGTCATTTAGCATCTCATAAGATACTTTGATTCCGCCAAGTATTGGTAATAAATGTGTTAAGGAGAGCGCAAATGAAGTGTTTAGTGCAGGAATGTGTAATATTTCAGTAAGCAGAAATCTAACATGACCCAACTGCAGCAGTCTTTTTCTGATGTAGCGCGTGGAGCAGCAGTAGCTGGCATGGGCGCGTTAAAGGAGGAATGAAGGGCTTCCAGAACTTCATGGTGTCTGATAGTAACATGACTTTTGTGGAATTTGTAGAGCTCTTCAAATCTTTCAGGTAAAATATATTTTTGTTCTGTACTGATCTCATTCATCCAAGTTTACAAAAGAGCAAAAATTGAACTTTTTAAATCTTTCCCCAGTGTGCGCAGCCGCAAGGATCTCAAAGACCTTTTCGACGTCTATGCTGTGCCGTGCAATCGGTCC
Source organism: Tringa tobata (assembly GCA_033628505.1). Taxonomy (NCBI): domain Eukaryota; kingdom Metazoa; phylum Chordata; class Aves; order Charadriiformes; family Scolopacidae; genus Tringa; species Tringa tobata. The sequence continues at coordinate 2,355,081 of JAHREE010000533.1, read as the reverse complement.
GGCTTAGAGCCTGCTCCGCTTTACACCAATCTGAAGATAGATGAAAATAGCAGTGGATTCCAGCCTGATTTAGGTTTGTTAAATGGGAAAATTCTTCAGTTATTGGCCTTAAGAGAAAGTGTCTCAGTCAGTCTCGTAAAGAACTATCACTTACAAGTTTGAGTAGAGGATTGCTGCCATACATCCGCTAACACCTAGTTAGCAGGGTGTGAGACAGGTTCTTTGTTCAGAAGTGAAGAAGAGGAAAAGCATTCCTCTTTTACATGAGCCAGATATGTTTGTAACTGATACAGCAGAGGAGTACAAGTTGTTGCTGAGTGTCTGGGCCCAACACAGGGCTCTGTGTCTGGAGCAGGAGCTGTGGAAGGGCTAAAACACAAATGTAGTGAGGAGAAATGGGGAGGCTGCGCCTGTGTCTCGTGGTGGGTTTTCTGGGTGCACACGGTGGCAAGGGGAGGCAGGAGGGTCCTGGGGGACGGTGTGAGAGGCTGTGAGTCCATGGTAAAGGTTCCAGGGTTTCATTTATAGTAATTGAACACTTATAGCCCACTCCCACTGTTTGCATACACTCTTAGTGCTCTTTTCTTCTATTGGTGAATAGAAACAAGATGCTTTTGTTCTAATTTACTATGTCAGTCCTAAAATATTCAGTCAGATAGTCATATGTATAATATATTACACGATATTCTTCACAGTATATGCAATAAACATATTTATATAGCTTATATTTATATTTCCCGTCTTTTCTTCTTTTAAGATTTGTTGACTAGGAATGTTTCAGACCTGGGTTTGTTCATTAAGAGCAGACAGCAGCTCTCGGACAACCAGAGGCAAATCTCCGATGCCATTGCTGCTGCCAGTATCGTAACCAATGGTACTGGTGTTGAGAGCACATCCCTGGGAATATTTGGCGTGGGGATCCAGCAGTTAAACGACTTCCTGGTGAATTGCCAAGGAGAACACTGCACCTATGATGAAATCCTCAGTATTATCCAGGTCTGTGATACAAATATTGTGCAACTCCTTTTACTTGAACTCTTGTTACTCTGGTTTTCCCCACCAGCACTGTCCCCCTTGTCAGAATAGCAGAACTCTCTGGGTGTCTCCTTCCACACTGATGTTGTCACTACAGTATACTTGAATTTAAAATGTAATACTATCTTAATTCTGGGCTATAAAATTGTGCAGATGTCCATAAATATGTCCATAAAAAGAAAAAAAAATAATAATGCAAATAAACAGTTTTATTGGCTATATGTGCTTTATCAGGAAGGGATATCCCCACTTGGCAAAAGTATTCATGACAGTGTGTTGTTTTCTCCATGTCTGTGACCACCTTTGATAGAGATTAACTCTAGTTTGGAACTTAAAACCCCACCATTTCCACATATTTTTATTATATTATAAAAAACTCTCCAGAGGAAACATGGGCATTTTATTCCCTTATGTACAATGTCTGAAGTGATTAAAAAGTATTTAGAAAATTTTTACTTCCTCCAAACGTGCATAATTAATATACTCCAAAATTAAGTCTTAAATTAAAGGCTGAAACTTGTCTATTTGATCTATCAACATGTAATATAAAATGGCAAAGTTTGAAAGACAGAAATTCTAAGGAAACATCAGGTTTGCATTCCACAAGCCTCTGTAATTTGCTCTGGTGCTGGTTGGTGAAGTGCAGTAGACATTGAATAGAATTGATATTATATCTCTCTTAAATTATTTCCTTTTATAGAAATTTGAACCCAGTGTGAATATGTGCCAGCAGGGGCTACTATCTTTTGAAGGCTTTGCAAGGTAGGTATTTATGTGTTCATTTATATATATATATATATATATGTATATATGTTTGTATGTCAGTCACAAAATACTCAGTGCAGCATCAAACTTCCTCACGTCTTCTCACCTCTAGATTTTTGATGGATAAAGACAACTTTGCCTCCAAGAATGATGAGTCACAAGAGAATGCTGAGGACTTGCACTTCCCCCTGTCGTATTACTACATCGAGTCCTCCCACAATACGTACCTGACTGGCCACCAGCTCAAAGGGGAGTCCTCGGTAGAGCTCTACAGCCAGGTACGGGGGGCCGGGCCCCCGAGCAGCTCTCAACGTGAACGCGTTTGTTTAACTGGCAGGGCACAGAAACATGACCTTTTTGCTTTGAAAATCTAGATGTCCTCAACCCCTGCTTGCAAAAACCTTGGAAAACATGATGTGTGGGAAAGCTGCCCGCAAGCACAGTTGTGCTCAGATGCCTTTTCTAAGGCAAAAAAAAATTGGTTTAGTTTGAGATTCGTAGCATTTAGACACCAGTCGGTCTGACCCAACCTACTAAAATTAGACTTTCCCACAGGAAAGACCGATCTAATATTTTAGTTCATTCAGATGTCAAAAACACCACTCAAATACTGTGCATTGCACTGCAGAGACAAATTTCAAATGGAACTATAACTTCTAAAAACGTCACATCTAGGAATATTCTGCAGTTTTTCAGAATTTATGCCTGGTCAGTGGTGCACAGGAAAAGAAGGGTTTCTCCCTAGGGCTTTCGGTTCTGTGTGTGTTTGTGTGTGTGGATATGTATCTTTATATGAATTTGTGTGTCTGTGTATTTACCAAATGCTAGAGAAAGCATCAAACTTCATGTGAGCGGTGGTTTCATGACTTTAAATGTTAATGACTCACCTCGGAGAAGGGCTCGTCTGGCGTCCCCGCGCTGCTTCCCCTGGAGTTAGGCGGGGGGGCTGTGCTAAGAAAGCCCAAATAGCAGGATTGCACTGAGTAAGGCAATTGCAGGAGGTTCCTGTGGCAGCCCTGCATGGAGTGATGAGAGTGTTGTGTTGGGAACGGATGGGAAGCGAGACAGAGCTCAGCTGGCTTCAAAACCTGTGAGATGCAGAAAAGCTGCTTCCTGTCTCTCGAGTGGTCGTCTCCAGCAGAGAAGGGGCTCGTTGTTCCAGCTCTCCCAGAGGAGAGCAATGGACACAACTGCCCGAAACGTAATTATTTGGGTTTTGATAGTAGAAGTCATTTTCTCTTTGTCCATGAACGTTTTTGCTGGTTTTGATTGTTGAGATCTTAGTTTTCAGCAAAATATCTAATTGTAATAGAGATAGCTCTTTCAATGGCAGGCATGGTAAATATTGCTAGCAATAGTAACTGGGCTGCCAACAGATGGGGTAGCGTGTCGGTCCCTCCATCCCTCCTCTTTGCTTTCTTCAGGCTTTTTCTAGCAAGTAAGGCTTTCTAAAATAAATAAATTAATACATAGTGGGTGGGTGGATGGATGGATGGATGGAAGGATGAATGTAAATTAGCTTAATATCATTAAATTAGATGGCCTGGCATATTTTCATTCTAACTATCCTCATGGCAGTTCATAAGACATTATTTTCAGACCAGACCTTCTTCCATTTAAACAATTAACAACAACAACAAAAAGAACCAGCAACCAAACTGCAGTTGTTGTGCCCATAAGCTGTCACAGTGGCAACCTGAAATAAACTGCCGTGTTAGTTTATAGCTGCTTTTGCAGGTAGAAATATGGAAATGCCTCTCTCCCTCAGAACATTAAGAAGCACTTTTGGCAAACAGTGTCCATGTGTCCTGTAAGACACCATGAATTTCCAAGCTGTATGGTACTTCTCCTGAGAATATAAATGCTTTCTTAATTTTCCCCACTCTCTCTCCACCTGGTGACTACGGTCAGCTGGGGACTGCGGCGTCCCTGGGCTCTGTGTGCTCCACACATCTCTCTTCCCAGCACTTGTGCTGAATCGCTGGGCTATCCTTTACCTCTGCAATGTCCAGCTTCTGCTTATTGGCCTGAGCCCGTGGCTCGTCTGTGCTGACACTGTTAATTGCATTGCAGGTCCTTTTACAAGGCTGCAGGAGCGTAGAGTTGGACTGCTGGGATGGCGACGATGGGATGCCCATCATTTATCATGGACACACTCTTACCACCAAGATCTCTTTTAAGGTATGCTGGTGATTGCACATAAAAAACAAAAAATGAGAAGAAAATCAGTAAGTTTTTCTCTAATGAAGGAAGAAATTTACCTTCTAGAAAAGTACAAATCCTAATGGGCTAAATCCTGATAGAATATGAACTTTGGAGTGTCAAACATGAACTCCTTAATTATAAACATGCTTTTCAAATTAGTTTTGGTAGCGTATGTACCGTCATTTTTTGTCTTTTTATTGCCAACAGCAATAATAGCTAGCATAAGTAGCTGTTTCCAGTTCTGTTGTAAGAAGGTGCCAGGTTTATCAGTAGTAGCTTGTTTGGAAAGCAAATTGTGTGTTCTTTCTCCTTAGAGGGGAAAACAGATGCTTTCATTTATCCCCTTTCTCCCCTCTCAACTAACAAAAGTGAACTGAACGCTGGAAAATAATGGCATGTTCTTTCACTGTCCGTTCTTCCTCTCCCACAGGAGGTGGTTGAAGCCATCGATCGCAACGCGTTCATCACCTCCGACATGCCAATCATCATCTCCATAGAAAACCACTGCTCCCTGCCGCAGCAGCGCAAGATGGCGGAAATTTTCAAGGTAGGCCATAAATTGTGGTAAATTGTTCTAAGCACGTGCCTTGGGATTTTCCATAATATAATCCCATGTCCTTGATATTTCAGAATGTATTTGGAGATAAACTGGTAACAAAGTTCTTATTTGAGAGTGACTTTTCTGATGATCCCATGCTTCCATCTCCTGGCCAACTGAGAAGAAAAATCCTGCTGAAAAACAAGAAGCTGAAAGCCCATCAAACGCCAGTGGATATATTGAAACAGAAGGTAAAGTCCTTCCTTCGCAGCAAGCAGTGAGACCTAGCTTTTGTTAGGAATTATTCATTTGTGTTTGAATGGTTTGTCATTCCAGTATGTACAGCAGAATTATCTAATGCATATTCATGCTTGGAAGACTCACAGTGGATTGCAACGCTTTCGAATAAGTAGTAGACAAGACATATAGCGAAGTATAGATGCAGCATAGCAAACTTATAGGTTATTTCAGTTTTATAATACTTCATAATATTATGATCAGCAGCAGCACATGCCCTGTGTGATAAACATAAATGAAGTTTCACTGTGACGCTGTGACATTTGCTGTTCGTGTTGGTTGAGAAATAGTGATATACATTGAGTGCGTGTGTATATATACAGTGTTGAGTCAGTTTCAGTAGAATTTTGCTTTGTTTCTTTTTTCATATTCAAGCCAGGCAAATACTCTCTGACTGCCTTTTCAGGAGCACTCTGCTATTCAAGCAGTACTTATACTTATGTGAGAATTCTTTTGGTTTCTGAAACTAAGGGCTGTATCTCTGGTAGCCTTGATTTAACAGTGTCTGTGGTTAGTCAGCAATTAAATTGAATCCTTGAAAATGAATTGCTTTTACCCAAAATGTAAACACAATTGTATTAGAATTGAATTCTTGTATAAGACCAAAGTAAAACACACTGATTGTACCAGTATATGGATATTCTCCATCTTTCAGACAATTCTAAACTGTTTCCAAAACAGCATACCTCAGACTGGAAAAAGGCAGTCCTGCTCTGAATAATGGGCAAAGTGGACATTTTCCCATAATTAATTAGGTTTCATATCTTACTGGGTGTTTTTCTACCAATACAAGTTTTCTTTATATTCAAACCCTTAAGATGATATTTTAGTTTGATCTTGGCAATCTTACTTCTCGTTATATATATATATTCAGTGCTTTCATATAAATAAAATAAGATGCAAACAGTGATGAAAACTCTACCAATCATGTAATAAGTGGTTCTGTGGCTGCAGGCTCACCAGCTGGCGCATATGCAGGCACAGGCCAGCAACGGTGCCAGCAACCCCACACCCAGCAACGAGGAGGAAGAAGATGAAGAGGATGAATATGACTATGACTATGAATCTCTGTCTGATGGTAACTATATATATATATATATATTTACTTATTACATTGCTGTTGTTAGAATTGTAGCAATAAGGCATGTAAATTCTGCATTCAGGAAAAATATGGATATTGTGGGGGCTAACAGTGTCAGCAGATTGAAAAAAGGGATTGGACCAATTCTTGGGCAGGTTTACAAGCGAATGTTATGGGTAGAAATGTAAGGTCCAACATCCCTAATGTTCAGCAGTTGTGGCTGCTGGGTGGTACCAGGAGTGAGGGGTGGATGCTCTCTTTCGGCAGCGTCTCCCGGCGCCCCTGCCAGAGAGAGAGCTGGGTTAGATGGGCCCGTGGTCTGGTGGAGGTGGGTATGTTCTAGCTGTGCAGTGAGTTCTTCCCCCCTAAGCCCCTACGTGTGATGGGTACCCGTTGAAGTTCTTGGTACCACGTTTGGAGAAGATGTGAGGCTGGAGCATGTCCTGCAGCACAGGGCTTCTTTCCAGCTGCACTCTTATTTACACTGCTCACTTCTATGTTTAATGATGTAAAAAACAGTCACAAAATTAACGAATGCAGCTCAGGAGCTGACACTGCTTGTGGGAGAGCAGTATTAGTTATGCTAATAGGAAATGTATGAGTTCGGTGCGATGCTGCCTTCAGTTGCCTTTTGCTAGAAAGTTGGCCTAAGTGGCTACTTGAGAATACTCCTCGGGTGGGACGGGGTGGAGGTAGTGTGGATATAAATTGCTGGGAAAGGCTTAGACCTTTGTTACCAGGCCTGCCAGGGAGGTATTGCAGGCCAACTGCAGCGAGTGGTGTCTGAGAAACGTTCTAGTTAGGAGAAGGTTTGAGAACTCTGAAGCTGGCAGGAGACATGCACACCTCCCAGTGTATGAAGGAGTCTGCAGCATGATTTACTGCTTTATTACAATGGTTATTCTTTGGGATCTTTAATTATGTTAATATTTTGGCAAAACTAATCTAAATAATGGTCTGTAAACTTTCTAAAAGATTTTCAGTTTTATTTTCCTTACTGATACATGAGGTTTGTGTAAGGCTAATAGTTGTACAACTGACACTTAATTTTCATTTCTCTGGCTGTAAATCTTAATTTCCTTTCCTCTTATTCCCTCTCTGACTCCATTGCTCTGTAGCTGATGTCCTTAATGCTTCTCCTGCTCCTAACAGCCAGGAAGGTAAAGGCCGTTTGGTTGAGCATTTTAACTGCATGAAATCAGCACTGCATCTCTAGCCTGTTAAATGGGACCCTGGGAACGTGTGGTTTCTAATTCATGTTTAAAGTGCAATCATATATTTTTTTTGGTGCTGCTAACTGGCAGGAGCTGTTAGAAGGCTGCATGTGCGACACTGGTTATGCATAAAAAGAGTACGGTCAAAGCATCAGGAATCTCAGGAATGAAATAAAACCATTCCTTTTGTGACAGTTACAATATTTTGGTCCAGAAAGGCCAAATCAGTAGGTGTGTTATTCTCTGATAAACATGTGACTTTGAAGAGGAATTTCTATAAATATAAAAAATGTTTTTTTACAGTGAATGTAAGGAGAGGAAAGTCAAAATGTGCTGTACAAAGACATGTACCTGTTTGATGTGGTTAATTGTGTTTGGGATTGAGCAATTATCTGTTGTTGAGGAATATGAGTTGTTTTCGGATGGCAAAGCCTAACTCGTTAAATGATTTTGTTTTTTAAGCACCTTCTGAGCACAAAAGGATGGGCTTTAAAAGAAGTGCAACATATTGACCAAAGCCAAGCATTAAATTTTTGAAGTAGGAAGTTACTACTAGAAGAGAATGCTTTGACCAGTTAATGCATTATTTTGGCATCTGATTATTCAGATGAGATTCACAGCATTGTCCATAAATATTGTTAATTCAAATTAAATTTCCAGTTGAAACTGTTTGGCTTTATGTTTATTAAAATCCCATTGATTTTTAGATAACATTCTTGAAGACCGACCTGAGAATAAATTATCAAGTGATAAACTGCAGTTCGAATATAATGAAGAGACTGCCAAACGAATAAAGAAGGCTGATTGTGCTACTTACAATAATAAAGGAAAGGTAGTTCTGCTTTTTCCCCCGTTTCTTCTCAGCCACACTTTGATACAGAACCAGCTTCAGAGGGGTTTGAGCAGTTTATGTAGCTGAGACATCAGATGGCAAATGAGCTTTAATGAAGACAAATAGTAGAAGGCGTGGAACCGCACCAGAGAAAATAGATTAACTAGGACAAACGCTCAACGTGCTGTTTGAGAAAAGTCCTTGGGGCTCATTGTATATACAGGCTGCTTGGCTGTAAGTGGTGGCTGTCGTTACTCTCAATGGAAGACTTCATTGAAGCCAGACCCAGAGGTTTATTTAGATACCTCATTTCCATTAACATCCATGGAACTGAAGATTCCACCTGAGTCTTCACCACCTTCCTGTATCTAAATAACTGAACTGGGGCATCAGCCAGCCACGCTGCCGTTATCAAATCACCCGGCAACTGAGCCAGAGCGGTGCTGTTCAGTAAATTGTAGCTTCTCCTGAACACAGCCCTTTGTCTAAATTTTTGTGTGTTTGTAGAACGGGTTCTGGTTGAGGCTTTGCCCCCTGCGATGGTGTCAGGGACAGGTACTGGGCACAACCCTGACATGGGGATGTGCCAGGTGAGGACAGCAAACCAGAGAGGAAGGAGAGAAAGGACTTCAAGGACATAAGTAAGACACACGAGAGTGCTTTCACATTGAGTAATCGTATTATTGTATGCTCTTGGAATCGTCACGTAGGTTTATGACATGGAGCTGGGTGAAGAGTTTTATCTTCCGCAAAACAAGAAGGAAAGCAGACAGATCGCCCCGGAGCTGTCGGACCTGGTCATTTACTGCCAAGCTGTGAAGTTCCCCGGTAAGGACACTGCCCTCTTGTATGGCTTTGAGCTTTCTGATTCTTGGAGATGTTCTGTTTATGTTTGGAGTTAGTACAAGCATTCTCAAATAGAAGTAGTCGAGGAGCTTTTCTCTCGATGATTTGGTAGTCGACATAATGATAGCTGCTGGCTGAGAAGTGCAAGTCATAAATTACAGGAAGACGTACTGTTTGTCGTATTACAGCGTTTACAAAAGTGAGATTTGCCAGTGTTCACAACTGCTGCGCTGCCAAGTGACAGAGGACAGAAAGCTTTATCTTAAGAGCTCCAAGTTTCCATGTAAGGACCTAGTGAATTAGGGAGGAAGGCGCTGGGGAAACGCTGCAGGAAGAGCCTGTCACAGTTCTGAAGCGACCTCTCGGTGCCTTCCACCTTTCCCTGCGGCTGCCTCTGCTGCTCCGTCCTGCGCGGGCCGGAGGGGAGAGCAGCCTTCGGGTTGGTGGGGTGGGTGAGGAGAGGTGGTTGCACATCACACCCCCCATGGAGGGGGTGAGGAAACAGGAGAAGCTTCTTGTGCACGGTAGGAAGGGTAATGTTTGCAGAGGGGAAGGAGAGAGAGTAACGGTCCTGGGGATTGCTGAGAGTTACTTGTGCAGCACCGAAACGTGAGCTTGAGTGTGTTTTGGCTCATACTGTGCACATAAATACTTTTAAATTGAGAATTTATTGTTTATTGATGTGTTTAATGTTTTGAATGAAAAATCTGCTTTTTAATGGAATGGTTCTCTGTGGAAAAGTCAGCGATTCTGCCAAATCATGATCTTATACAAATAGAACTATAATCAGATTAGAGAAGCTAACCAAACAGAAAATAGTGTCAGATAGGCAAGATAAACATGCTGAAAAATGGAGAGACATTCTTTTATAATCTTCTGTAACTTTCAGAATTGTAGGTGTCACTTGTAAAAATAATAACTTCTAAAAATTCAAATCTGATACTCTTTTTAATGAAATCTGCAAGAGATATCTTTCAAATAAAATATTTTCTTTTGCAGAATGATATTCAAGATTAAACAGACATAGTTTAAGTTGTTCCAAGCATTTTGACACACAAAGACGTGCTGATGTTCTAAGAAACGTTTCAGTTTTTTAATGTAATTTCAGTTATAAAAGAAATACTTGCTTTCCTCATCAGATTTCTTCCTCTTGTTGTAAAAGGGAACGTGAATAGAACAGTTAAGAAAATGAGTTCCTTTCACTGATGAACACATGGAGCTGTAGAAATCAGTTTTCCAACAAACTTTGTCTCCTTTGAGACAATGCTGCCTTCTCCCAGGCTGTGTAGCCTCCCGTGGCCACCTTCTCTGAAGGTGAAGGTCTGTGCTCTGGGCTTCCAGTGGTCACACGTGGGCACCCACCGGCAGGTGGCTCGTGGCCCTGCTGCTGAGGGTCCTTACGCAATGGGCTAGGAGAGCTGAGAGCAGGGAGGCACCTGAGCTAAGCCAGCATGAAGTTCAGGCTCCACCTCCCTTGTGTCAGAGTGTCTGCCCCCAGGCTATCACTTCTCAAGAAATTCAAGTCAACATAAAAAAGAGCACTCTACATGCAAAAGTTCAGTAAATTCTTTGTCAGGGTCTCAGACCCACAGGCTAACTGGCTGCTGGTCTGAAACTCTGAGGAGGTGACAGCTGCAGTTTAACCTGTTCCTTTGGCACAGTTAGAATAAGGACGGGGAAATTTGCCATCCTCTGGGTTAAAACTCTAAAAGCAGAACACAGTGTGGTTCTGTCTAACATGAGGGACGGGCACTAAATTCTGTAACTCGAAGGATATAGCGTAAGGGTTGTAGGAACACGCAAAACATTCATGATAGTGTGGTAAGATCTACGTGCAGTGTGGTGGGATCAAAGCTGGTCCTGCCTTGACCAGAGAGCTGGACCAGATGAATTCCAGATCCTTGCCAACCCCCGTTATTTTATGAATTGATGATTCTACCTATAGGTAATGCTATATCTTGGAGTCCAGTTTAAATGGGACTGTGGGCACGGTGTCACTGAGCGCACGTTGCGGGTGTGCAGGTTGGGAGCTGAGAGTTACAGCTGTGGACAGGCTTCAGGAGAGGAGCCCAGTCTGTGCTCCTTGAGAGGCTGTGTGTTTGCAGGTGAAATTAGCATTAAATCCACAACTGTCTTCTGCCAGGTGTGAGTTGATATGAGTTCCTGAGGGTCATTTCATGTGTCACAGTTGGGCAAATAACAGTGTTTTTGCTTTGTTCTGTTCTGTAACACAAGCACATCTGGGGAGCACCCACACCTCGCTGCTGGGGGGTCACAGTAACCATTGTGCTTTTTGACTTCGATTGTGGTCTGCCACGTGCTCTCTCCAAGTCAAAAGAAAATGGCTTTAAGGGGCATTAAGTCTAGTTACTTCACTGGGATTTAGGTCATGATTTTAATGACTATTTTGCTAGAATGTGTGTGTTAGACTAATAGCTTTACTAGAGCTTTCCAGCTCCACTTCCAGTGCATATTGGCCACTAAATGCTTAATGGGTTTTGCACACCTATCATATTTCCTGTTCTTGAAATACAAATTCTAACCAGAAGAAGAGAACTTTGGAAACGTCTTGAGGTTAAAGTGTTTAACCCACAGCATTTGGGCTTTTTCCTTTACATTATTTCTTTAAATCCTGTCCTTGCGTTTCTGTAATTCTGTAGGTTTCCCTTCCTAGGTGAATTCCATGATGTTCACTGCTGTACAGATTTAGTGCTTCCGTAGAAAGGAGGGGGGTTTTTAAATTATTCTAAGGATGAATACATTGAGACTGTTACTGCAGACTTTTTTAGTATTAATTAGGACCATTTGGTAATTTGAGACAGAGCCATTACCTTCCTCAGGCCAAAACATAAAATGGAGAAAAGTTATATCACAGAGAGATAACTGTATATTGTGTTGCTTCATGTAAGTTTTTATATACACTGTATGTATAAATATACATAATATATACACACATAGAGGCATGTAGGTATGTAAAAATGTTAAAATTAAATTATGGAGAAACATACAGTGCCTGCCCTGTGTACTGTATAACAGGAGTATTCATGCCTTCAAAAATAATGTAAAATACGATGGAAAATGTCATGCCCTCTTGGTCATGTTTTTTGGCTCATTTATTCTACATTTATGGGAACAGGCTTGTCAACTCTCAACCCATCTGGCTCTAGCAGAGGAAAAGAAAGAAAGAGCAGGAAGTCCATTTTTGGCACCAACGCTGGCCGGCTGAGCCCCGGGGAGTCGGCTGCTCTCACCAAGGCATCTGGAAAAGGTAAGGGGAGCCTCGTCTGTCCCCAGCCCCGCGGAACGGCCCCGGCGGTTAGAGATCAAAGGCTGTACAGTGGGGGGGGTGTTGGGCTTCGGAGCCCTGTGTCCTTAGTGCAGCCCCTGTTACAGCAGCACTGCTGCACTGGGATTATGTGGTCAGGAACACGAAGACCCTAATTCATAAACGGTTCAAAAGCGTTTTATTTTAAGTGATGTATCTAAAAATTTGTATTTTAAAAGGTATAAATTAATATTTTCAAAGTACAAATGGAAGGCAGAACTGCTGGGCTGGATCCAGAAGAGGATTTTTAGTGTCTGAAGTAGGACTTAGTTGCTTAAAATTCAGCCAAGTCCAAACGTGTAATTGCACAAACTCCCATGTTCCACCTTGGATGTATTTAGACTCTGCAGGTGATTCAGTTTGTGAACTTGGAAATTGTACTTCTGCCTACCGATGAAAGAAATACAGAGACAGTACAGAAGAGGTTCTGGGGCGGGGATGAGACCCAGATCCCCGGCCTTTCAGGCGGATGCCATGAACAGAGTTACAGAGTTGTGCCCTTTCTTGTACTCATTTTCTGGCTCAAGGAATGTTGCGTTTCTTTCAGCCCAAGGGCACAGCTACAGCAGACGGGTTGGGTTCCTTTGAGAGGCCAGGGTCCTAAAAATGAAGTGTGGTGCCTCATTCTAAAGGATATAGGTACTTTGCTGGCTTTGTCCCCTGACTCTTCCTGCCTCTTTAGGCTACCTCTCTGGGGACTTAGCAGGTGGGTTTCCATCTCGCCTCCCTTCCTCGTGTGAAATGTATAAGTGAGAAGAATGGAATTTTATTCCTTTATTGTACCCTGGCAAATGCCAGATAAGTACTTATTTATTTAGACAGTTGCTAGCACATCTAATTACAGAATCACTTCAATATTTAAACATTATGTTGCCTCTCATGGATGGTTCCTACTGTATCAGAAAGAATGTGACACACTGAGCAGTGGCACTTTCCAGGCTCACCTTTTTCTACCACAACCCAAGAACACACACGTACTTCACTAGTGAACACCGAATCTTTGGTGCCTGTGGCTCTGCGGCTGTACCTTGCGGTGCTCTCTCTCTTCCAGGCCCTTTCGAGGTGATGCGGCCGACCTGGGAAGAGCCCTGCTCCCCGTACAGCTCCCCGGCCTCTCTCAGCGCCATCATAAGGACGCCCAAGTGCTACCACATCTCCTCGCTGAACGAGAACGCGGCCAAGCGGCTGTGCCGGCGCTACTCCCAGAAGCTGATCCAGCACACGGCCTGCCAGCTGCTCCGCACCTACCCCGCTGCCACCCGCATCGACTCCTCCAACCCCCACCCGCTCATCTTCTGGCTCCACGGCGTGCAGCTGGTGGCTCTCAACTACCAGACGGACGGTACGGCCACACGAACACACCTTCTGTTACACCTTCGGTGTGAAATAAGCCCTGAAATGGGGAATTTGTGTTTGATGTTTGCCTTTCCCTGCTGTCCCGAGGGGACGTACCTGTCAGTGCACCCCAAAGCAGGTTCATACCGTGACAATCTGGTCCTTGAGAGGAGCCGTCCCAGAGCTCAGGAGCTTTGTGCCAGCACAGCACATCTCCCCACAGCACGGCAACACCTTCCTTTTTTTATCTCTATTTTATTGCTGAAGGTTGTTTTTCTCCCCCGTTTCAAGTAGTTGTTACCCCTCTCTGATAATCTCAGGCATCAAAAGGTACTGAACTATTGAACTGAGCTTAGAAGTGCCTCCTTGGATGCTGGTTTAATGTTGATCAAAACATTTGTAGGCCACTTTCTATCCTATTTTGTGTTCTTTCACCTTTTCAATGGGAGATACATTAGGCCACCTGCAAAGCTGTACAGTCACTGCTTTTTCATTCTGCAGCTCAGGGCAAATACCAAGAAACTTCTCAGAATAGGTGTAGGCAAGAGAAAGACAGAAGAGGACAGAAAAGAATGAACTGTCCTTACAGTTTCATGTAATTAAGTATTGGATAGATGGGCTACATAAATTACAGCTGTCTCTGAAAACCAAGAATGACTTGATGGTACGCAACTAAAATTTAAAAAAACAGATACTTAAAAGATGTCTTTGCCCTCGCTGCCGCAGTTCTTGTGTCGTGCCGTTGCTCTCGGTCAGCTCTGGCTCCTTTACCCCCCAGATCTTCCTCTGCAGCTCAACGCCGCCATGTTCGAGGCCAATGGTGGCTGCGGATACGTGCTGAAACCTCCTGTTCTGTGGGATAAAAGCTGTTCCATGTACCAGCAGTTTTCTCCGTTAGAAAGAGATCTTGATAACAAGGAGCCAGCTATATATTCCCTAACAGTAAGTACATGAAAAAGGATTTTCCTACAGCCAAGCAGCTGGAAGATGTTTAACCCCAGGCTTTAACCAGAATTACAGTCGTGCTTGTGAAGGGATCGAACCTTTAATTGTTGCCTGTACTTCTGAGGGTCGGCGTGGCTGACAGAGAAGGGAGGAGAAGGAGCAAATCATTGTCTTTGTTTTATTTTATTGGCTGGTTGGGATCCATAGTTACTTTCACTGTTTCCTTCACAATATTTGCAGAAACCTAGTCCTGAAAGCGTTTTCCCTGGGACTGCACAACTGTGTGGAATTGTACGTGTGCCCGGGTGTTTAACACGTGTGTGAACGCTTGAGGAGCTGCACAAAGGCCATTACGAAAAGCTGTAGTGGATCTTAAGACAGTATTTTTTAGAAGTTATATAATAAGATCTATAATTCATAGATTTATGGCCAAAAGGTATTCTAAGCAGCGAGTCCCTTCCAGGAAGTGTGTCAGAAAAAGTGAGATTCCCAGGAACCCAAGTTCTCCGGCTGCAATTGCACACCCGATCCCTGTGCTGCACGTGCCGGGGCCAGTGGGGGCCAGTGCCACCACCCCGAGAAGAAAATCTGATCCTTTTTGACTACGTTACTGGTACATTCTTCCTGGATTAACTTTCAGGTGTCTCGAATGGTTACATGTGTGATGTGGAGTGTATTTTTTTCAGAGGAAAGAGGCCAAAGCAACAGCCGGGGGAGGTGAAGCAGCTCTGCCTCTGAAATTACTGCCCTCGCACTGACAGGAGTAGGGGAGTGTTGTAATTACATCAGTTTAGGAGTGGGATAAACAATATTGAGCTCAGAATCGCGACGTGAAAGCGTTACTCCACTAACTGGTGTCTCTGTGTGCTCCCCGGCTGCAGGTCGTGTCGGGGCAGAACGTGTGCCCCAGCCACAGCGCGGGGAGCCCCTGCGTGGAGCTGGACGTGCTGGGGATGCCCCTGGACAGCTGCCACTTCCGCACCAAGCCCATCCATCGCAACACCCTCAACCCCATGTGGAACGAGCAGTTCCTCTTCCGCGTCCACTTCGAGGATCTGGTCTTCCTTCGGTTCGCGGTGGTGGAAAATAACAGCTCGGCCGTCACGGCTCAGAGGATCATTCCCCTCAAAGCCCTAAAAAGAGGTACAGTGTAGTTTGTGGTGACACCCTGGGCCAGAATGGTCCGGCAGGTTCCTGAACTGCATCCTGTAATATGGAATATATTGAATATTACAACCCAACCAAGGGAGGCAGCTCTGTGAGTCACTCACGTTTCATAGCATTTGGGTTACACTGTTGTACAGAGTGAGTGTTCTGCAATGGTGTTTAAATCCTGTAGGGATGGAACACTGTAGCTCTAAATACAGCAAATCTGAGTCTCCCGTGTATGAGACCAGCATGTGGCAAAGTGCTCACCGAGGGGTGTTTTGTCTTTAGGCTACAGACACGTCCAGCTCCACAACCTGCACAACGAAGCCTTAGAAATCTCTAGTTTGTTCATAAACAGTCGGAGGATGGAAGAAAGTCCTTCTGGGAACACTCTGCCTGCATCAATGGTAATTTAATTAATGGTTTGTGAACGCCATGTGTTTTTGTCTCAGTAACTACTGTGGTCTGGAGACTTCTGGAACCAGACTGTCCAAAGATCAGCTCCTAAGCTTGCCTATTTTTCAGAAGTTCCTCAGCACCTAATGCTTTTGGGTTTTGGTGGAAGCCAGGTTCCCCCACCCGGCTGAAACTGTGGGATGGTGAATCTTTTCAGTTCTGGCTTTGGGTGTATTATTTGGGTGTAGCTGGAGAACTCCCATGCTGGAGGAGGAGCGGGGCTGAGCAGTAAAGGTTCAGAGCTGCCTTGTGCATTCCTCTGTGCATCAATCATAAGCAATGCATTTGGGGCAGAAAAAGAAAGATTAAAATTACCCACAACTTTGGAATAATGAGAGTCAAATTGAATTCTGTTACAGGGAAAGACGGAGTTTGTATTTGCATAAATACATGCATATTTTAACAGTTCTAACAGTACATGTGTCTGTGTGCATGTATGGATGTGGTGTGGGTGGGTTTTTTTAAATAGCCCTCAGTGTTAGGCTACCTGGATGACTTGTGTTTTAGTAACTTTAAGCATGTATTTTACCACTTTGCTGACTTCTGAAGTGTTAGATAAACCCTCCTGAGCTACTGTAGATGTTCCCCTCCCCTGAACCCCAGCCAGACACCTGGCTGGGTAAATGGGGGCAGGAGGGAAGGAGGTCAGTGGTTTGGAGGGTAAACCACTGCTGTAGCTTCTCATCCAGTAATTCGTGCGCTGAACACAAACAGTCTGAGCTCAGCTGAAATGGATAATAGCGATGGAGGTTCATGGACTCTTGCTGGAAAACTTCCTTTTTTCTCTTCACCTTCGGGGAGGGTCTTTTGAGGGGTCGGTTTGTTGGGGTTTTTAATGCCCTGATGTCTAGTGTACCATCATTAAGAGCTGTATTTAGGGGCTCCCTTTGCTCTGTCGAGGGTCTTCCAGGCAGCCTTACAACAACAACAGGCCTGTGTATGAATCACTTGGTGACCTGCTGCCTGTTGTCCCACAGCTGTTCAGTGCGGGGGACAGGAAAGCTGCTGTCACCCACAAAGTGACGATTCACGGAATCCCGGGTCCAGAGCCTTTCACTGTTTTTAATGTCGGGGGGGGCACCACGGCTGCGCAGCTTCTCCACCAGGTACGTGCCACCAGATTGCCGACTGACACAACAGCGCTCCGGGTGTTCTCCCTGCGGGGCCACAGCGTAACTGTCACAGCGAGGGGGTGCTTCAGAAACGGGCTACTCTGGAGTTAATTACGTTGCAAACACAGAATATCCTCAGTCAAATTTTCCCAATCTTGGCTACAGAGGATGGGGTTATAATCTTATTTTAGTATCTTAATATTTGGACATATGCAGATGAGAAAAACCGTCTCTCTGACCCCTGTGGGCTGTCCTTACACCGAGGGCAAACATTTCTCTGCAGTTCTTTGAATCTGAGCACCATAGGAATAGAGAGTAAAAGTTAGAGGGCGAAGTTCATGAGCAGAAAAACCAGTTCACTCAACAGGGATTGTTATTCCAGCAGTGGGAAAAGACTGTACTGTCCTGGGATTATGAATAAATTGTCTGGGCAGCCAAACGGGACAGAAATAAGCTCAAATAGCACTGCCTTGTCTGGGAGAGCTGGGCTGCAGAGAACAGGACATTACCCTGGAGTGAAATATCCCAATAATAAATAGCACATCAGAAGTCTCGCCTGCGCTATCAGAATAGTTATTGATTCTTAAAGCCTCCTTGTTCGTTCTCATTTGTAACTACTAATTATGCAGTGCTTATATTTAGCATTCTAATTGCTGTGTGTTTATTGTGGTCCATCTTAGCTCTTGGCTACCACCAAAGGCACCAAGTCATGTGCTGCAGACTATTTTCTGATGGAAGAGAAGAGTTTTATATCTAAAGAAAAGAGCGAATGCAGAAAACCACCATTCCAGAGGGTGATCGGGCCTGACGAGGGGCTGGTGCAGCTTCTGAACAGTTGGTTTCCAGAAGAAGGATACGTTGGAAGGATTCTCTTTAAAACCCGAGAGGAAGTAAGTCTGTTTTAGATAAATTTCTATTTACAATCGTGGCTAAAAATAGCTGTTAGGACCAGGAAACAAAGGGCTGCTGTGTTTGTTTCACTGTTTGTTGAGTCTGTCACTGCTCTGAACATTGTTTGAAAACAAACATAACTCCTGAGTGAGCACAACTAGACTTTATACCCCCGGGTGACACCAACCTGGCTCCCCTCAGCTCCAGCATCAGCCACGTGGTGTTAATCATCATCTCAGCAGGTCAGCACCACCAGCTTGCTGTTCTGATCGTTCTAATTTCATCTAAATCTGGATTTTGATGTGATAGGAAATGAACATAAAGGAAGAAGGATAATAGCTAACATCAAAAGATCATTGATAACAGAACTCCAGACTCCAGTCATCACTCAGTGTAAATGTCAGCAACTTCTTCCCTCTTCAGAAAAATTAGAAAGGATTTTAATACTAAAGAAGTCTAAAAACCTCAAAGGAGGAATATCAAAGACTATCAACGATAGCCTAGAACAATGAAATAGGTGATTTAATGTAAAGGAGGAGGACGGAGCGATTACTTCAGTTTAAACTGTGAGCAAAACATCCAACGTTAGTGCTCAGGCTTGGGAGGGGAAACAAAACAGCAGGAGAAAGACCCTTGTCTCCTTTCCAGAGACACTTCCTTTGGTCATTTCAGCGTATAATGGCGCTTGGGCTGAGCATGGTGATATTTACACACGTATGTGAAGATTTTACACACACAAATGACAGATCCTTTGGGATCCTTTAAAATGAAAAAATACATTCTTAATGGATTATTTTGTTCCAACTTTTGATAAAGCTTCAGTTTGACAAATCTGTGAAAACAATGCCATGGCTTTGTCCCACGACGCTAGTACCTCAGAGCATCATCTGTGCTTTGGAGCCTTCCCGCAGAGAGCCCCCTCAGGTCTTGGGGCTAGAAATGAAGCTGCAAATTTGCCCGGAAGAACAAGGAGTGGGAAAAACACTTCCTCAGGCTTCTCGCTCTCTCAGTTCTTCTGGCTTTAGTGCAGGGACCAGTAGAGAAAAGGCCACTTCCCACCATCTACCCTCTTAATGCCATCACTACAGAAGATACAACAGAATTTTGCAAACCTAAGGAAATAAAAGATTTAAGTGATCATTTTTGCATGATGTGGTGCGATGTGTGTCTCTGGTCCTTGCCTCCTACGGAAGGTGTTTTAGAGACGCGGGTATTTCTATAGAAACACAAGCCACAGTGGCTCCTCAGAACTCTCACATACAAGATTTGCGTTTAGTGAAGCGGGGGGGCAGGGTGGGGGGAACAGCAGTCCCCAGTTTTTATGTGATAAAAGCCCTTTGTGACCCCCAGCTGTCAGTTACCTCTCAAGTCCATGGATTTGGCTCTCCTTTTCCCTGTAGAATTTAAATGAGAGGAACGTCCTTCAGGAAGCCAGGGAGGAGGCAGCCCTGGGCCCCGAGGAGGACAGTTTCTTTGTCCAGGTCCACGATGTCTCCCCGGAGCAGCCCCGCACCGTCATCAAAGCCCCGCGGCTCAGCACGGCGCAGGACGTCATACAGCAGGTAACGGTCGGGGGGGCCCTCGGG
>JAHREE010000533.1:2315275-2335378 GCA_033628505.1 Tringa tobata | reverse complement strand
TCGCTGGGGAATCCATTGCTTCAGTAACCCCAGTTTGAGGGAATTCCTTCTTTTTTTGTCTTTTCTGCTTGAAAACAGACTCTTTGCAAAGCCAAATACTCCTACAGCATCTTGAGCAACCCCAACCCCAGCGATTACGTGCTCCTGGAAGAGGTGACGAAAGAGCCAGCCAACAAGAAGTCCTCGACATCTAAACCCTTGCAGAGGATCCTCTCTGATCAAGAGTGTGTGTTCCAGGCCCAAAGCAAGTGGAAGGGAGCAGGAAAATTTATCCTTAAACTCAAAGAACAGGTTCAGGTAAAAAATGAAGTAGGTTGGGGCAGGTTTTATGGCTCAGCTTAACAGGAACCTGCTTCCAAGGGGAGGGAGCTGTGACCAGCCCAAGGCTGGGTGGGGAGAAGAGACCACAGCAAAAAGCAGGTTCCTTTTCTCGCCGCTCCTCCTGTACTTTTTTCCTTGGCAGAACCGCCTGGGTGACCCCCAGCACGGGACTCCCTCCCCCCCCACAGCCCCTCACAACAGCCGTCTTTTCCTACCAGCTGCTCTTCAAAACCCTCTGGCCGTGCAGACCGTGCTCCCTGGCACAGCAAAGCAGGACCGCTCCAATGGCCGGGACTGACCAACTACTGGAATAAAGTCCCTTTTCCTGTGTCATAACCACAGATTTTTATCCCAAATTTCCTAAACCTATCTTTGACAATGTGTAATTTTCAGTTAGTTTATTCAGAACAATCAGAAGAAGGTGCTTGGTGTGCAGGCACAGCCGCACTGCAGTTCAGAAGGGAGGCTGCTTAGAAAGATGTTGTGTTTTCCTATGAATTCCGTATTTCCAGCGACCATCCGCCCCCTCCATCCTCTCCCATCACCTGATGTATTTTTTACAGGCAGCCCGCGATGACAAGAGAAAAGGCATTTCCTTCACCAGCGAGCTGAGGAAGCTGACCAGGACGAGCCGGCAGTACCGGGGGTTCCCCTGGCCCCCCCTGGGGGTGGCACCCGAGGGGCTGCAGCAGGAGGACAGGGCCCCCTGCGGGGTGACCTTCGGTGACTCCATGGAGTGAGGAGCCGCTGCCCAGGGCACGGGCCCTGCAGGTACGAGACGCCGACCCTACGGCATCTGCCCCAGCGACTGGGAGCGGGGCGAGGGCTGGGCTTCACCCCTTTCTCTGCCCCTTTGAAAAACAAACCCCAAACGCTGCCTCCTGGTTGGTTTTATAGCAGGCATTTTAATGAACTAACTGCGCTTAATTAACAGTGGCCTGTTACCTCTTTGCTCTGGTCCAAGATAAACAGAAGTGTCGCGTAGGGCGTTGGTTAGTTTGTAATTACACACATATAATGAACTCATCAGGAGTGACAGTCTCCTTTTTAGCTAGAACAACTTTCTGATGGTAATTTCTCTCCGTGGAAATTTTGCCAGAAATGTTTAAGCATTTTTACTGTTCTGTCTCTCTTAATTTCTTCCCTTTTGCTTGACTGGAAACAAGCGAAATAGAGAAGGCAGGGCCATGCCCTGATGAAGGGAGGTGTCAGGTGCCCACCCACACCCCTGCCCAGGGCTGGCAGCACCCCGGGGGTTACAGGAAATCAATAAACCCCTTCCAGCTTCAGTAACCCCCTCTCTCCTGGCCAACTGACGATTGCATCTTTGTTCCCACATACACCCAACTGGGTGGATTTATTTACTTTAATAATTATTAAAGTATTATTGACATTCACTGTCATAATACTGCTAAATCATTATGTTAAATGAATTAAAATTACACTGTCACTTGCAAAACATTTCCACTCTGAAGGGACAGATTTGATACCTTATTTCTAGGCTGCGATAAAACCCCATAATCATCAAAACAATCTGAAACGAAGAAAAGCCAAGTAAATGCTGGACAGGCCCCACTCACGTTCCCTCTTCTTCTTCTGCTGTTCTTTGGTTACCGAAAGCCCGGGCTGACGCCGTGGGTCGCCCCCCAGGGCCGCCGGAGGAGCCGGGCAGAGCCCCGGGCGCTGCCGCGGGAGCCGGGGACGGACGGAGCGGGGAGAGGCCGCTGGATCCGGGGGGGTCCCCTCCACCTGCGGCTGCTGGCGGGACGTCTCCTGGACTGGGGGCTGCAAACGCCCTCCCCTTGTGCAAGAAAAGCTGATTTTAGCTGGTTGCCTCCGGGGCAACTGAAGGCAGAGACCCAGAGGGTTCTTTTATGTGTATTATATTCAAATAATGCACTTTTACCTGAAGATTTCTGTTAAACACTGTGTTAAGTGATTGTAAAGAGATTTAAATATTCTGTACCTTCCCTGCATGTCTGTGTACCTCTGGGGAATACACACAAAACGCTCTAATTATTTATGGTTTATCTACTTTAACAAAATAATGTACAATAGCTAAGTACACCTAACAGGTAGTGATACTTTGACAAGGAACAACATTTCCTTCTTATAAATTCTAGTTTTCCAGGCTTGTGTTTAGTATTTATTACCATGTTCCAAAGTACATGCCATGGTATGATATATTTATCATACGCTATTTTTTAGAAAATGCAGAATTTTTACCTCTCTCTGGAGTGTTTTAACTGTTCTGGTTGTTTCTTTTCAGCACAGGGCGTCCAAGACCCCAAACTGACCAAACTCAGAATAAGGCAGAGATAAATATAATCAACATTTCAAAATTTTAAATTCAAAATGCATTTTTCCCTAGAGTCAGGAAATGCCTTTTTACTTGTCTGTTAGACCCAGAGTACAGAGAATTCTGACACTAAAGCTCCTGACATTGCTGTTTACATAGCAACGCTGTTGTAAAGGTTTGTGTCTGCTGAATTCATCTTTTGATACTGAAGCTGCTGTGGGTGTCTCTTTTTTCCCTCCCAGGAGCACTGAAGGTAAGAGTTCCCCCAGTCTCCACACCCGGGTGCCGGGGTCGGTCACCCTGGGCTGTCCCACAGCAGGTTCCGCGGTGACTGAACGGCTCCGCACACCTCCTGCCTCCCCGGGCAGAGGGGCTCAGGGCCCCGGCACCAAATCCACAGATGCAGGGAGCCGTTCCGTTATCCCACATCAGCGTGGGGAGCTCCTGGGAGCAGCTGCCCCAGGCACAGGCCAAAAGCAGCAGCAGAGCTAAAATGGGGTTTATTTTTGATAGTGCAAGAAGGAAAGTGAAGGATGTTACAGGCTGGGGTCCCGGGACACACACCTCCCTACCCCAGTAATTAGAAAATGAAGTAAGAGCCATGAAGTGGCTCTTCATGTCACCAGAAGCTGTGCACTGTCCCTACACAGGGCAGAAAGCTCCTAGGCAGCAGCCCTTACCAAAGCAAGGAAGTGCCCTCTGGAGGTCAGTTCCAGCTTTCCTGAAAAACACCAAGACACACAAAAGAGTCCAGTTTCCCCGAGGCCTTTCCTCCCCCAGACCAGGCAGTTCCATCCAGTGACCCCCCAACCCCCCGCCCCAGCAGTGACACCTTGTGCACAGGTCCACAGGCACAGTTTGCTTTGGGATACTGTGGAATTACTGAGAAATACATCAACTGCACAATTCAACTAAGGCAACTTTTTTTTTAAAAAATGTTAGTTCCGCTCTGTGTGTCATTTCACCACAGCAGCAATTTCACATCACTAAGAATTTTTTTCTTTGGGGGTTTTTATGGCATTTTAGAACCAATAGTTTCCTGTGGAGTTTGCCCTTACCTGTTTGGTGCTTTTTTTGGTTACATTCAGCAGTACTGACAATAAAATGCTTCCTCTCCCCTGCAGTGTCGCAGCAGCCCGGCAGACACTAAATCACGAGATTCAACAGCAAGTTCCTGCACCGATGGTGTTACCCACTAATGGTTTTCTGTCACATAGATTAAAAACAACCAACCTTGGGCAATGCCGGGCAGAGAGCAGCCATGTCCCAGTGTGTACCGCAGCTCTAACAACAGCTGACCTCCAGGGGCAAGTTAAACACAATAGTTTCGTACTATTTCTCCTAAGACAATGATTTTTCTAATAGCTTATTAATATAAGTCTCTTCCTCATCAATCCAAGTCTAAAGCTGCTCTTGCTGCTGTTTATCACAGAGAAAGAGAACAGCAAAACACCCAGCTTCTATTTAAACCCCCCAACTTTACAGGCATGTGGGTACCTGAAACTGTGTAAGGCAAGTACCCTGTTCCAGTACGTTCATTACTGGACACTTAAGTTTGGGCTTTGGTAAACATCCCAGTAAACACTTGTTGGTGAAATGTGGTACATTTTGGGGTGAAGCTGGAAAGGAAGACAGACTCTTTTCCTTTGCGTTGATGCCAACTATCCTAATAATGAGAATAAACCACCGCTTGAAGCACTAAACAGCACTAAACTTAATTCTAACAGGAAAGTTTAATCTGCTCAGGCAGAGGTTTATTTCTGCAGGAAAACCTGTCCACGCATTCCTGTGACGAGGCTGACAAAGAACCTGTGTCCCTCTCTGTGCTTTTGGCTGAGCGTGGGCATCAATTAGGGAAAGACAGTCATTTTTACATTACAAACTATTTACAGGAAGCAGCTTCCAGGATAAAGTCTGAGAGAAAGGAATGTAAATCATCAACACCTTCCAGAAACAGGCAGTCCTTGAGTGGGAGCAGGGCTCACGCCAAACAGTTCCCAGCTGGAAATCTCAAAAGTAGTTTATTGTACACTATTTTAAGCCCACTGCTACTTTTCTACCCACGTCCTACCTCTTCCTGGCACAGCACGTGCAGCAGTGGGTCCGTGTGGGGCAGCCATGGAGCCCCACTGCAGCACGACGTGGGCTGCAGGAGCTGGGGCAGAAGGAAGGGGCTCCTGTCTCTGCTGACTAAAGCCAAGCTTAGCACTTAGAAGAAAAAAAACTCTGTCAGTTTCAATTTTTATTACTAGCTGAAGTATCTATCTCGATAGCCATCTGCTATTGAGACTACTAAAGTCTCTGCTAAAGACTATTAAAGTCTTTAATGCAGGAATCTCTGAGTGTTTCAAGAACACAGCCTCTTACATTCATAGTTTGTCTGGCTCAACCCTGCTGACAGCTTTAGGCTCCGGTGCCGACCCGGCCCCGTCTGCTCTGCTCCCGCTCGCTAACCCCCGCCTGTTACTGCTCCACTAGGAACTCAGTTCTCTTTTAGGGGCCCCCACTCACTCCGACGATGGTGGAGGGTTTTTTCCTGTCTGTCTCACATCCCTGGTAGGCTCAGTGGTGGGAGCTGTTTGGCAGAGCTGGCACACTCAACACGAAGGCGAGCAGCCGGCAGCGGGTTTCCCTGCGCTGCGCACACGGGGCGGTTCCCGCTGAGGGAGCGCTGCGGCTGGTTTCCTCCCGAAGCACGGCACGAGTATTCTGACAGTGCAACGTCACCCTCTGCCACTCTTTATAGCCTTTGGAAACTATGTAAAATGACTTTTCCACCCGGACTATTTTCTCTCTGCTGACTTAAAGAATAAACTTGTATTTGTATATATTGTAAAAAAGAAATAAATGGTTTAAGGTGACTCCTTGCTTTTACTTTCCTGACCTGACAAAGAACTGGCCCCTGGGAATTGTCAGAATTCAAATCACATCCGTATTGGCAACCACTGCGGAACTGACAAGAACTACTCAAAAGCCCTGGGAAAGGCAACCTGACCAGAGAGAGGCGGGTTTTGCCCTCCATACTCCGGAGGCAGTTTGTAATCTTAACCTACATTTTCTGATCCATTAATAGAGAGATGTCTGTTCCAAAAACATTTGTGAATTTATGTTTAGCTACTTGAAATTTGGTGAACTTGTCTGATTAATCCTAAAAACATGTATTAAAATAAATTACTTATAAAACTGCAAATATCTGGCTAAAGGACTAAACATCCAAGAGAAAAAAAGAGATGTTTTCTAATTATTGTAAGGAGGTGAAGCTACTTGAGTAAAAGCTCTGCAGAACTTCCAACATCTCTCATCCCACACCACACACCAAGCGTGAGACGATTGTCATGGCCACCGCCCTCCCCCGGAGATCGGAGCGCACGTAACGCTAACACTCAACTTTTAAGTTATTTAACATATTTTACTGTTTGCAAAGTCAACATGCACATGAAGATTGATTCTAAAACAACCAGGCGATAACTAATATTTGGGGAATGAAGATTAAAAAAGGAGATTTAAATCCTTACCTTGACTTTGCGCAGCGTTGGTGCCAGCGATGGGTCGCTGAGGACGGTGCGGCAGAGCATTCCATCCTGATGGTGGTTCAGCACTGGAATTTAGTAATCTCAATTTGCCAACACCAAGATTTAGTGGAGGGAGAACAACCCACCAAATGCAACATCATTTCAAGATGAGGTAAAGGTTAGGAGGCGTCATTAGAAGAACAGAAAAAAAGCAATATATTCCAAAGCCCTAGGCATCTTGAACTCAAAGTCAGTATTATATTAAAATTTCCAAAATATTTATTAATTTATCAATACAACCCTGTGAGTTCTCAGAAACACAACTATATTCTGTTATAAAAATATATAAACAAAAATACTATAATACATGGTTGCAAACAATTTTAGAATGACCTGGTTTTTGTATCTTTTTTAAATTACTACCATGACTGTTCACTGTGGTTCCCAAGCCCTGGGAACACGGGCTGGGTGGATACCTGGAGACAGAGGCCTTTGTAACTCACACGAAAAACTGCTGTTACACTTTTGTGTGTTTCTACATTCAAACAAAAACATACTTGAGTTCCTTTAGTGATGAGTGGAAACTTCTTTCAGCCGGTCTTTCTCCCTAATTAAGGTGGGAACTGAAGATGACTGATGGCCACAGTCAGGACAGGGATGATTGCTTCAAGTGTTTGGCAAAATCCAAGGGTTTGTGCCCCGCAGCGGTGGTGTGGGTGGTGTGTTGCTGAAGCTGTTTGTTCAGCTCTTCATCTATGAACGCATCCATTTGTGAGAACGTATCCTGGGGATTACAGAGTATTAGCTGTGTTACTGAACGAGGCCGTGGCTTCCGTGAGCAGCCCCTGTCTCTCCCGTGCCCCTGCGCGTCCAGACCAGACCCATCGAGCTCGGGTGGATCTGGCCATCCTTACACACAGACGGACAGGACAAACCTCAGATACTGCCACAATTTGTTAAAAAGAACCAAAGAGCCAGAGAGCAGGCAAGGCCCCGAGGTAATTTTCCCAGTTATCTCCACTGTAACCACCTAAAGACACCTTGGTCTCTCCGTTATTTTCCTCTGCCTCTGTTTCTGCTGCCTTAAAGAGCTTGTGCTCGTCCTTACTCAAGCCCTGCCCAGTCTCCTGCCCACTGCCCCAGCCCCGTTCTGGCAGAGCTGCTCCTCTGACACCCCGCAGGACAGGCACGGCACAGGCCCTTGGCAGGGGACACACTAAGACAGTACAAACATATTTGCAGAACCTGCTTCTCTAAAATGGAAAAATAATAATTGTGCTCTCAAGGCTTTAACTGACATTACTGAGTTACAAATGGGAGGCACTAACAAGGTTAATAGGTTGTAATGTTTTCATTAGGAAGAAATAAAATTATTTATCACTTTCTACAGGACACACCACTCACTGGACATTTAATGGAAGCTGCATCTGGAACACATTCAGTACTGAGGAGCTTAAGAGTGTTCTCCCATTTCTCCTCTCTGTACATTAGCTCTTTGTTCCCTTCCAATTTACACTTTAAAGCTATAAACTGACACTCTGGGGACCAGTGTCCTTCTACGTGCTGAATCAAAGGCTCTGGAAAGCCAGAGCCCTGCCAACTACCCACCCTGGGAGACAGCTGGCGTTTTATCTCTGCTTTTTGAACAAACATTAGTTCGTCGTTACAGAAAACAGACAAGAAATCTGCACTGAACCACTGCAAAGCACAAAAGATAAGTAAAATAATAGCTACTGCACTCATCCTGCTGGTGAACTGATGCTGGAGGAGGTGGAACTCTTCATACAGCTTCTCTGCCTTCTTTATAGTCAGTGCCACCTTATGCCAGTTAAAAACAGCCCTTGCCACAGAAAGCGGAGAAAGCAGAAAGCCAAAGGAAAGGTGCTAATGCCTGGGCACTGCAGCACGAGCCAGCAGGTACAGGTTCTGCTGGGATAGCACAAAAAAGACACAGAGACATGAGATGGTACCTTTCTTCTGGGTGTCACGGCCGCAACAGGAGGATTGAAGGTCATTCCTCTCATACTGTACGCCTCAAACAGCTCTGTAGCAGGCCTAGAGCAAACAGAGAAAGAAAAATGGCGTTAGACACATTTCCAAGTAACATCTCCCCAAAGCAAGAGCAGCTTCTCCCACACACCTGCCATCCACAGCCTCCACCCTGTAGAGGAACTCAGAGGAATGCACATCACCTGGGAGAGATGGGAAGCCAACAGCTGGGTAACAGTGCAAGTAAAAGCCCATAAAATGTGTCTAATTACTCAGCTGGGGAACAGAAGAAGAACTGAGACTAGAAGACTGTTCTGTTGGCTTGCCAGAGCTCCAGCGAGTCATTGCCTGCCCTGTATGTATTTGAATAAGTAAAAGAAAAAAAAAAGCAGATAGAGGTTATTGACCTGATAGAATCTGCCTCAATTCCCAACAGTCCCTTACCAAAGGGGTTTATGAAAACCAAGCAGCCACGGGAGAACAGGGAAGACCATCACATGGGACAGTGGTTAAAAGACAGGAAAGAGAGGGCAGAGGCTGATGTTTTGCAATGGCAGGAATAAACTACAGATTTCCAGAAGGTGTGTGCCAGACCCTGTGCTTTTCAACACGCTCAAAGCTGAGCTGGAGAACACCAAGTTATTTGTGGTAGTAAGAATGAGCTGCCTGTGCAGAGACAGACTGCATGAGATGGGCAGTAAAATGGCAAATAAAATTTAAGGAAGGGGGGGGAACAGAGAGAAAAACAATCTCAGTGTTGCACAAAAACGACAGGCTCTGAGTTGACCACTGTCACTTGAGGAAAAAACTCTTGCTGTTATGATAGATGCTTTCATGGGATTGTGACCTTAATGCTGCTTGGAGTTGGAAAGCAACAAAAGAACAGTTACATCAGTGTGTAAATCCACAGATCGCCCCATCTCAAATACTGCATCCCAGTCTCCAGTTTTGTCATCTTGAAATACTCAAATTGGTAAAAGTTCAGGAACAGGCAACAAAGATGCTGGGAAGTATGGAACTGCTCCTGTCTGGGTGGATCCCTTCAGCCAAAGAGGCAGCAGTTGGGGGGACAGTATGAGAGAGGGTGACCAAATCCCACGAGGCACGAGCCAGAGTGTGTCCGAGCAGGCTGCTCGTTTCACCTTCCTGGTGAGAAATGACACATGCAGGCACTTGGTTCAAAACAAAAGGCAGGTCCTAAACGTGAGGAGCTGTGGGCTCAGGGAACCCTGACCAAACAGTGCTCTATTTGCAAAATGTGAACTGTGGTTCAAGGGACAGCAGTTGTGAAAAGAATTCCATGAGGAGGTGATAAACAGCGAATGGTATCAGGGTCAGGAAACCCACCCGGCTGAAAGCAGCAGGAGGCTGGGACACCGCTCAGAGGAGCGTGGCTCTTCCTTGTCCTGAGGACAGGATGCTGAATTAGATCCTTTGTCCAAACCAGGACAGTTGTTCTTACGTTTTAACACACCACGGACCTTACACTGCAACTTGGTTTCCAAGTTTACACTGGGCAGCCATGGTTCAGTGATCCTGATCCACATTCAGCTCAGGGCTGCTGATGCAGACACTGTGCTCCCGTGGGAAGAAAGCTCACTGCCCTCTGAGATTCTTACCCTTGTCACCGCCTGGCAACAACTCAAAAGAAAGGAGAAAAAAAAAAAGAAAAGGAAAAAAGGAAAAGGCAGCCAATATTCTGTACTGGCAGAAGAACAAAGAAAGTGAGTTTGAAGAACAGGATCTTTTAATTTTATGGATAATTATTTTTAGGGATTCCTTTAATAAAAAGTAGGAGCAACAGCTACTTCTCAGGGCACTCTTTTTTCAAAACAGAATTCTTTGGTAACTCACCTTTGGCTCAAATCAAGTGGAAGAGCTGCCGAGCCTTCAGCTGGAGCTCCAACGCTAAGGTGAGCTGCAAATGTCCGCACTGTAGGGTGATAGTGTCTCTGAGAGAAAAGAAAGGAGGCAGCTGAGGGATAAGGATAATGTATTTACCTATGAATTCTCACATTTATTTCCTTTTCAGTAAGATGGAAGGTTCTGCTTTTGGTTTAGACAGAGAACAGCACCCCAAAATCAGTCAGTTTCTGGGGTTAAGTGAATGAGAACGTGCGGTCATACTTTTATTCAGTAGTGCATCGTGCTCTCTACGGTTCATCCAACTCCTGCTCCCAGCAGGTGGGAGAAGGGGCAGAGGAAACCCTCCTGAAGCCCCAGCCTCTACACCCTGGCTGGAATGACGTATCAAGGTGCCAGTTGCTCCCCAGAGGACTGAACTACAAGAGAACTTCACAGATTGAAAAAGCCTCCAAAAGAGTCTTATTAGGTGACCTGCAGTGAGATCCAGAGTGGTGCTGTCACAGGGCACGTGCAACATCCCCTTTTCAGCTCACTCCTTCCCAGTACCACTGTGCTGCTCTTCCTCTTCGTATGGAACAGGCTCACGTGGGCCAGATTTGACCGAAAAGCCTGAAGACCTCTGTCCTCTACTCGTGTAAAGCATATAAAAGCATTTAGCAGCTCTTTACTGGTGATTTTTACTTCCCCACTCACTCAGTTACTCACTAACCTGCAGTAAGTGCAGCTCCCACAGAGCAGTGTTCTGGGCGTTGCAATGCTCTGGTTCATCCAGTTCTGGAAGATAAACCCCACTGCCTTGAGATTCGTTGTCGAGTAAGAGGTCCATCCTTGGGAACATCTATAACACACAAAAAAGGACTGAGTTGCTTATATTACACATCCAATTAGAAGATGGATTCATTCCATGTTATTCAGTCTCAGCAGCATTTACAGATACTGTTTTCATCATTCTTGCTTAAGACGCTTCAAAATATTTTGCGTAACATCAATTTGTCAAAAAATTCAATAACCTTTACCCAGTAAGCTAAAAATTCTAACAAGTACAACTCACTTGCATGAATACTCTGTTTGTTGCCAAGATCCCAACGCTGGAGTTTGGAAGGACATGGAGAGCCAGCGTGGAAAGTCGCTTCAGGAAAGCCAGAGCTCGCTGCTGGGAAACCTGCTTCCTCCGCCTGGGAAACATGACGTCCAGGCTCTGGAGCACGATCTCCACATCATCGTTGGTACGGCCTCCAAAGCGGAATTTCATACAAAGAGTGAATAACCATTTCAAAGAACACACAGGTAAATACTCTGCTACTGACTGCAGAACCTGAGAAACAGCATGAAAAGCTGAGGATTATGCGATACAGACATAAGCATCCATCCTTTTTGGTAAAAACAGTCCAGCTTTGAGCAGAAAAAATGTATAATTGTTTCTAAGAAAATAATTTTTCCATCAAAAATGTATAAACATTAAAGCAGTTAGTGTTTTAAACCTAAGTGCATTCTGTCATCTTTTATAAATTGTTAAATGGTGCAAAGATTCAGTCTTTTACCCATCCAGAATTGTAGAATGTTTTTTTCTTAATCTTTCCTCCTTAGTGAATACAAATGCATGAATTTAATTACAATTATGTTAATTTCAAACTTTGTAATTATCTTTTTCTCCATAAACTATTCAGCTTCTCAGATTTATGAGAAAAATTAAATTAGCAAATTAGAAGGTCAGAATTATAAAAATCAGAAAGATAAACCAGAAGATTTTGGAAAACAGAATTTAAACTGAAATTATTTTTAAAACTATATTACAAAAATTATGAGATTTTTCCCTATTTGAGAAAAAATAGAGAATTTTTAAAGTGCCACTGAAAGAAACAATTTTAAGGAAGTAAAAAACCCTACACTGAGGACAGGACAAATGCTTATCCAAGAGCACACACTCGGCATTGCCTGAGGAAGTGACGTGATTAAACCCCGTTCCCACGGATTGCAATACTACTGTGAGTATTTGTACTGCAGGAGTGCAATGTGCAACCTGAGAAATAAAGTAGATTAAACCAGTTCTCAGAACTCAGGTGCCTTCAAACACCTGTAGTTTATTAACAATATATTAAGGCCATGATGCCAAATAAGCAGAATAAACACTATCTGGGTAACCCCTGCCAATGAGAATACAGCATTACCTGCATGTAGGCTGAACAGTGTCTTGTAAAGATGTGTGTAGAACTTCATCGGATCAATGTTAAGAACATCACCTATTAACATAATCCCAAATAAATACATTTATTCCACTAATTTATCAGACAATATTAAACAAAAGCTTGCTTTTAAAGATCTCTTACCTTGACCAGAGAGTATATGAAAAGCACTGAGAATGCAGTGAAGACTCTCACGATAGCTTAAACCCTAAGAATACAAAACTGATTAAGTACCCAAAGGAACATACTTTCAGGAAATTGTAATAAAATAAGCTCCACTTACTCCAGATGCAATGAGAGAATGAAGGACAATCACCAGGTCATCAAAAAACTCCACATTTATGAGATGAGCAAACCTAGAATCAAAGAGATTTTTATTTTTATGCTACAGACATTTTCTGTAAACTCAGCTCAAAGTGTTCTGAATTGCCAAAATCCACACCTTAAAACCAGAGCTAAATCAAATGCTGGATATCTGTTATCTTCACACAGAGGGGTGATTCAGCCCCCAACCCCTAATCCCGGCTGCCCTACAGCACTAGGGACTGCTCCCTGTTCTGAGGAACTCATCAGACAAAAGACTGGAATCCCATCACACCCTGCTGGGTTTGCATCACACCAACAAACCCCTTTGGTGATTCATCTCTTTTCTAACACACACAGAAGGTGGACTCTGTTCTTACTTTGCAAGACCTTCCAGCACGGCCGGCAAAAGCGGAGACTTCTGAGCTTTCTTCAAGATTCTAAAGTATGTTACAAACACAATATTCAAGGTCTCTGTGTGCTGAAGAAAACAAAATAAAATACTTGAGCATGAAAACCAGGCATTTCTACTTCGCTTAAACTCAAATGAAAATGCTCCTCTCTGTCCAAGCCCGCACCCGGAGGATGTGTGTCAATGGACTCCAACCCCTTTTTGGGCAGACAACAGAAGGGAGCAGGAACGGCTTAAGTTTGCTTTCCAGGGTAAAGTGGGAGGGCCTGGTTTACTAAAACCTAGACCTCGGGCACAGGCACAATTACCTAGAGGTGTGGAATGCAGACAGGTTGGATGCAGGGGAGAACTTGGTTGCAGAAGGGTTAGGAGCTGCCACTCTGCAAAAGTAGGAAAGTAATTCTAAATTATTTACCAGTTTCAGTTTTTTTTCTTTACTTTCTGATGCTTCTGCTTCCAAGAGTTCTCGTTCCAGTTTCTCTTCTGCTTTCCTCCACTGAAAACATACAGATGATTTTAAGACAACAGATTAAATATTTCCCATCAGCCAGGATATCCATGTCCCAAAGATACCCAGAGAAAAAACCCTCCCTGCTGAGTGTGTTGCTCATGTCACCCTGTGATGCCGCAGAGTAACTACTTCAGATATACCCCTCCCTAGTGGAAACAACCACAGTGTTATCAAGACCAGGAAGAGAAAAATAATAGGCAGATAAAAAAAATCCCTGTAGAACCTCATAAATGTTCAAGTACAACTCAAACAGTGATCACTGATGCTGAGAGTTAGCAATGGCAAAGGAGAAGTGCCATCACTGCTAAAACTCACTGCTACATGAAGTCACTGAAGCAGAGCATGAGAAAGCACACACCATACCTTCCTCTGCATTCTTGAAAGGTTTTTTCTTTTCTCTTTGTATGTCATGAACTTTTTCTTTGGTGCGATGTCTTCTGCATCTTTTTGTAATTCTACTTCCTTAATTCTTAAGTGAAGAAATACTTTTAACACCTGTTGTAAAATAAAACAAATACAATGGAAGGTGATCCACAGCAGAAGAATGGAGGGTAGGGAATCCTGAATTCCATTCCAGCTAGTGGGCTTCGCTGGTCAAAGGTTCTTCTGTGTAGGAAAGGAACTTCTGCTATCTGTAGCCAGCAGCTGCATTAACTTTCTGATTTTTTTAAACCGTTGACAGAAGTAAATTGCGTTGTACAACAGAAGGACTCTTACCTCAGGTCTGACATCGTAATTTCGACCCCTCACAAGACCAGAAATGACCTTAACCACACCTAGTGAAGCGTAGCCCAACTTGTCTTGTTTAAAGAGCTTCCTGACTGCCTCACAGCACAGTTCAGAAATCTGAAAAGGGAATTCAAACAAATTCTTCTGTAAAGCCAAGTCCATGACAACAGCCAACTGATAATACTGACAGAATTTACTCATTAGAAAGTGGACACAGCCTGGAAAATAGCAAAAAGATCCAGCCACAAGATCTGTGGAATAAACTCAGAAATGGACTATTTTTCATGCAAAACAAGAACTCTTTCCCTAATCAGAAAATCACTTACCATTTTTGATGCATCATTCATGAGTGGAACAATGAGAACAATGATGTTGTTGTGGAAGTTGAAGTGGGGCAGGGCCACCAGCAGCTCACACAGACACTTCACTGCAATCTCTGCCAGGCCTTTATATGCTTTTAACGAGATGACATTGCTCTTCTTCAACTTCCTCTGTTTCCAATCTGCACAAAATATGATTGTTAGTGATTACTGTTCAGAATGGAGGGGAGCTTCTAAATATTTACATTTTTAGTTACTGTGGACATTCTCCTTCATACTTTATTGAAGTATTATTTCAAGACAGCAGGTAGTATTCAGTCAGAGGAGAGCAGCTCTGATACCGCAAACAATTTTGCAATTTACTGCAAAAAATGGGAAGCATTGACTGTACCTTTGATTGTTTGCTCCAGATTTTCCAAGTAGAATTTATACTGGCTCACAAGGCCTTCTTCAAATTCTCTCAGTTTCTGAGTTTCTTTTTTAACCTGTAAACATAACAGAAATGACATTTTATTTGGAGAGCTAAATCCTGAAATTACCCAATGGTGGAAAAAAAAAAAGAAGTTTTAAAACAAATAACAGATAACTAAGTAGTTTTTTCTTCTAGACAGACATTCCTAAAAATGTATTAAAATTAAAACATTTCTACATACTTCTGTACCCGTTCTGTGCTCAGAGGGCATTTTCCAACTAGGCCTATTTCATGTGTAGGGACTGAAGTGAAATTAGTAACTAGATGTTGTTTTAAGGTCATGACTCTAAACTGCACCACCCGTATTCAAGAAACCTTCTAAAGAATTGGTTAAAAACGAGCTCCAGGAAACAAGTTACTCTGCATTGGTTCAGCAAATTACTGGACACATTTCAAAGAGATCTGTGCCAGTCAGGTGACAATGTTGCATCACTTCTCTCTAGTTCCCTTCAGTTTCACACCCCCTTCTTGCAAAGTTTATGACTGCAGTCACCCAGGTTTGATACGCTGCTTTCATGAACTATTTTTCCCCTCCACTACCACCAGCACGTCACCTACTTATGGAAAGAAGTACATAAGAATCAAAGGTTCAAAACAAAGACCTCTGCCCCTGAAAGGATCACAGTTTCAGAATTTCCACAAGAACTTGTGTATTTGTCACCCTTTGCTCAAAACCATAAATTCATATTCCACAAATCACTATTAATATTTGGCATAACTTAAAAAATCTGAACTACTCACAATACTCTATAAAGAAATCTGGTATTTCACCTTGGTAGCCTTTTCTGCTTCAGTTAGAGGCCGAATTTTGTAAGAAGGCACAATATCTTTGAATATCTCCATCAAAGAAACCATGACCAGCTTGCGAACAATCACGGCCACGTTCGGATCCTGCTCCATCAGCATGGCACGGAGCTCCTTCAGCTTTTTAATCTGATTAAGAAAAGAGGCAGCCAAAATCAGCTGAAGATCACCCACAAGGTACATTTCAGCCAAAGTTTGCCAAAAGAAACATGCCCCATTTTTAAACAATAGAAAGAGAAAACAGCTAACTCAGCAGTTAGTCAGCCTCTACCTAGCACCACATAAAGAGCCAAGAAATACTAGATACCCAATATTTGTGTCTTGGCAATGTTCAAACTACCTGACTATTACAAACTTGCATAGAATTACAGAAAATTATTA
Organism: Tringa tobata; assembly: GCA_033628505.1. Classification (NCBI taxonomy): domain Eukaryota; kingdom Metazoa; phylum Chordata; class Aves; order Charadriiformes; family Scolopacidae; genus Tringa; species Tringa tobata. The sequence goes on along the minus strand of JAHREE010000533.1, from coordinate 2,319,276 downwards.
TCATATCCTGAAACATTGAGAATTATTGGATACAACCATGAAATCAGAGCCTAAATAAGGTCATGCTTAAGGAACAAGGTAGTTTGGCCAGGAAATATCACAGACAGTATTGCTCCTAAACCCACAAGTATTCAGAGGGACAAGTGGCTCCTGATCAGCACAAACACGGGCAGCTGGATCTTCAGCCACTTCAAATCCTTTGTACCAGCCCATGGCAGCAGTTTCACTACTTGCTGCCCCCTGAGAAGTGATACAAGGCCGACCTTTTTCCTTGTTATACTCATGTATTTTTCTGCTTTTGCTATGGTTTGGTCACTTGAGATCTTGATTCATTGACTCAGGGCACAACACGTGTTGGGTAAGCGCTACCTACGTTGCTGTCTGGCGCAGAGAGAATGGCCGAGGCCAGGGCAGCGATGTGCATCTTCCGCTCCTGCAGCTTCTGTCTCCTCTGGGCAGCCATCTCCTCGGGAGACAGGACGGGCAGGGGCTCTGCGGAAAAGCCTGCCACAAGGTGTGAGAGTTATGAAGGAAGGTCACCATTATTCACCGTTCGCTTTTGCTTTTAAAAATACAATTGCTTTATTTGCATTTTCGGAGTATTATTTTGCTTCAAATATGTCCTTCCTCATCTTCAGATTATCTTTAGAGAATAATGACCCAGAATTAGCAGTGTTACAACTGCAACTGTTACTTGAATATGACTCTCACTGAATAGCAAACTGCAAATTAAAATCTGAATTTCCTGGTATTCTGATGTTTTAGGTAAAAACTTTCAAAGACAGACACTCAAAGGCCTACACAAGTCTGTGTCCTGAACTGCATTTCAAAATGATCTGAGAGTAATCAAACTAGAATCACAGCACATATTCTTTAAATTAAGGCCAAGATTTCCCTTTTAACAAGCAAAGATGACACAACAATAAGGAAGTTCATGCAAACATCAGTTCTGGGTGAAAACCACTAACTGCTGATAACACATACTGTTTTAATTGTCTCTAAGATATGCTATATTAAGTCAAGGACTTTTTCAGCTTCCCATAGGAGCTGGGAGGGAGCACAGGCAGGATGAGCTGCCAAAGGGATATCCCATACCATAGACGTCCTGCTCAGTGTATAAATGGGGGCAGGAACCCACGATCGCTGCTCGGGACAGGCTGGGCAACCGATCATCAGGTGGGGAGCAATTGTATTGCATCACAATTTTGCATATTCTTTTACCATTATTATTATTTTCTCTGCTGTTACTTTCTCTTAGACTGCCTTCATCTCAACCCATGAGGGTTTTGGGTTTTTCTCTTTTTCTCCCTCTTCTCCCTACCCTACTGGGGGGAAGATGGGGAGTAAGGGAATGGCTGCATGTTCCTAGTTGCCAGCTGGGGTTAAACCATGATGTCTTGAAAAGAAGAATAAAAGCAAAGAACACTGAATAAAAAGTAGACATGATGTTGTATTACCCTCTGCTTCCTCCATTTCTTCTGTATCCTCTTCTTCATCCTGTGCAACACTGAGAACTGCAAAAATAGAGTGTCTAGTGTAAAGCATGTAGTAAACACTGTGGAATTTTAAAAGAATAAATTATATACACCTTGGCTACTATACCAATCCTGAAATGTGTCTTACCTGGCTTTTCCATAGTCTGGGGAATAATTCCACTCTTGTCTTTGATGGGGAGCAGATGGATGAGTTCTTTTTCTGGCTCAGTCTGCATGCGTCTTGGCACCTTCTCGTATTTCTCCATCACACTTTCATGTTTTCGTTTTTTGACATGAACAGGTTCACTGAAAAATACAAGTTTAAAGTTTACAGGGCAAATTACAACCACCTTACAGCAGCTAGGCATACAGTCTTCCCACAGTCATCAGAAAAGGCAAGATTTTCAATCAATCATGTAACCAGACTACTCTTAGAAGTGCACTTGTAAAGACTTACAATTACACAACTAGGAGCACTCTCCTTGTATGTACTTCATTGTGAACTCTGCCCAACACCTCGCTCCAGCAAACTGACAACGAAGTTCTTGTATGAATGTTCTGGTGTTGCATATGGTTACAGACATGGCTTCCAGAACCTTTATTTTTTTTACAGCAATGTGCAATCTACTATGGAAAGTAGAGTAGCCCCATGTTCAGGGAACATCCTGAATATTCTATATATAAAAAAAAAGGCTCTGTATACAAACTAAAGTATTTTTTCCAGTTTGAGGAATGTTACTCATCTCGCAGCAGAGACCTCACAGGAGGGAACACTGTGCAGGAACAGTACCCTGAAGGTCAGGCAGAGCAGGTGAACGTACTGATACACATCAATACATTAATACGGAATGTACGGACAGATTCAGGAAACACTAAGCTGCAATTGAAAAGAAACACCAGACTGAAAGTGACCTCCTGATGTATGTATTGCATTACATATTAATTACACATTAACCACACAAAGCTGAACTGCTACGAAAAGAAAATGTCAGTGACACTCACTTAGAAGAAAGATCTCTAGTTAAAAAGGATGCCTTTTGAGCCAAATCTTCCATTAATTTTAAGTCATCTTCATCCATCATGTCCAGTGGAAGAGCCTCTTCTTCCTCTTCTTCATGTTTTTCAGCTGTTTTAGAAGATGATGTATACAAATTAAGATCCTGTATATAAATTCAAACCTGAAAACCTAACTCAGCCTACACCTGTGAGACCATTTTAGACCCTGCTTCAGCCTGGAGCTCATCAACCTTCATGTACATATTTTGTGTTTCCCCAGAAAATTGCCCCTTTATTGTGACATCCAATAATGATTAGAGTAAACACATTTCTACCATCTCCAGCTGCTAGATCTTGTTGCCAGAATGGCCACATTTTCTATTTTTCATAACTCTCCCTTTCATTCTTCTAAACAAGAACAACATTTAATTTCACACAGAAAATGAAATGTGCAGAATATTTAGTAACTCTCGTACCTTTCTGCTTACAAAAATAACTCTGAACAAACACTTACCAACTTGTTTTTTCTTGCATTCTTCCAGTGGAAAAGGTTTTCTGGAGATAGCATCTCTGACAGCTTCCCTTAGTTTCTTTTGTTCTTTTCGGTACTTCTTAGCAGCACTCTGCTGCTTGTACTGTTTATTCTTTAATTTGTTGTCAAGTTTTATTTTACTAGTTCTCAGTAACTTGCGAAAGCTTGGAACTCGCTTGGTGTTTTTTCTCTAGAAAACAACAGAAAACAACAAGTAACTGACATGTTCATAGCCTTCAGGAAATTTATTTCACTGTTTTCAGATCTCATTAAGTTCATCTTTCTGTCAGGGCTGAACAACGTGTTTCTTCCAAACAGTATCATGAGTTAGCTCCAAATTTACCCAACCACGTTACACTTCTGAAACATGCTTCTGAAAAGACAGACCTGTGAAGAATGTTTTACAGAAACGTTCTTGGACAACTTTTCAATTAAACCCTTCGTCCATCACTTTTAGACACACGAACACTCAAAGCATTGTAAGCAAGCTGTCAGGGCACAGGTCTTTGCCCTGTGTGCTCCCAAGCACTCTGCCTCCTCTCCTGAGGATGCCGTTCTCCCCAACACACCACAAAGTACACGGTACCCTAAGGGCACCGCCTCAGGCAAACGTCCCCCTGCGCGCCCCGAGCTTTGCCCCTCTCCTGCCCGCGCTCCCCGTGACCGGTAGCTGCGCACCGAGGGGCGGCTCACAACAGCACCATGGATAACAAGGCTCCCAGGAGCGTTCGGAACGGGCACGGACACAGAACAGCCGGGAAGGAAAGGGGCACCGAGAGAAAACGGGCCATCGTGCTAGTCTTGGTGGTGGTGGTGCGGTGTCCCTTTGGTAAGGGGACAAGTGGCGGGGCCAAGGCGGGGCTCCTCCAACCTGGAATTCTTGCCGGTTCACCTTTAGCTTCCCTGTTTAGCGACAGAAGCCAGGCTGACGGCTGTCCCCGTACCCGAGCAGCCGCAGGGCGCGATGCCCCCGCCGGGGGCCGGCTCGGCCTCTGCCC
>JAHREE010000533.1:2284362-2314888 GCA_033628505.1 Tringa tobata | reverse complement strand
CCAGAGCGCCCCCTGGCGGCAACGGTCGCCGAGGGAGGGCCTGCTGCGGTGTGGAGCTCCCGCAGGAAATAAATCTGCTGTTCTTTTAATGCGCTCCCGCCGGTAGCGGCGTGTAACCTGCGGGCTCGCCCCCGGAGCCTTCCCCTCAGCACGGGACGGGAGGGAGGAACGGGAAAGGAGCCACAGCGCACCTCTGCTATAAGTTTTATTTACACAGGAATCGTTACTAGTGGTCTTAAAGGAAGGCTCGATCCTTCTATTTACAGTTATATACAGATTTATAGTTGAAAAGTAAGAAAACTGTACAAGATAACACAAAAATATAAGACAAATTGGATCCAATTAAAGTAGTGAATACATAAGTTAAGAAAAAAATCTGACATTTAAATTTCAAATTGTAATGTTATGAGTAGCATATATGTAGTTTTTAAACCAGATAGCAATGTAAGTTACACCACACTAAATCTTTACCCCAATTATGCAGACTCTGCTTTTAAACACCAGACAACTGGAAGCCTCCTGCACTTAAAAATACATAATGGCAATTTTGACTTGATTTCCACAGAGGGACCAGTTACAAAAACCCACATGTAAGGAATTTATTTACATTAAATATTAGCCAAAAAATGGACCAAGAGAGTGCAAGTGTTCCTCACCTGCAGTGCTATCCATTTGAAATTTCCATCCCCTACAATCACAAATTGTTGTACAGCGTCTTTGAGAAATGTTTGAAAATATCTGCCGTGACACATACAATATGACCCTATGTCCCGCAGTTAGATGTTAAAGAATTAAGTATTACTAAACCAGGTGGTTTTGGGATTTCAGTATTGCACACTAATAAAAGACAGTTTCAAAAAACAATTCTGTGCCTGCGTTACTCTGAAGTGTTAAAAGTGGCTGCTCCTTTGACAACACAAAGTCTGCCGATAGCTTTGTCAGTTCCTAGTGTTCACCATTAAATTACAAGTATTTCTTAGCTGGAAATGGCTCAAAATAAAACTTCTGGTGGCAAAACCCTTTCACAGAATACCCGCTCCATTTTTAACAGGCTGCACAACCCGTACACCAACACAAATGCTTAAGACCACTCGCTTTGAAAGCTCTATGCTCGGAAAATAATAGCCCTGATCTTACCACTGTTTAATATTCAGGTGATTTTTCCTCTAACAGGTTTGGGCACAATACTTCCACAGTTCCTGAGTTAATTACATTTGCCCAGACTGAAGAATGAAGCTGCAACTTAAAAACACAACCCCAACAAAACAAAAAACAAGTAAATAAGACAATACCCCTTCCCAAATTTTAACCATCTTGCACATAAACATACCAACCAACCTCATTTGGTCCTCAATACTTTCAAATGGTTAATTTTGGAGGTAATATTTGTACCAAAGCATTTGGTTTGGGTAGCAGTTTTGGGGCCTTAAGATTTAGCATTTCCCTCATCCCCCCCAAAAAGTGCCTTTGTGGTATTTGTAAAAAAAGTTATGCCTCAAAATTTTTTTTTAAAGTACCAACAGAAGTTATTACAAATGTTTATTGCATTGAGCTGATTCTTTTAAAGTATTAAATATGAACTCCCCCGCTTCTCAGTTTCATAGGTTTTAGTATTCTGTGTGAAAACAAATCTTCCCATGACAAAAGCTAATACTGGCAAAAGGGTGAAGATTGTATCAGTTCATTACTCCACTGAGAGCTGTGTCATTTTCCCGTCTCATTTTCACATTTTCTATAGTGCTTTTTCCCCCATAGAAGTGATGTGAAAACTCCTTTGTCATCAAGTGGTTTTCCACATTTTCAGTTGACTGCAGCGTTAGGACTTGGATTAGCTTTTCAGCGCTGGGCTATGGTTCTTGTCCCCTTCTTTGTTGTCCTTCATCAGCGAGGCAAACACCTGGAAAAGTGAATTATTTAATGTATATTAAAAAAAGCCAGTCTTAAAAAAAAAAATAATCAGTATTCACCACCACAACATTAGCATGGAGATTAATTTCTAGAGTGAGCCAGTAGAAAGGAAGTGCCCATAAGTCGGACGTGCAGCACAAAGTAGTCGTTAAGAGAAGTGCCCCATATACTGCTGTGCTGACATCTCTGCTCTGAGACATAGATATATCCCAAACTCACCTGTGCCCATTTTTTGTTACTATTCTGCATCTGAATAGCTGCAATACAACTAAAAAGCTTCTCTGATGTAATGTCTTCGGGAAGTTTTGTTAGAAACTGTGCTATATGAATAAAGTCCATCTGTAGGAGAATATCTTCATATAACCGAAGGATTCCTAATCCTGTCCTAAACAAAAATTCTTCTCCATCTCTACAGAAAACATCCCAGACACGACAGGCCAGATCAAGTGGTAATGACTTGCTGTAGAGCGTAAAAATCCTGTAATTGAGGAAAAAAGGCAGAGTTACAACTTTAACCTATTTCAGAAAGATGAAAATACAGCCTCCTTTAAATCTCAGTTATGTTTGCTGAGAGTGAGCAGGTGACAAGTTATTTCATATACTGGTATTTTTTCCATATTTCAAAGATCCACAAGTCTCCAGTGTTTGAAGTCACAACTCCTACTCTGAAACCCATCCCTTTTTAGCCTACAGGAAATGCTGCATCTGAAAGCCACCCCCTTTAGGAAGCTCTGGCTAGAGAATTTACACCTTTACACTCAAACAGGGTATAACATCCAAACTTCAGCAGAACTTCAGCAGAAGAGATCGTAACTGTCTAACTCAACCCTGCCCGTTATTTAAGCCACATAGTTTAACAGCTCTGTTCATCATTTGTTTTCTACTCTAAAGCCACAAATCACCTCACAGAAGGCTACATCCCACTAATGTACTGAAAAGAATTCAGAAACTACATTTCCATGACATATTATGAACTTCTATCCAAGTTAAAAACCAAAATCTACAGGCAGCTGCTGTTGTATTCTTGCTGGGAAGAGTCTGACTCCGTTTCTTACTGCGAAGTTTATTTTTCAAAAGCATTCACTGTAGATGAGCAGAGAGTTCAGTGTGCTGCCTATTGCAGACTCCTTCCCTGAATTTTTAGTGGTTCCTGTGACAGAAGTGTTCTCCATTTCCCCATTATATCTGCTGCAATGGTATAACCTGCTCCTGCTGAGACTTCTGCTCATCAACACGCTGTATCTTATCCCCCAGGAAGAACATCCATTACTCCAAAACGTTCACTGTATTTCCGAGTTACCCTTTCCAAACCAATTCCTAAATTTCATCTTCCTCCTGCTTTAAAGTCTATATTCCTACAGTCATTCTTCCTCCAGGAGCTGAAAAACCTATAGCAAAATGGGAAGCGCTGCAGCAGTCGTAAGGTTCTGTTTGCTACATGCTCTGAACTCACCAGTCTATCAAATATATGTCTGGAGTAAGACTGTATGATTTGAAATGAAGAAACAATTTGGGAAGATTTTCTTCAAAGAATACTTCAAAGGCTGCAAAATATTTCAGCATCTGTAGAGAGAGCAGAGCACCTTGTAAGCAGTCATCAAAAGAACATTTAGTTGTAAAATAACACAGACCTCACCAAGAACTGAGGATGCCAACAGAGCACAGCAGGACTTCTTAGGGTAAGTACAACTATTAAGTGCTTCGAGAAGAAAAATCACAACAGTAGCATGTGTTCTAGGGATTAAAATCTGGTATTCTCTGTTTTGTAACCAAAGGTTAAAGTTCTCCACTATTCAACAGGACAAAAGGCAGTGATCGGTAACTCAACTATGGTTCCCGTCAAAGGAATGTTATGGTTCAAACCCAGAGGGGTCTGTGCCTACCATACTGTGGTCCACGCGGAAGAAGGCCAGCTGGCATGGCTTGTTCAGAAGGTTGGCAAAGGCAATGAACGCGTCTGCCTCCTCCAGGTTGAGAATGAGCACAGCAGCAATGAAGGACATCCCCTGCACCTTCAGGTGGGAAAAGCATCGGGCAAATACGGTTGAGTGAGTTCAGTACATCTCACATCTTTGGACATACACGTATTTACAGTCTGCAATACATCAAATGCCATTGCGTAACATTGCCAGATGCACAGAAACAACGTGGATAAATAATTTTCATGCACACGGGCAATCTGACTTCAGCAAGAAATAGAGTGTTTCTTCAGATGCCGGTTTTAGGGGCCTGATGGAAGTTCTGGGAGGTCTCGTGATCACAAGTCCTTGGGACTTGGAATGCGAGAAAGTTAAAACCACACAAGCTGGACCCAGAGCTCTCGAGACGAAACTTGGCATTGAGTTGACTGTTAAGCCATGGGAAAAGCAGACATGGATAAAACCCTCACATATGGGACAGTTTAGCCCCAGACAGATATGTTGGAATTGAGACAAAATTCTGTTTCAGAATAGTCAATATATATCTTTCCACTTGCCAAACACTGTTTGTTCACATACGGAAAATTACTTTTAAGTGGTTAGCTACAATGCAAGTTTACATTTTCCCATCACTACTCTCTCAAAAACAACTTAGCCTGCAATAAAAGCAAAGAGCATTATTCTTGCAGTTGTTAACTGATGATGTGAATACTCATACTAAAAATAATGTTATCAATTTCAACTGCAATGATAATTATTTTGCTGTTTCTGGGCATTTATGCTGCCTGCTCCTCATTTAATAAAAAAAAAACCAAAACACTCAGGATTTTAACCAACTAGGAAAAACAGTATTGGTGCGCATCAACAACAGTCCAGCAGCCCTTCATTTCTGTGGGACAGATGGGTGTGGAAATAAGATTAAATTTACTGCCATATTAACATAACAAAATTTATGATCAGAAATATCCAGGGTAGCTGAAATAAAAGAGAGAAGACCTACCCATGAAAAATTACTTATTTGCCTTTTAAAACTCCACCCTGGGAACAAGCAGTCTCCAAACCTGCAGAGTTTGTAATCTCACTTAAGGAATATGGGAGGGTCTCCAAAAATGAGGTCACAGATGACAGAATTCAGAGCTAAAAGCATTTGAACACAAAAACCCAACTAGATATTGATGCAGAGTCCCAAGCGTGTCTGACTTAGGGAGGAAAACACACCGTGTGCTAAATAATGGTTTGGAGCATGGATCAAACTTAAAACTAATGCTCTTTTTAGCCCAAAAGCAATTTAGAGCTATGGAAGGATTAAGTCCCAAAGTTGAACTTATTATTTTAAGTGCTAGTAGCATAAAGTTTAGATAACCTGCTTTATTAAATACACTCTAAAACATGACACCTTAAGCTTATTTCCCATAGCATTTTACAGCAAATACTTACATATCCCACATCTGGTCTGTAACATGTATATGCTCCTAACACACTGTGCAGGAGATCATGGTAAGGACCACCCTAATGCAAGGGGAGGGAGGGAGGGAAAGGAGAAAAAAGTTTATTTTTCAAAATCCCTTTATAAATATAGGAAGGTAGCAAGCCTGTATTTTAAGATGCAAGTGAGCCAGCGAATTGTTGCTTTATTCAGATCTAGAATAATACCTGTTTTCACTCTAAGCATGTCTGTGTATGCTTTTGAGATGTTCAAGGAAAAGTAACAGAGCAATTTGGTGGAAATCAATACATAATGGAAAATGAGGATATCTGGTACACACCCAGGCTGGCTTTTCTTTTTCAGAGACAATGGATGTTTTAATTCTTAGTAACCCAAGTTACTGTATTACACTAGTGCCTGCCATTTTCTATACACGTGTGTGCATATATTGTATCTGTATAAAAATCATAAAGCCTCAAAATGCATACTGAAATACAGCAGGGTTTCTGTAGAAGCAGTAAGAATATTCTTGATTTTGCATGTAATTTCATAAACATTAATAAGAACCACATGCAATTTTTCCAGGACAAAAAGCCTTATAGTCCATCACTAAGTGTCCCTACTTTATTCTCATTTAAAAAAAAAAAAAAAAAAAGATTACTATTTGCTGTTGTATGTAGAAAAGACCTAATTGTACTTTATCGTGTCACAAAAACAACTTCTACAAACAATTCCATCTTTAGCCACCTAGGCTTCTTTTGTTGGTTAATTTTTCAGAAGTTTGTCGTAAAGAAAGTTACAGAAATCTCACCTTCTGGAAAATATACAGGGAAGGAAATGTGCGTGATATATCCAGCTTAATGAGCTCCAGACTGGCCTCGCGATCAGCAACCGATGCAACTGCATCTGCAAGGAAAGCCAACCCTTGTTAAAAGCGCCAGACACAGGTTACCTTTTACTTTTGTGTAACGCTGTGTCGGGGCTGTGGCTGGCCCTGCAGTCACTCGAGTTTGAACTTTGCCCAGCCCAGTTCCCAAAACCCTGTTTTCTTTCTTATATTCTACCGTGACGTCAGCTTCTGAGTCTGTCCAGGAGCACAGAGCGAGAGCACTGCTCTGGATCTAAACGTGACCCAGTGGGATCTCACTTTCCAAATGTTTAATTCCTAATCAGCTCATTGGTGGCTCATTTCAGACAGCAGCACTGCTTACACATACTATGTAAGCTAGAGGGGAAAAAAAGATTAATTCCATCATTATCCCAAGGAGCCAGTGCTTCTTCACCTGCAGAGTCAAGCATGTTATTTGCAGTCATGCATTTCTCATGTCCCACTTCTACTGAAGGTAACTAAAATATACAGAGAAACTCCACTGAGGTTTCCAGAATTGATGACAGAGTTATGCTCTGCATAAGTTACATATTTCTGAGCTCTCATTAGACTCAGATTTTTTTTTTGCATCCCTAGGACTGGCACTCCGCAAGTGGCAGGACAGAAGGCAGCATTCACTCAGGAGCCTGCGGAAGAAATGCAGCTGCCCTTCAGCTCTCTGTCCTTCCCTCTCCGTGGAGACAGGATGCAAATCCTAGTGGCAGGAGGAAAAGGGAGGACATGCCAGCTGGATAGCCAGGGAAAGCCAAGTGGGATCTGAAATGTGGAATATTACACATTCCTCACCTCTCCATTCCACAATCAAAAAATAAAGAATAATTTTTCTTTCCCAAAACCGTGGAAGCTATGCCAACATGAGAACCATGTAAGTAGAGCTAAGCAGTAGTGCACGCTGTCATTTAGTTTCCCATTTATTCTTTTTTTATTTCATCTAAAATTTTCATGAGAAAAAATTTCTCCTGGTATTTCAGGAACTTCGAGGAAAACACCTATTTGCAAGCGAACTGGCACATGCAATATTTTAATCCATCTTTTATTGATACAGTAAATACTGTTAAGCCTCTCATTCATGGACTTCTTATAAGAAAACAAACCCTTAGGCAGGGAATGCCCAAGAGCACTTTTAAGGAGTGACTTTTACCACTTTTAACATTGCTGACGCTGAGATTGCAGCCGCCCTGGTAAGCCTGGCTGGGCTGGTGGGGGGCATCGGGGGCTGCTGAGCACCCCCGAGGTCTCACCTTCTGTGTCAGTCTCAGAACTCGGCTCACTGAAGCTTTTCCATCGTTCCTTTGCTCTCGACAAGAAGATTTCATAAAGTTCTGCACAGAAGCAAAATAAAACCACCAACAAGAAAGGAAGAGGTAAGCAAGAGAAGCACCCATCCAAAACATCCCAAAAAGCACAGGGAGTTCTGGGCTGTGGTTTTGTGGCTTGGTTTCACCTTCACCCCTGGGGGCAGGAGAGAGGGTGTGAGCTGGTTACACCGCTCCCCTGCAGCACAGGGTTCTGTGGTGTGCACTGTCTTACACTTTCCTCTGCGGTGAGCACCCAAATTACAAGAGGGAAATCACGTCTTAATTCAGATTTTTATTTTTGTGAACAAGTTAGAACACTTCCAGTTCATCAAAATCATTAGTTATGAAATAAAGCAATTCCCCTTCCCGCTCCCTTATGAAAGCAAAGCTAGAAATTCTTAATTTTAAACATAAAAGTATTTTTTGGGTGGGGAGCATGACCTGAACTCTTACAAGAGTAAGATGTTTATGTAAGCAGGTTTTGAACCTTGTTTCCATCATCCACCAGGCTACGATGTCTAAAAAACACCTCTTCCTAAGGTTGTGAAATACAGTTCTTCAAAAAGCAAATATAATCTGATTTCTATTTTTTTAACAAAAGTTTAAGCTTTTCTTTGAAAACAACCAAGTTCATGTTTGCATTAAGATGTGATGAGTTCAGGCATACCAGGAGTAATATTCAGCTCGTTTCCCACAGCCAGACTCCAGACCTTCCCACGGACACTCGGGGGCAATCCCTGCCACCACAGCTCTCGGACTCTGCGGGTGGCACGCCTAGGACAGGGAAACAACAACAACAAAAAAACCCAATATTACACAGCCTGTTTTCTAAAATCATCAGGCAACTTATAAGCAAAATAATGTACTGTTTCCCAAATCGATATTCAAGGATCTCTGCTCATTCTGAAGCCCCACTAAAAAAACCCCAAACCTTGAAGCTCCCAGAAAGCACACCGTGTTGTTCCGCAATGAGCTCTCACTACATCACAGCAACAAAAACTGAGTTCCTGACAGAACAGAAAGGTCAAGGAAAATCAGGTGTTAAATTAAGGCTGGGCAGCCTGGCCTCAGCCACCCAGCAGGATTTACTCACATGCCTTCCCAGTTGGGCAGTATTTCATTGACCCAGATCACCATGGCACTAGCAATGTTCTCCTCTTGCTTGAAACGCTCTCGCATTATTTTTTTCCTTTTATGTGCTTCTTTAATTTCTGTTAAGTGTAACATTAATAATTCTATATTAGTGTATATAAATTATAAGGTAAATAATTCAGCTATGATGTGATTATTTAGATGATGCCTGAAAGAGATCAAGGGTAAATTACAGTTGCACATGAGCTAGCATAGGTAATACTCTGTTGTATAGATGCATTTCTTGGGATTTTTTTTTTACATTTAAGCTATAAGTTATTCAAATACACAGTGATTTAGACAAAAATCTGGCTAGAGAACTCTTACATTGCTCTTTTTTGCAGGATACACAATGACTAAAAAGCAAGCACATCATCAGCACTGGTTTTCCTATAATGAATTTCAAAGCACGTTCTACCAAATCTTTACTTATTTCTTAGAATACTCAGCAATAATCATAGATAAAATTATTATTCAATAAAGCAATTCTACATCCATTTTTAAGTTATTCAGATTTTACTAAAACTTCCACCTAGAAGGATCACGCATTTTCTTTTCTATAAAGAGGACCTAAAGACCTGAGACAAAGCCATAATGCTGAACAAGATAAAAGTATTCTGCCTTCTGTTAAAAAAGGACCATTTGCAGATCCCTTTTTTTTTTTAATAAGAAAGGAGAGAGCAGCACTGTCTTCACACCACAAAGAACAGCCAAAGTAAAACACGCAGCACAGATTCTTAAAACAGCTTATTCCCTGAATACCACACACGAGACAGCAGGAGTTCTTTCAACAACTGTTCATGGATTGACACAGTACCAGATGCTACAGATAGGTTTAATTAAAAAAAAAAAATCAGATTTAGTGGGAGAAGGAAGGCTCACACAGGTAAAGCTGTTGGAAAAAAAACCCCAAGTCTTCACCTGTCTTCACATAGAAGCTGATCTCAAATTCAGATCTCAGACGCAGATCTTTATCAGCACTCAGCTTTAGTATACCTTGGCTCGGTGGCAACCATGGCAATGCAGCTTGAAAAAAAGATTCTGAGTACCCAGGAAGTTTCTAGCTGATCACATTAGACAAGTAATTTAAAAAAATCATAAAATTTCTACTTGAAAATTAAAGAAAGGCTAACCTGACTTCTGAACCTAGTTACATTCACTGCAGTGGAATAAGAAAACATTTGATAATCGAGTTCTGTTTTAACCTGTGTGCAGGCATGTACCAGAGAATACCCTGGACGTTAAGCAAGGTCGTTATTTACTGTACCTACCAGCCTACAGCCAGAAATTACTTTATTTGTGCTGCACAGTTAAAAAGAATTATAGTGATTATCAGCAGTTAACATACCTCGCTTTTTTGCCTCTGCCACCATCTCATCATATTCTTGTCGGTGACGTAAAGCTTCCTCCACTGATTTGGCAGGAAGATTTCTGAAAACAAGTTGTTCCTGAATTTAATACACACAAATGACACTCTGAACTATTTCAAAACAGGTTTTAAATTGGCATCACTCTAAGGTGAGCTTTGGGGTTGTCACTCTCAAAGCACGGTTACGAGATTTTCTGAACATGTGGAATGATGCTCCAATGATGTTTGCATGAAGTGACAAAAGGGAAATACTGATATTCCATATAGAGCTGTTTATTCCAATGCATTTCTGCACATGCATATTTTAGTCATTAAATCTACTGGCGTATCCATGCTCCATTTGTTAGTATGAAATCGATGATGTATTTCCAATAAAAGGTAAAGGTTTTTATCCATTATAGTTAGCCCTTTAGAACTCCCACAAGAGAAGACAGGTCTAGCAAAGAGGAAAGGCCACATCCCCACTTCTGTCCGAATTAGAGCTAAGGAAGTTTGCTGCAGAACTACGAGTTCACCAGCCTAAAAGGCACTTGGTTTCTGGCTGCACAGCAAGTCCCCAGTCACCTTCCTTTTGACCAGACTCATTCCAAAACAAATCCCAACACAATGTTTGGTCTCAGTCTCTTACCCAATCTCTACTCTACTTCGGTTTAAAGGAAACAGAAGACAGTTTTTGTTATTTTAATATGTAGAAGAAGAAAAAACCTTTTCTCTTATACAAGGAGAACTGATAACTTTTTTAGTATTTCCTGGGATTTTTCAAAGATGAGACGGTGACACCACATGAGACACTCCAATTTGAAACAAGTGGAAGTGTCATTTGTAAAGACAAATGTAGGTTAGTTTGTGAATTACATAATTTTGAAAGTACAGAAAAGCATCAGCCAATCAGTTACTCCCCACCACACAGTGAAAGAAACAATGCATTTACAATAAAATAACCACAGCAATCCTACCTCCCTTCAGGGTATTTCTGTCTTAGCACCCAAGGAGGGTATGCACCACTAGAAAGACTATCAAAGGAAACACCGTGTGTTCTATTTTCCATTTCCTAATTGGAACTAATTAGAGCACACATTTAACAGAGCCATCACGAGCTTTCTCGAGGTGCAATGGAGCTTTGCTCCCTTTGTTTCCCTCACCGCAGCTGAGATACACAGGAGGCGACAGACTGGTGGCCCCACCACAATGAGAAACAATTCCTCAATAGACCATAATATACTTAAAGGTTCTCCTGGAGGAATTTGTTGGGCTATTATCTGGGATGGAATAATCCTATGATACTTTTTGTGTAAGACTTGTCAAGTTTAGCTCATCAGAAGCGCATCTAACAAATTCAGCCGTGGGTTCCCCAGCAGGCTCATACTTACGCTGGCCGATCCTCCAGAATCAAAGCAGTGGTTGAAAGTGGTTCAAATTCAATATTTTTACGTCTCGATGATGGGGGTGGAGGTTTATACATTCTTCCCGTCCGTGCCTCATATTCCTAAATAACATTATTGATAAAAATTAAATTTCAATTTTCAGCCTCATTTCTAAATAGTAAGCACAGTATTACTTGCTGAACACTTATTAAATAATGTTAAAATAGACAACATTAAATAATTTAAGACAGAAAGAAGCTAACATTACACATTGAAATTGTTTCTGGCAAGACAGTGCAGCTTTCCAGAGCTGCTAAGGAAAGATGAATGAGAACGCAGCTTCCTGTAGCAACTTCATCTCCGGTCTGTTCTAGTTCAGTATCACTACTGAGCATCCGAGGATCAGTTAAGAAACCTGCATCATCTTCCCAAACTCATTAGCAAGCCCATGTCTCTTCCCACTTGTTTCCCCTGACCCTGGCCACCATCCAGCACTCCTCATGCTCCTGGGGCAAGACCAGACCCACCTCACACAGCACTGCCCACACTACACTCCCAGTGATAAATACTGGTATATTGGCACTCGGTCTGTTTCTCATCATTTATTCCTCAGGGGTTAAAACATCCCATCTACTCAGAAATATTTAACAGCCTTCAATGCACAGAAGATTCTGAGGAAGAAAGAATCCCATTCCTTTTTCCATAGGAGCAACTCAACAAAACAGAAATCCAAGACAGTCTTAGGAAAAAGGCTAGACAGAGCCAGATGAAAACCTCAAATATTTCACGTTCCCTCTTTTTTAGCCTCTGTAAATAAAAATGTACTGCCAAATGACTGGGAAACCCATTCTTACAATCCAGCAAATCCTACAAGGTTATCTGTGAGAAGACTTCCCACGTATTCCCAAAGCAAGTCAGCCTGTGGGCTGTGGGCCCACACTCTCCTTAGGCACCAAGGCTAAATGGGAGTTTCTCCGCAAGACTTCCACATGCTGGGATTCAAACACAGAATACTAAATGCTGAAAAATCACCTTTTTAAGAGAACAAATTCAAGATACTTCATTAATGTACTTTCAGAGCTGACACATCTCTATTCTTAAGCACACCTGAGTGAGCTCTAACTCATACAAGATTTTTTTCATCTAAAGACAGTTTGTTCTTGTACATCTGTTGCTTTAATAATCGTGTAAGGAAATTCAAAAGTCACCAAAAATAAAGATCAATTACTAGTTAGGTGATGTATCTCACCAACAAGACGAAACAGTCTTCTCTAGAAACTGCTCCCTAATGAATCTCACCCCAATACGCTGTGTCTTCTACATGTTAGTTCTCCCAGGGAGAAGGAACAGGACTTCACACATTCAGTGTCTAGAGACAGCATTACTGATACAGAGCTGACAATTTTAAAGCTATTACGTAGCTTAAAGGCTCAGTACACAGCTGCAGTCCATAAGTTAAAGGGGAAAAGCCCTCCTGCCAATGCAACTCTGCAGCCTCTGGTCAACAGAGAAGGCACAAAGTGCTTGCCCAACGCTAAGGTCGCTTAAAGCTCTCTGCTCCACAGCCTCCTTTCATCCCTAACAACACTCCTGTTCTTCCACACTGAGCAGAATACATTAAATGATATGAAAAGTATAACAAGTATAACCTCAATGACGTCACGTTAATCTTCTCTCAAAAGCAAGTTATCACAGACTCACTGAGGTGGGAAGGGACCTCTGGAGACTTACTCCACCCCCCCCGCTCAAAGCAAGGTCAACAGCTGCAGGTTGTGCAGGGCCAGACTTTTAATGTCACCAAGGATGGAGACCCCGCTCTCACTCGGCAGAGGCTTCAGCATCCAGAATTCCCAGCAGTTTCCCATCCAAGGGCTGACCAGGCCCAAAGCTTCTGAGATCAGGTGTGCTCCATGGCAGGGCCATAGGCATTACATCCCACTGCACTCTCCAGGATCCTGAGGAGTCATCTGGACTTCTTGCCTTTTTCTTTTTCTAGTTTGTGGGAGTGGGAAAAATAGTTTAACTGATGAGAAAAAGTGATTGCACCTCCACAAAACAAGCCAAAGAATGCTTCTGAGACACCCACACTATCTTCTGAAATAGTTTCCATCCCACTCCCCCTCCCAAGCCTTCAGCTCTCCACCCTTGAACCCGTGGCCCATGCTCTGCCCCCCAGAAGCCCACCAAATAACACACTTTGTTTCACCACAAACCTAGAGCCAGCAGCCTGCTATTCTAACTAGGAGATGCTCTGCTGCTCTTCTGCCTTCAGAAGGAGCCCAAATAAGCACCTTGTAAAGAAGACACAGCAACTGTTTGCTATCACCATTTATACACACATTCACACTGAAAAACTAAATATTTGTAAACACAATGACTTAAAAGTTACTGGCCAACTGCTCCTAAATACAATTTAGTTCTAAATATTTCTAGGTCCCTAGCAAAGAGCAGTGGTTATATGGGTTTTCTTCAATATATTCCTCTCCTGAAGGGTAATTCACAAGATAAATTTTGATTGAAAACAATATGACCCAACACCATCCAGCACATTCACACAAGTATCTGGAACTGGACATAGAGGACTGGAAGAGCTCTGCTGTAATCCACACAAGCATGAGAAATACCAGAAACCCAACACTCACTGCAGGCATGAATACACACATCGTTAAGATGGGAACGTGTCCTGTGACAGCGCCCGGAGGCCAGCATCCAGGCCCCAGCGCCATCCCTCCCATCCTTGGCAGAAGTTCTGATTTACTTTCACACTTCCTTTGTAAGATGAGCCAAAAATCACGTATATTCAGTAGTCGGAGACGAGGCAGCTCAAACAGCACCTATCAACCTTTTCAACGTTCCTACACACCTCCTGTGTGCACAACTTAAACAGAAAGGCACTCCAAGATGGACATTAGGAATGAAGCCACTCTCACCTTTTTATTACAAGAAATGCATTTGGATGGTGCTAGTGCTTCTGGCTGTTGTACATGCTAGGAACTGAGACAGTATCTCCAAAGCAACAGAGAAAGGGAAAAAAAAAAATTAAAAAATCTTCAACAGGGATTTTCCCCAAAAGGCAGAACTCACCACCCAAGTGTGTTTCTGGAAGTACATACGCTTTACGAACGGTTGGGTTTTGCAAGAAAAGAACACACACACAGAGGGAAACAGCAAGTGTTCCTAGAAAGAGTCAAATGAGACCAAAATAGCTTCAAGCTCAAACTGTCACGACTGCACATGCCCCAAGATGAAATACATTCCAAAGCATCCAAGCTTCCCAATGGAAGATGCTTCTTCCCCAAGAAGCCTATGCCATAAAAAACTTATTGATTATTAAATCCCAGAACCATCAGACATACATGGAACTAACAAGTTTGTGCAACTAAAATACCCATTTTTTTCTGGAATATTTCATATGACTCGACGTAAAGAATCCAACAGCTTTAACTGTGCATTTGATGCAGAACCTAAAATTCTTGGCAAAGGATAAAAAACTTGAGCTGACATAGGATTTCACTTCAAAAAACATGAGCTAATACTCTTCCATAACAAGGTGAAAACACAATTTGAAGTCAAATGTCTTATCAATTACTTAGCATGCAGGGCACATTGAACAGTTGACACTTAAGATTCAAGACTATGTAAGAGTTGTTTATGTAAAAAAATAAAATAATGCTAGAAGTATCACATGTATGGATTCAGTAGCTTAAGGAACGTTGTTAAAAAAATTCTTTATTGCAACATATCTGGTATTTATTGAAAAAAATCTCAAATCTCAGCTCTAATAGAAAGTAAGAAGTTATCTCCTTAAGGCTGGACCTGCATCCTCTCACGTACTGCCAATAATTAACCAGTTAAAAGGCTAAAAGCATGTTTTTCCTGAAAACCACTGTGACGATATATTTAAGAGCACTTCAATATGTGGAGGGACTTGTATTTCCAGTATTTATTCGTACAGAAATACAGATAAGCCCATTAACCTACAGACAGGTAGTACATAAAGGGGGCTGGGGAAAAAAGCCTTCTGGTTATAAACTGCTCTTTGTGCTTAAGAAGAAATTGTATCTTCTTTATAAAAAAACCCAACAAACCCAAACCACAAAACCCAAACAAACCACACCAAAAAATCCCCTGGTCTTTTCAACAAAAGAAAAATAACAAGCCTGCAGAGGTCTTTATTGCCTCCACCTTTTTGATATCTACATGGAAAACACACAAAACTGATGCGAAATGTGTTCAAAAATATTACAAATTAAACCTTTTAACAACAGTTACCGTTAATCAAGGAAACACAAGCACAGAAAAGTAAATTACTGTCAAGCTCTAGCATTACCTATTTCCTGCTATTCGGGAACATGCAATATAAACAAACTCTATCACTTTAAGTTGTTAGTGAGACTCGTGTGAAGTTTATTTATTTATTTTATTAATGGTATCTAATGAGTTGATGGTTAGTGCCATAAAAATATTCATGCTACTGTGAAGATGCAATGTTTGTTCTATTTTAATGAGTGCTACATAGTCCCATGCATGGCATTGAATACAGCTAAAAAGAATATATATTAAATTTCATACCCCCGTGTTTAATAGACTGAGAGCAGATATTGACGCAAGACTGCCAGAACTGTCATCCTAATGAGAAAAACAGAAGCAAAACCTTAGTGAATAAATGAAGGAAAAGACCATTACAATATAGTAACATGCAAGTCAAAATTTAAATTCACATGTAGAGTGCTAATACTCTATATCTGAAGAAACATGTGGCTGTCCCTCCTTCTCCAGCCCTCCAAATATACAAAAACCACACATACAAAGACTTCCCACTTGTGCAAGATGAGCATAGACACCTATTGGACTATTTTTTCCTGGTTTAATTGAAGTTTTTTTTATATTTCCTACAGTTGGCCCCTTTGCCTGAAGGGAGACCCTTTTTCCATGGCACTTCTCGGGTGCAAGACAAAAGGTGTTCCCTGGTGCACCGTCTCTCCCTAGCGCACGTCACCCACAAGTTACACTCCCACTAGCCTTTGTGGGCTCCCACTAGCCCTGGAAGACAAGCTGTTGAAAAGGAAAGAGCAAAAGATTGTCTCTGGGTTGAGATGAAGGAAACAGAAACTGTTTGCTCTGAAAATGAATCTTGGAAGTCCTGGGCCTTCCTTGGGCTCCCGTCAGATCACATCCCACAGCCAGCGAGACCCTCACCCGTGAGCCAGCTTCCTTCAGAGCTTAACATGAAGGCTCAAGAACAGCACTTGCCCTGGGAAGAAGGGGAAGAGACACACAACCAGACGTGGATACACCTTTGGCAAGGGACAAGGCATTGGGTTACTTTCAAACAGAACTCTCCCACTTAGTGTTTGGGGTTTTCTATTTAACCTGAGAGGGCAGAAAATACCATTAAATTGCACAGTGACTTAGATTGAGCCTTTAAGTTCCTCACCTTCCCCCCACATGTTATAATTAGCATTTCTAAACTGAAAGCTCAGAAGAGGACTACACACCTCAGCCTCCTCCTCCTACTGGGGAGCTGATGAGAACCAAGATACACCTGTATGTCTTTGAGAAACAGGCACTGAAATTAAAAGTAAGATTCTAAGCAGCAAACTGAAACCCCTCATGCCACACTGCAGCAAGGAAAACAAGCTTTTTATTGTGCCTCCAACATTATTTCTGAACTTATCTGTAGTGTTCTTGTACCATGCAGACCCCAGACTAATAAAAAGTGTTTTAAAGAACTCCTTCTCCCTTGCCATACTGTTCTCTCCTTTCCTGTACTGAAACATCATGCCAGCCCCAGAAAGGTTAAGGCTTATATTAAAAAAAAAAACAACCAAACGACCACACTTTAAAAAAAGTCCAGAAAAGACAGTATCTTTACAACCTGGATCTTTTTGCTTAATGCCATCCTTTTGGAATTTGACACAGCCTGCCCAGATGATGATTTTGCTATCACAGCACCTCAAGCTCACCAGCATAAATCTGCTTAACCTGCAAAAGCTCACTTCTTCAGAGAAGAAAAAACAGGTATTTTTATCTGTGTCATCCTTTGCTAAAGAAATTCAAAGGCCCAACAGAGGGGGAGAGGCATCCCATCAAAAAGAGGACCCAGAAGGCAAAAACCAAAAATTGTGTCCCACCGAAGTAAAAGTACCACCACAGGTTTTATCACCTTTGGTTCTATACCCTTTGTTTCCCCAAACCCCAGCAACTTCCAAGGACAGACAATACGTACAGTGCTTATATTTTTGCAAACTTTAGGAAGACAAAGCTTGCTTCAATGCTCTTCATTGTTTACCTCAGATTTTAAAACAACCAACCAAACCCATCAATCTGAAGAATTCACATCAGCAGAGTCAACACCTCTGTGGTGTTTTCAAAACACCCGTCCCCTGCTCACGGTGGAGTGCTCCCCTGAAGGTAGGTTTGTGCCACCAACACAGCAGGGACATCAGGAGAAGTTCTCCTTGACAAGTTCTCCTGGTCCAAGCAGCCGGTCCCAGGAGCTGAACGGTGTTTTACACCCTTCATGTAACAAAGGGGAGAGGTGTTTGTCACACTGAGGTCCTGTCAGTTTCAGTACCATTTTATTGACAAGACAGTAATTGCAAAAGTCTAAAAGGGTGGAGAATGTCTTTGAAAGAGTTCAACACAGCACCCTACTTCACCCCGAGCGTGGCATTGTACTGAGTGTGTGTGGGACTCGGGAAGGTGATGGCCATTTCCTGAGAACGTGACCACCACAAAGAAAACCCCCATGGCCTTCCCACCGCTGCTGCTGGCAGAGACACAGCTGTTGGGGTGTTCCACGTTCCTTGTGAGGCCCAGGACCCCGACTTATTGTCTGTCCTGGTTTCCAGGCAGTTCATTATCAATGTTCCTCTACCTGCTAAAGAGGCAGAAGTCTCCCCTGTCTTTTCTCCCCAGCAGCAGTGCAGGAGGAGCCCATGGGACCTCATGCAGGTAACTGTCTGCTCAAGGACCACTCCTATGGAAAACCGTCTACACTGCCTGTACCAGCTTCTTTCAGATTCTCAGACTTGTTGGCAAACATGCCATATACACTTCTTAACCATTAGCAGCTTCACGCATTGTTAAACCAAAACAACAAAGACTGGAGGGAAGAGTTAATAGTGCGAGCTGGAAGGTCTGAGTCGTATGAAAACCAACCCAAAATACATCTGTTCCTCCAAAGAGGAACCTCTGACAGCTCTTGTCCCTGGGAGACCTCGGGAGTTGTGCTGATTCAGTGAATGCAATTTCTCCCTTGGATTTCAGACTGGAGATAGCGACATCAGAAAAACATGCAAGTGAAGACACTGGTTTTTAGCCCTCAAGTACAGTATTTTACTTCTTTTTCCCCAAAAGATTTCAGAGCCACCCCAAAAAATAATATTTTCAGAGGTTAGTTGTACCAAAAATCAGAGTTAGTATTTAACGGGGTCTCTAAAATCAACACCTTCCATTTTGTACATGAGGTGACAACTTTTGGAAAAAGCTGGCTCTACTTCACTCCTGAATCAGCAACCACTTCTCCATCACTGCAAGCTTCTCTTGGCGTGTCAGGTTTAAACAGAAAAGCAGCTTCCCCCTCCCTTATTTAAGGCTGTCACTGACAGTACTTTTGTTAAAACTGCTGATAAAGTGAATTTGGTGTATGTTTTTCTTTTCTTTTTCTGGCAATGTATATTTCCATGGTTTGAGTTTAATTTAATTTGGGCATATTAGGAAAAAAATCATCATGCTGCTTTAAACAAATTAGTAAAAAATATTTGAGACTGCTTTAATAAAAGGCAAAAGCTAAACTGAATGACTTGATATTGAGAGTAATTCCGATCATAGACTAAAAGCTCTTTTCTTTAGCCATAAGCACAAAAAATGAAACTGATCTTGCATTTTCAAACAGAACTCGCACTTCAGTCCATACACGCCACAATCACAGAAGCATGGAATGGTTTGGGTTGGAAGGGACCTTAAAGATCATCGAGTTCCAATCCCCTGCCGTGTTGCACATCAGCCCACACCTCAGTCTCCGCTTTAAATGCTTCTGTATTCAAATATTTCAGCAGTCTAATTTAAAGCAGATTTTTGTACAGACTGAAAAGAATTTACCAGACTGATCATTAGTGACTACATACGTCTTACTATAGCCAGTTTATTCACTGCAGTTCATGAAAAAAGGCACACTTCCTAAACCCTTCACAGGCATTTGGGATTTGCAGTCCTCAGGCGCTGCTGTTTTCCCTTTTTCCAGAGGAGCGAAGGAAGGAAGCCCAGGCGGGGGATGTCCAGCACAAGGGCTGGCCTCCATCGCATCCTGCCGCGCAGCTCTGACTCCCGGGAGAGCCCAGTGGAGCCAGCCGTGGCCAGCAGCCCTGAGATGCAGTGGCCAAAAGCTCCCCAGCTCAAGCCGGAGCATCTCACCCACCGCCCCGTGTCCTCCCACAGCCGGCCGTTCCACAAAAATATTCATCTACATATCCTAACAAACTTGCAAAGCTATTCCTTCCAGCAACTCATTCGGCAGTCTCTGAGGGCAGAGCTGGCCAGCGTCACTGTCTGACAAACGTCTGAAACACTACCCCAAACGAAGTTTCCAGATTTCCTTGGAAGTTACTCAAGACGTTGGAATCACAACCTGACTTCTCTCCAGAGGCTGATATAGCAACGTCTAGCTGATAAACAGTGACCCAGAGCCACAAGTGGTCATTTAGATGTGATTATCAATTTACTACATCACCCTCACCAAAACCCCGGTAACAAAGGAGGTTTCCATCAGCCAGGATGGAAACAGGGCACGGGAGCTCCACCACCCCTTGGACTATAAATCTACAGTCACGCAATTTATTTCTCGTCTTACTCATAGGAAAGTCCTTTAACCTTCACAATATTGCCATAAACCTTTCATATAAGTATTACCCTTATCCAAAAGGCTTTCTCCTTCTATTAATTACGAAGCTTTTCCTGTTGCGAGTTAATTTCTTCTGCAAAAGGGCTTCTCCAGATCCCATCTGTCACCTGGAGGATGCTGACTCAGTAATGGGTTTCCTTAACCATGGGTTTATTTCCACCCTCCCAGAGCTGGCCACTGGCATCAGCAGAGTCACAGAACCTTGTGTTCACCCACGGAACGTCTCAGAAACAGCAAGATTTGCTAATAAACTACCCCGAACTCCCTCACCGGCAGCTTGCCTACAGCTGGAGCCCATTCTACATGCAGATTTTTACACCCAGAACAACAGAAGCTGGTAAACAGCGAGTGGCCGTTGTTCTGACCACAGATGGCTGGGAAAAAAAAAAAAAAAGGAAAAAAAAAAGCAGATTTATATTTCAGATGACACTGGATCCCTTGACTTCAATTGGGAAAGTCAGTGTGGAAGTCTGTAGGGATGCCCCATGTGGGATATGAAGTATTCTGCCAGGTTCACAGAATTACTTGTGAATGGGACATATTAAACTCTACCTGTGTTTCTATCAACTTCTTAAAGGCCTCAGAACTGCATTCTTGCCTATGTTCTTCTCACTCCCGTCTCCCACACAGCGGGGAGTTCAGTCCGGGGACTTCAGCCAGCCATTCAGAAGTGAAGACACTATTTCCAGCTGACGTTCTGTGACCAATCCTGCCTGTTTTCACCCCAACCTGCTGCCAGCTTCCCAAATTGGAACCATTTTGAGCACAAAAAAAAAAACCCAACATTGACTTTTCTTCAAAGGCATATGCACAAGAAGCAATATTGTAAATTTTAAACACAGGCAAGATGTTTGACATGTCAAATGCAGAGACACTGGGGTTACCTCTCCATTAAAGAAACCAGTTCTCTCAGGTATTATAGATCTAACTGTGCAGAGAATAGCATCAGTCTGGATCCCCCTTTGGCAACGCATCACGAGCTAAGACATACAGTTATCTAAAGATCATGCTTTATCTAAATTAGAGGCTAAAAATATTAGCTATTACTGACACATTACGCAAGATTATATAAATCCAATAGTGACCCTAATCTGGCCACCAGAACACAAGCCACATGACCCATGCCCAGAACCAACTCAATCATGGTTAAAGCCAATACAGCGTTTCAATATAGAATCATAGAATGGTTTGGGTTGGAAGGGACCTTAAAGACCATCCAGCTCCAACCCCTTTCCCTGGGCAGGGACACCTCCCACCAGACCACGTTGCTCCAAGCCCCATCCAGCCTGGCCTTGAACACCTCCAGGGATGGGGCAGCCACAACTTAAATATATAAATCTATATAACAAAATATATTTGCTTTTCTGCCACTTCGGAGAAGTTAAAAAAGCACCCACATGGGAGCACTACAGTTCAAAAGAAAAACAGTCACTGAGGGACAACAGAAATGAGACTATTTCTGCAGATTATGACTTGGTCTCCAGAACAAACACCTTCATTACTGGAAAAGGGGAAGCAGGGGACTGGTAGCATCGTGCACACTCTCCATTTCTCAGGAGAGAAGAGACACCTGGATTTTCACCACAGTATTTTCACAGCACAGGGCCAACAGCATTGCATTCACCTGCAAGCAAACCAGGAGCAGTTTCCCTCACCCACCCAAAAAGGGAAACCCTTTATACAAGGAAAATTGTATTTGAAAATGTTGAAAAAGCAGGATCTCACATTAACGTTCAGTTAATTATATACTACTGTCTGCTCATCTTTAAAGATTATACCATTTTTCTGTTATTTTATCAGACAGCCTCCTCAGGAATGAATATATGGAAGTGCAACTTTGTATCAGAGGAAGGAAATCAGAATTACCTTTCTGGAGTACCCCAGTAACTCCCAAACAAGTTCAACTTAACAGTACTATTTTGAAACAAAAATACCTCAAGTGAGATTAAAAATTCAAATGAAATCAGATTGCATGCTTCAGAATTCTATGCAATTTGTCACAAGTCACCTAGATAAGCCTTCCAGGCAGGAAGGACTATGGAAAGAGTAGTTAGATAAAAAAATTTAAAAAAATCGGTTTTATAACACTAGAATATTCAAGAAGATAAATTTTACTAGATTGAAGAACAACTGAATATACAAGTATGACCATGGTTTTATTGTACAAAACAGGCAAAAGTAACTCAGAAATGAACTTCATAAAAGGAAGCCTAGAATATTTCACAAGCACTTTACCATTAAAAAAAATTGTAGTGTATCATGTTAGATAAGGCAAAGTTTTAAGGGAAATTAACACAAGTTCTGATGTTTTGACTGAAACAGCTTAAACACTTTTTGAACATGTATCACCTTTTTATGAGCACTAAGATGTACCAAAGGACATTCTAGATGATGATAAAGCTCAAACTCCTGCCCAGTAATTGCTGTTCTTTAGGCAAAGCCCCAGAGGAGCATTCCCAGAGCAGCGTGTGCCTGCACAGGAGGTGACAGCAGAGCACAGCAATACCTATGCATCAGTCTCTACAGGTTTTGTACCCACAGTTGTGTCATATTTACTCACCTGCTGAATAATTTTGGAATCTTTTGGAAGGTTTTCCCTGGGTGGGACTTTCCCAAACAGCTTCCAACCAGGAGCGCTTTGGACAGCAGGTTTGAGTTCCTTTGTCCTTTTACTGAAAAAGTTTCTGAAAAGAGAGGAGGGTTTTCTGTTTGTTATAAGCATAAATAAACAAATGACATAATGACATTTGTATCCACTTACATTTCTTTAAACCAAAGTTCACCACTGCAGAGATTTAGGGCTCAGAAAACGCATAGTTTTTTTCCCTGGGCTTTCCCTTACGCTTTGAAGTAAGTACCTTGAAGCGGAGGAGCTTTCACTGCAGGTGCTTTGATGCTAATATATTTTACTTAACACTCAGATTTACCTCTGAATTCTAAGCTACTTTATGCAGCATCAGAGCTCTTAGTAACCCCGGACACTTTCTTAGATGTAAGTTGGCAGCACACACCAGCTCCAGGCTCCTCTTTGGGGCTGGGTTTAGTGTATCTTACAGAGCTGGTGGGAAACTGAAAACAGCTGGAAATCACTGCGTAACTTACAGATTTTAAAAAGAAATGGTGAGCTATTACTTTTGCTAGCATTTTCTGCAATGTTCACCCTTCAACTTGCATCACATGGACCAGATCTTTTTATGTTCATGTCACTTTTCCAGCCATAACTAATAATGTGAGAAAACACTTCTGAGCACATGAAAGGCAGCAAAGAGCTCTAGACAATGTGGTGTAATTCAAATCTAAAGTAATGGGGCCATTCTGTCCATTGGGCTGAGAAATAATTCCTCTGAGCATCCATCCTGACTTTAGGGACACACTTTTCCTACACACAATTCCTACAGACGGTGTACTGTATATAAACTGTTTAAAATGTAGAAATAGAATCCTCCTTTTGTTGCTCAGCAGGCTTTGTGAGTGGCTAACCAAAAAGGTTTGGTTTTCCTTTTAATGATTCATTATTTATGCTTAGAGTTGAGTTACGTTTGTTTCTGAATGTAAATTATTGAAAAGTCTTGTTTAAAGCAGAGGAGTTAATTGTCTGTAATCAAGCGATGTTTTTCTGCTGGTATTTCCAAATTGCAGCACACAAGACCTTAGCAGAATGGACAAGACTTGAGTATGAGGAAAAATTCTGTTGTGTTCTTAAGTAGCTTTTGCCTTTTACACGTGGCAAAGACATGCCCATGTGAATGTAGTAATTCTCATTATATACTCAGCTGTGGTGATGCAGGAATATGGAACTGCAGGCTTGAAGGGTCTTCAGAAATTGTGCAGACTGTTCTGAAAGTATTGTTCTAAGTCAAAATGATTCATCTTAATGCTATACCACACAACACAGCCAACCTGTCTCAGCTCCACTACAGGGAAGCCCATTTCTCCTCCTTGCACCACTCGTGTCCTACACCCACCCCCTCCTTCTGCCTCGGTTTCCAGGCTCTCCATACCTCCCCAGTCAATTCGACCCACTAATCCCACAGAAAACCATCCACATTTTTTCGCTCCCTGGCTTAGTGAGCCACAGCAGCTCACAGAGGATCAAATAAATACCAGAAGCAGGGAAGAGACATTCCTTTTGTTCCCTGACAACAGCAAATTCTTCGATCAGCTCACCAAGCTATCTCAAGGAAGTACAACCTAACTAAGCAAACTACCTACAACTGTTCCGGCGGTCACTCCCTCTCAGTCAGGACAACAGTCACTAGCATTATCGGGGCAGTCCCTGTGCCCACAGCCCGAACGTTCCTATATGAGATACCTTTTCAAAACAAAGCTGAGAAAGATTTCAGCCTTTGACACAGCCGACTAGTCTGTGAACTTTAAGTTCAAACACGAGGCAAAGTTTTACTTCTGAAGGCTGTCCCAGGATTTGGCAATGCTTTACTACTCTGACCAGCCTGCTTAAACCTCATTTAATATTTTTCCCTTCTGCTCCCTTTAAAGAGTGCCTGCCGACTACCTGATGGTGTAACGTAGTACCAAAGTACTCCTGTACGACTTCTGTAGCCACCCCGTGTCTCAGGCTCCTGCTGTGGTTAGCAATTCACACTGCATTTTAGGTCACTGCTTCAGTGATAAATTGCAGAAATACTACAAAGTGCAAGAACGTGGCTTTGCTCTGTCAGACAGCTGCTATTAACACGCAAGGGCCCCATTCCTTCCAGCTTTGCCTGATGGCTTTGTGTTTCACAAAGCGAGGAAGAAATTCCCCAATCCACCACTCTGCTGTGACAGAAAGCGGAGGAGCTGACACCAACAGCCCCCTTTGCTGTTCCTGCAGCACGAGGATGAGGTGTGAAGGTGCCACCCTTCTCCCAGAGCATCCTCCTCAGCACATGGGACCAGACCTCGGTGATGGGCAGCAGCAGCCTGGGTTTCTGTGGTTCCAGCAAGGCAGAAGGGCTACAGGTGTGCTGCTCTGTATCTCCAGTGTCTCTTCCCTTTACTTCTAGACAATCGCCTACTTCGCCTATAGCTGGAAGCTTGTTTAGACCAACAGAACTGCCCTGGGCAAGGGGAGCCAACAACAGAAGCTTTTATTATACTGCCTGATCACGAGACTCTCACTCACTTGAGAGCACCTTCAGTAAGAGTTCCCAGTGTAACAACAGAAATTGAATGTGATTTCTTCTTCATAAAGGAGTACCTTGGAGGAGGGAGAAAAACTGCAGAGAGCTTCCTCCCAATAGGCTACAGGGATTACTTTCAGTTGGGAGAAAAGGCATTTGCAGGAACGCCAGTCCGAGTGTTTGGCTCTCAGAAGCTCCAGAAGAATAAACTCATCTACCACCATCAAAACTAGTTTTCTACTAACTGGAGTCATAAGTTCACCCACACGACACCCATCCACGCTCACAGCACCCCCCGTGCCGGGCAGAAGCGATGTGCTCTGTGGGTGGCTGGGTCCTGCACAAACGGCCGGATCAGCAGCGTCTCTTCTGCAGAGAGACTTACACTCAGCCGTCAGCCAAAAACCTGTAGGATTTTTATATTCCAGTCCTCTCTGAGAGGTTTGACCAGACCTGACTCACTGGCTGCGGTACTGGAGGGACCAGGCAGTGACAGCCTGAGCTTAATTTCCTTAGAAAACCAGGATAAAAAGGCTGAGAATCACAGCACAGTCAGGAGCTCAAAGCAAAGCCCACCACCCAGCCTAACAAACCCACTCCCTTCCCAGCTGAACAGCAAACAAGAGCAATACGGGATAAAAAAAAAAGGACAGGCATTATATCATAAACATCTCAGCAGTTCCCAGAAACTGAAGAGGAATAACAATTTTTTGCATCCACGTGAATGAAATGTGACCAAAATCCTTAAACTCCTTTTTTATATTCTTAAACAATCAAGACAAAACAGCCTAATGAATAATTGAACAGCCAGAAGAGCAAAAGGATAAAACTATCATTTTCTTAGAGGCCAGCTGTGATTAAAGCAACCTCCTTTGGTCGTTGTTTTCCATGTACAACATTCTCCTTTCAGTCCCAGCCCGTTCAGAAGAGAGGTCCCATTCACCCTGCCACACTGCTACATTGAGTCTGTAGGAAATTCTGTGACACAAAATGGGCAGAAGAGACCAAGGAATTAAAAACATCTTCTGTGAAATGAACGGGGGGAGAAGACACTTTCGGGTTAAGTTTAAATGCCTCTGTAAAACGCTCCTTGGCAAAACAAGCTACGGCACCAACAGTTTGTTGCACACTGAAGTGAACAGCAATGTCAGCTGCCTGGCTTGAGAAAAACTACACATAACCCACCCGAAAAAAAAGCCCCTACAGAACTACAGCATTAGTTTAAGGAGAACTTACCTCAGGAAAAATCCTACTAGGACTATGAGACGCCCAATGCAAACACCTGTACCAAGGTAGAACATGGTTTTGTCTACCAAAGAGAGCAGAGAAATTGCTAATAATACTCTGGGTGCTTTGAATTGATGGACATTCTACATATGGCTCTAAGGTCTCAGCAGTGACACCTATTTCATCAACCTTTTTTTGGGGAGGAAGGGGGGCAGGAAAGGGAAGGGGGACAACAATGAGGGGCTGCAGAGAGAAGTTGGAACAGCCCAGTGACCTGATACCTGCCCAGAGTTAAATAAGATTGATTCTTCTGAAAATCAACGTTGCTTTGCTTCTCCAGACGTCCCAGCCAGAGGCTCACATGGGCACACGGCATCTTACATACACAGGGTGAAACACCCATCGCTAATGCTTTTCAGAAACACAAAACTCTTTAAAACCTACACACCATGAGGCCTGGGAGCAAACCTCTCTCAAACAGGCATTTTCAATTCTCAGACCTCAAGCACTTGCTCATTTTCACGAGCTGCTCGGAACTGCTTCACTAACAAAACCAAGGCTGCCACCATAGAGACTTGATTTTCTACAGTGGGATCTGCTCTTGGGAGAGAAACTTTAGGTGTGCAGAGTATTGCCCTGGCCTTTTAATGAATAAAAAGTGTATATAATTTGGGTAAAATGTTCCAGGTACACAGTTATTAAAAAGTTGGGACCCAAGGAAAAAAAAGGAAAAGCTCTGATCATTTGTCTTCAAAGTTTTCTAAAGTTTGTTTTGCTTTGGAGATTCCCTTGCTTAAGCTGCCCTTATATTTGTTATTCCCATGACCGAAAGACAGAAACTGGTGAACACGTCAACACAACTTCATGAAATAAATCATTCTTAGCAAAGACTGAATGAAGAATCTACAGAGAAGCTTCTCATTTTAATTATAGGAATGCTTTTTCCTATTTATACCAAGTTAATTATGGCTCTAACTGAGGAAAATAGGATACTGTTTGAAGTTAGTCACAGATCTGGGTCCAGCTGCTCTCGCCTACTCTTTCCAATGAGCTTTAATTCCAATCAATTATAAGTATCCGCTTGTTCACTTAAGTTACAAGATTGCTTAGAGAAAGCAAAAAAACTAGGACTGACAAAGACAGAAGGGTGCCCTACAGATTTCTGGGGGGAACCCTTAGCCCTTCTCTCCAGTTACCTTCCCAACACATCACCAGTGTATTTCCTGCACCTGTTAGCAGTGCTCTCTACCTTCCCCCCCCGCCCCCTTATCTGGACTGGGGAAAAAACCCACCCCAAAAATCAAACCCAAATACACAAGTCTTTCAGGATGTCAGCAAGGACTAAGGCAGAGGCACAGCCAACACGGGGATATAAATTAAGCCTGGTGAAGTGTCCCCCATCAATCAGGTTTCGATCTTTACACAAACAGAAGATTTAAAAAAAATCTGTCCCAACATGGACAGCTCATTCCCCACCTGATTCTCAGAAAAAAAATGGTTAAGATGAATCCTGGAAAGCAAGTATTTGTGAAAGCAGTGCTTTTGTTACAGAGGAAGTACCACTGCTGCTGTCATCGGTAAGCTTCGAATCCAGGAATGAGAAAGTTCACCAACTATCAGACACCTAAATTTGTCTAGTAAATACACAATTCATAAAGGAACAGTATCTACACAAGCTGAGAAGGTGCCCAGTACGTACATGTAGAACTACAAAGTATAATTAATCTTTAAAAGATGTTCAAAACCACCGTGGCTTTATCTCAGCCCTGGACACTACCTGCTGCTTCCCCGTTTTGGGGTTACTGTTCTGCTCCGTACACGCTGCTTTGGGGGGGTTAAAGTACAATTCAGTCAAGGTAATCATCATGGCTTTAATTCTGCTGCCCCCACAACACTCCTGCTCTCCCTGGTACCCATTCTGTACCCAACAGCAACCCACTGGGGCTACCCAAAAGCGGTAAGTAACCCAAGAGCAGAGCGTTGGGCTGTGAGGTGCTGTGTGAGACCACAAACCGTGGAGCAGTGTCTGTATGTGGCTGTTTTATGAATCACACTCCAGAGCGTGAAGCAGTGACAGCGAAAGAAACCACCTAATGCTCTGAGCACACCAGCAGCACAGTGGGGAGAAGCGACCACAGCCCCGTGGTTTGCCTCGCCACAGCACCCTGCTCCACACACCTCCCATCCACCCGAGGCATCCCACCTCACACGCCCAGAGACAAACAGGGAGAACAAGAAGACAGCAAAACGGATTATTTCTCAGTTAGAAATTGTTAGCATTGATTTGACGGGTTTAATGATATGGCATAAATACAACTTAAGATCCCAGAGCCTAATACTACACCTAATACCTACCTAAACCAAAAAATCGTGGATGTAAACTTGCCCACGATCTTGGAATTCATTATTACTGACAACCTCCAGGGCGCAGCCACGGCTCCCGTCACAGAGCTCGGGCAAGATGCTGCTGCTCAGAGCTGCTCTCCTTTTCCCCTGCCTCAGCCCATGGGATCCTCCTCGGGCTCAGCGGAACGCGGGCAGACAGTTACCCTGCACGACTCCAAGGCACCGATCGCCGAGGAGCTGGGAACAGCAGCCTCCTAACCCACATCTGCCACCACCCAACAGTCTCCCCGACGGGGCAGTCACAACGACACAGCTCCCAGCTGAAGGCAGCAGGACTTCCCGACTTCTCCCTGCCTTCTCTCAGCTTTTAGACAACAGCAAAATTATTTTAAAAGAATTTCCATATACAATTAAGACCATTAGAAAAAAAAACTATGGGAGATACCGAATTTTAGAGAGTTTGTAAACTAGGCAAAGAGCATTACAAGAGCCAAACTTCCTAAATAAGATGCTCCAGGCTGCTGAACTACCGCTGTTTGGCACCTCCAGGACCTCCTCTCCCATGCTGTGGGAGCAGGGACACGTTCTGACAACACACAAACCACTCACACTTCCTCAGTGAGTACTCTTGGCAGCACACAGCCACGGGTACAACTTACACTCTGGGCAGCACCATCACTTGTGGCTCCGTGCTCATCCCACAGTACAAGCAGCCACCTGCTGAGAAGCTCCTCAAGGAGGTATGGTTACTACCAACACTCAGTCACAGGACAATTTTTATACAATTTGAGTCCTCAATACTGAGAGCCGAGGTGTTTCTCTGTCTAAGAACTAGAGAAAAAGCCACTTATGACAGCAACTGTCAGTTTTGAATGAATCTGAGCAGTTTAAAAAAAAAAAGTGCAAAGTCTGAGCTTTTAAAGTATCAGAAATGGTTCAGAAGAACTAACAGCTCAAAAAAAGATAAAAAGAAAGTTTTATTGCCACTTTTCTAAGCAATGGAGACTACAAACTCCATCCATAGATACAAACTGTATCTAGAAACAAATCTATCCAGGAAGAGAACTTTGGGGTTAAGAAAAAAATATATCTTTAAAAGGGTTTTTTATTAGTAGATCTCATCTTTGGCTGCTCAGATGAGATCACCTGTAACTGAGGCACTTTTATGAAAGTACAGGCAGAGCCGAGTGTGAAGTCTCTGAAGCCAATCCCGGTCACCAGCACACGCACCAGAGGCACAGCTGGCTGGGCTGTGAAATTGGCTCCCTGGCAAATCCTTTTTTTCACTGAGGTGTCAGCGCTACAGCTTTTGTGAGGACAGCAGCAACTAATTTTTTCTATGCATTACCCAAGCCTTCCCTGAAAACAGCAAACGTCACTGTGTATTGACAACAACTTCTACTGCAGCAATGCCAAGTTCAGTCTTTTCTGAGGAAAGTTCTCTAGAATTTCATTAAGGTATCGTGCTGGGACAAAAGGCAACGAGGACCAACGTTACTGCTCAAAGCGTTCAAGTAATAAGGCAAAGGGAAGGCGACACCCTGCAGTCCATGCACCGTGGGGAAAGAAGGCTGTGGGAGGGAAAAACATGAACAGGAGCTATTGGGAAAAGAGGGACATC
>JAHREE010000533.1:2240406-2269446 GCA_033628505.1 Tringa tobata | reverse complement strand
GCTTTCTGATTTTGAAGGGACCGTTACAAGATGTTACTCTAATTTATGAGGTTAAAGCCAGCCATAAGCTGCACTGCTGTTTGCAACAATCCCTTCCTCTGGAGTGACATCACAAGGTTAATAAATGAAATAAATCTCTCTCCGTGATCTGAGCAGAGCCGCTCATAAAGCACTGAAGTTAAAACAGCTGTGTAACAAAGGAAATGCATGGAACAAAACCTGGTGCAATAAAACAGACCCAAACCTTAAAATGTAACATGTATTTCAGCAC
This sequence comes from Tringa tobata, assembly GCA_033628505.1. Classification (NCBI taxonomy): domain Eukaryota; kingdom Metazoa; phylum Chordata; class Aves; order Charadriiformes; family Scolopacidae; genus Tringa; species Tringa tobata. Next base: position 2,269,175 of record JAHREE010000533.1, on the reverse strand, counting down.
ACGTCGTTAATTTAATGAAAAAGATCTTAAAGTATTTTATTCTGCAAATTATACCCAGAGCCTCTATTTACTCCGACTACTGGATTCAACAGATTTTCTTGCATGAACAAATGAGGGTCTTAGGCCCCCCAGTGTCTATCGGATTTGAATTCTCAGCTGAAAGAGAGCAAAAAAACCCTACAGTAACTTGTTATTTTTCAGCCTGCGCATGTAGGAAATGCAGGAGGTGTATCATCCCCAGAGGCAGGTTAGTGAAAGCAGGAGAAGGAAACCTAGTGGCTGACTTTTTAAAGCAGTGGTGCTTCTTTTCAATTAAAAAAAGCCTGGTGTGCCTCCCCCCGGCACCACCTTCCCGGCAGCACGACCTGCACTAACAGGCATCAGTACATCCCCCCCACGTGTTTCCTTCTTCTTCTTTAATTTTAGGAGCAAAACCTTCCAAAATTATGGATACATTTCTCACTGGTATTCTTTTGATGGGAAAAGAGTGACAAGGCAGCCAGACAAGAGCATTATTTGGTGTTGGTGGAGACAAGATGTTGGGGGTCTAGAGGGGCTCTTTTGTCTCTGCCCCAAGACAAAGGCTGTGGAATTGAAATGCTGCCCGTGTCCCCCCAGCCAGGGGCCGGGCCCCCCCAGAGCCCACGGTGCCGGGGGACGCCACTGGCTCAAGCCCCTCACCACCAAGTGGCCTCCTGCGATTCGTCCCCGTTACCAGCAGCCCCACCGCCGCCTCTCTCCCTTTTTGTTTTCGGTGGCGGTTGGTTTTTTTCTTTGTTGGTTTTTTTTTGTGTGGTTTTTTTGTTTTGTTTTTTTTTCAAGTTCTTTTCCCCCCAGCTGGAGCCACCCGTGCTCTCATTGGTGCCGGGGGGTGCCGTGTGCTGGTGTTCTCCCCTCCTCGGCAGACGCGGGGGCAAAGCCGGGGCCCTATGGAGAGCGGGGCCTGTGTCATCCCACCCAGCGGGGCCAATGAACGGCCCCGGCCGCCGGCCCCCGCCACACACGGACACAGCAGCAGCCTCTCGATGGCTCCCGGGGGCTTTCTAAAGCCTCATTAGCCCCCGGCAAATGGGGGGTAACGTGAGGGTGTCCTTCAATGGACTCTCCCACCCAGGAATGTTACGGCGCTGCAGCCCTGTCGGAAAACAGAGCCAGGAAAGAAAAAAGCAGTTTGGTTTAAGAGGTTATTATAGCTCTAAGGGAGATAAAGGCTCCTGTTTTCCTTTCTGGGGCCGGGGCCAGCCGCGTGCAGGGGGCAGCTGTGGGGACAACACATCACTGGGCCACCAAGAGGGTCCATCTGACCCTCTCTGCCAGCGCCACGACGGTGGGGAGAGCCTGGGTTGCCCGGCGCCGACTGCCACCTTCCTTTTAACCTGCCTGCATGGCAAACCTGGCCTAGGCACCAAATAACACCACAAAATTCGGAGTGTGCACCCACTGCCACCAGAATGTCACCTGTGACAGCTCGCTCTGCCTTTCGTGGGTCCTCACCTCTAATGTCCTCACCCGCCGTGGTCCTGCAGAGGTTCCACCGCTGCCTTCCTGCTCTCCGCTGCCCCGGGGAATCGCACCCAGACTGTGTGTTTCTGCACTGCAGTTCCTCTGCTGCCAACCCCACGGTGGCTGGGACTCCCAGAGATGCTACATCCTTTACAGTTATTTAAATGAAGGCGTCGGGGCAGAGTACACTTCTCGTTGGAAATGTGGAGCTATCTCCCGAACGAGGTTAACGAAAATATTCCCATCACATCGCCCGTAGCCACAGCAATGGGCTCTGTAGAGAAGGCACCAACTAACATCAAATCAGCCTGTAAAAAATCCAGAAGATAACGCTGCAGAAGTCGTCATCTCCTGAAGAAGAATAGCTCATTTATTTTTTATTTTTACATAGTCTAGGCAAAGGCAAAGTCCACACAAGAACTCTGTCAATGTGAAATGGGTTTGTTGGATGCCCTCTCTTTCCCATACACCTCGGAGACCCCGCTCACGCCACGCTTTTTAACCATGACCCAGTTAAATGCAGTTAACCCGGTTATCTGCTGGGGACATTGCTCACGCCAGCAGCTGCTGGCGGCAGGAGATGGCCTTGCACTGGAAGGGGCAGCCTAGACCTTCTCCTTCTTCACTATCACCCATGTTTTTATGACAGTGGAAGTGTTTATGCAGCCACATCACAAACCTCAAACCTCCTCTGCCCCCCAGGTCCCCTCTGCCCCCCTCTTCTGTCAGCCTTGCCCTGATGCTGACCAGGGCTCCACATCTCCATCCCCACCCTGGGTCCCCGGGAGAGGCTTTGTCCTGCCTCGACTGAGACGGGACACAGCTGCCTTCCCCTCTCCAGCATACATTGGACAGGTAATCTTAAGCTTTTCAGTTATATATGACAGAAGAATCTGGCTAAATTATTTTTTAATTTCTAAGAAGTTATAAGTGAAGTTTTTGAGAAAAAAAAACCCAAACATTTTCAATTTGCTTAGTTGCAGCAGTTGCTTTTATACTAATGACTTAGTGTTTAAAAAACTAATGCAGAAGGGAAAGTTAAATTTTAATTTTTTTTACAACCTACATTGCTTCTGAAAATTCCACCAATTTTATTAGAAGTTGTACTCCCAAGAGACTTTACAGATTTTCATGCCCCTCGATCCTAATCAACATTTGCTTTTCTGCCCTCTAGTGCTTGTATCTATTTAAACCCCTTGTACAAATCTGGGTCTGAAACCCTCCTACCATGTAAGTGGTTCTACGGAAATAAAATTATCTCCTACAAGTGATGTATGCGGTACTTTTGTTGTTGCTCATGTCTGTTATCACACTGCAGCTATCTGAAAAGGAAGAATTTTCAGGTTACTTATCGTTTTACAAAACCAACGTAAGGTGGTTTTCTTTTTCCATTTTGGACCACACAACAGAGTTTTAAATGCATAAATTGAAGCTTACTTTCTAGATCTATTGCTAAAACATTTACACTGGTAGCTAAGCTGTTAGGCGTGTACCAGACTACAGGTTTCCACAGAATTTACAGTCTTTCATCCATGTGAAGAGCTTTTCTATTTAATGCAATTAATTTCCCCTCTAACGATGTAGTTTGTTACAGTATTGTGCATGCTCACATTTAAAACAATGGGCTGACATACTACGTCTGTAATTACTCCCATGATACCAAAAAAACAGTGAATTAAATTTATTTAGTGTTAAATGGATATGGAATGTCATACAGTACATGAAAAGACACTTCAAGATGAGTAAAGCAGAACTAATTGCACAAGAGATTAAAGGTTCACCTCAATAGTCAGTATTATTGAATCATTACAGCTTCCATCTTCAGAGTGCAAGGTCTGTCATGCAAAAAAGAGAGCTCAAAAAATCCCCAAACAGACAAAACCAACGTTGTGGTACCACTTAAAATGCTATCATACCACAATATTTTACAAGACATTAAGTGACCATTCATAGAGAATGAAGCATTTCAGCAATAACAAAAAGGTTTTAAACATACTTAGCAGGTTTTGCATGAACACCGATTCCAGCATTACTCTACCGAAGGAACAGGCAACATGCTGGGAGAGAGGACCTACAGATCAAAGCCTTTTTTATTCATTGCCAATATTACTGTCCGCACGAGTTACGCAGTCTCATTACTCAGGTTCCCCACGTAACGGGGAGAGGTTCAATACATTTCACACCGAGCACAGAACCACCACATCAGCAAGACGCTTTCATTATCTTGACCAGTCACGACACTTAAACCCATGGTATGATAACATGCCCTGCACACAAACTGGGACAGCGGCCTGGACGTGGAAATATAAAACAACTAAAATATACTCCTAACCACCTTAACCCCAAGTGAACTATAATCTGTATTTACGTATAGGTTTGTTTTTTTTTTTTTTTTTTTGAGGGCACCAACAGGTAGATTAATTTACCAAAATAAGCATACAAAAAAGGCCAAGCTGCTTGCCCTCATATTAGGAATAAACTATTTAACTTCCTGGCTTAAATGTAAGCAAGAGAACTCAAGAAAGACCTCCTTGAGGTTAATTTTCCAACTACATTCGAAGAAAATAATTTACTAAAACTGTAACTTGCAAGGTCTACTAGCCTTGAAGTGAGGCTACAGGTTAACTATACCTACAGTTAAATAAAAAACTCCAGAAGACATTTTACAGAAATAAAATGCAACTCTAGGAAGTAGGTGGGAAAACACTTTAGTATTCAGCTGGAACACTCTATTTCCATATCCCATCATTCTCAGGAATGTATATTTCATAAATAAAGATACAGAAAAAAAAAATTGTGTATTCAACCTAAAATTGGATATTTCTAAATTTTTTTCAGATAAAATTTGCTGTCTCCCTCACAAATAAGCGATAAACCCTGAAAAAAAAATTGGTTTTTCAAATCTATCGTGCATGAGAAAACACAGATGAACAAATTGACATCTGGGAAAAACCATTTTGTACAAGGTTGCAGTTCTAAAACACTTATATTACAAAGCAATGTAAATAAATACCAGGCTAGTACAAAAGCTCTTATTTACAGTTTTACAAATGAAAACGTTTTCAGTGTAAATGCAGTGTTTTAAAGAACACGATATTAGTAAAATGAGTTCCTGTATAGAGCGTTACAATTTCTGCTAAATTTCAATGCAGTATTGTATAAAACCATTGTTTCAAGTTAATTTTTGTTTATAATTTAGTACAGCCAAACCCCAGTTTACGCCTGGAATGGTATCTGTTAAAGTGCTGAAAAAGAGGACATTTCTGAAATTTTAGAAAAAACATACTGTACATTATTAAAGCTTTATCAAGTCAAAAATGGTATATTTTGTTCACATTTGCTACCACACCACCTGTGGATGAGAGTTTTGCAACACCTCGTTGTAATTAACAGGACGGGAGCCATGGGCATCATCACATCCCACGTCTGATGTTTCCCACACAGCATTGCTCTTAAGCTTCAGTGGTGGCTTCAGGTTTCATAATCTGGTACGTGATCAAGTATTCTGGATAAGCCTGGAAGAGCAACACACACATTCTTTATTCGGATTTCATTTTCTAGATCAATTCAGAAGGTTTGCCAGAGAAGAGAAAACATGCCAAAAACAAAAGGGCAAAATGTCCACAGTAAAATGCCTGGAGCATTCATGGAACGTGGATCCTTTCACCTGCCACCACAGCTGGAGTTTAAGACAAAAGCAAGCCCCAGCACCTTGAAAAAAAGGAAAAAAACACCCCCAACACACTACATGCACTTAAAAAAAGCCCTCTGAAAAGCCCAACCGAGAAGGTGCTTACCTGCTCCCCTCTGTAAATGACATATTCTGCCAGTGCCAGTCCATTTACACTGGGGCGCCCAGTAACGGAGTGATGTCCCGGGGGAGAATGAGCCATTTTCATGGCACTGAACTGCAGGAAGGACTTGCCCAGGGTCACGCGGCAAAACAGCAACTGCCTGGGTTAAAAGGCAAAAAGGACCCTGAACACAAAATACTGGTGTAGAAAGCCACAAACACTGCTTTTGGGATTTGAAACATTATGCTCCCCTTGGAAAACTCTTTAGCCTGAGGAAATGGCTGGTAATAACATCGAAAAATGTTTATCTTAATTACCAGAAAGAGCATGCTTAATGTACTCAAAGTCTGTCACTACCATGTAGGGCTTTTTTTTGGTTTGTTTTTTAACTTTTGGTAGGGTCCCCCCCATCACTCACGCTAACAATGTAATCCACTTGTGTTCCAGCACTACATTTGTACCTAACAGCCACAAGGCCAAGAGCAAGCTCTAGGTCAACACGAAATACCTCACACTAGCATCCGTCAGTGTGTTCTGTTGTTTTCATTGTAAAAAGACAGAACAAGGGCACGTATTTCTTTACATACATACTACTGCAATTCTGCAGATCAATGTTACGTATCATTGTGCTCAGCCAAAACTTTTGCTTTTCTAATTCTTCACAGAAGACAAATTTAAAAAAACCTTCTTATTCAAAACTTTAGAAAGCATGAGAAGACTCCGACATTCTCTATAGCTCTAGATTGTTCTCTTTATTTTGGGAGTGCCAGAAAAAAAAAGAGTAAGAAATATGAAAAGGGGCAGAGACTCAAGGAAGGAAACTGCAAGAACCACCTTGTCCCTGTGACACCAATGCAAACCACAGGGTATTCTCCTGGTTGAACTGATGGCCACTACCACAATTAACTCCATGCAGTAAGAGTAACTATTCTGAACTGATGGCAGCAGTAACACATAACAGGCCTTTGGCAGAAAAATGGATTTAAGAACTCCAATAATGGTAGAGAGTCCACAAATCCACATCTGTACTTGAGGGTGTGGAGCAGCAGTGACTGGTACAAAGTCCATCCACCTCAAAGAAATCCCGCATCTGAATATCACTGATATTCTCCTTTCTCTGTCACATGCAATGGACTAAATCCTTCTATTGCTGCACCTTTCACACAAGCATCTCAAAGATCCTCTTCACTCTCTAGCTACCCAAGTCTGATTTTATAGTAAGTTAAGGGCAAAGGTTTGGTTAAATGCACTGAAGATGGTTAAAGATTCTTTAAGACTTAAATATCTAAGTTTTCTGAAAGTCTCTATTAGGCCCAGCATACAGAGAGCACTGAGCAGCTTTGGTTACTAAGCAAATCTTTTTTCAGAGAGGGACTCTGCTGACTTGATGGTCTAGAACACAAAAGACAAAGGCAAAATCAGATTCTTTTGAATGACCTACCTGTGGCAAACATAACAAGATCTATCTTTGTGAATTGGACATCCGGTACCACCTCCAATTCCATACACGTATTGATTGCTTTTTGAAGAATTTTCAGCAAAATAAATGCCAGCTCCAAACATGCCGCCTATGTAGGCATGTCTCTCATCAAAGCCCTTGTGGATGATTGCATTCACGAACGGGGAGCCTATGAGAAAGGAAGTACAACCACATATGAAGCAGAAGAACATTCCAGATGAGAACGAGAAAAGACTATGGCAATTGCTTGTCATCCTCTGCAAGAAGCATACACAGTTAAGAGCCATTTGTTAATGCTTAAAAAAAATTTTAATAAAGACTTAAAAAAAACCCAAACCCAACACTCATAAGGCATTAAATTGCTTTATTCCAGGGCTAATTTTGTTATTATCTAACTAACTTTCCTTTAATGACAGGTCATTCAATTAAGAGGCTGTTTCCTCTTGCAGGGGCACAGACCACAGTCACAAGACCGGATTTAGGTATCTACAGGTTTGGGCAAGCAGTTAATTATTGTGTTATTGCTGCTTCCAATAGTAATGCATTATATTGGGAACTACAAAGGTTTCACTGTAAGGATGTATCGTGAACTTGTTTAATCTTGTCAGCACAAACTACATATTTGTGCACAGAAGAGCTTTCAACTGGCTTTAAATTTACTAACTATAAGCTATCTGGAATGATGAATGAGAACTTACCAAATCATAAAAACAAGAAAACAAAAAAATCCCAGCCCAAACAACCCATAGCAGAATAAAGTCAGACTCTTGCTCATTGTGGTGGTACAGCTGATAGCACAGAATTAGTAGTGTAAGGAAGGAGGCAGCACACCCTTTCACCTCCACCCCTAATTGCTAACTGTTTCACTTTGAGCTTTGAAGTCTCCTCCAGAGAGAGACACAGAGATGCACATTTCAGCGGTGTGTTATGCACCCTTACTGTGACATATACAAGCACTTGTTCATATAACACTCATGCAAAACCTAGAACCTATTTCCATTGAGAACATTTACTTTGAGCCAGTAGGAACCCTCCAATAAAGAGTGTTGGTGGTAAAACTATTTCATAAGGTGCATTGCAGTATCTCACCGTGAAACAGCATTCTTTCGTTGGCGTGGTTATGATTCTCTTCAGAGACCTCTTTCCTCCTGTGAGTGTATCTTTCCCACAGTTTTTTGTTGCACACTTTCTGAATCTGAAACAGAAAAAACATAAGTTCTGCCCTGGAAACTGCAAACTTCTGTTTGCTTTAGGTAACAGCTGTTTAACCTACAGCAGCTACCCCATGGTACACTTCTCCTGCCGCCTAAAGAGAACACTCTCCTTAGAACTCAATGGAACACTGATTTTCTAACTTACCCTGCAGAAGTTGATTGTTGAAGTATAGCTTCAGTAAATCATAAGTATATGCTTAATTATAAATTCATTCACTCACTTGAAAATCAAAACCTCTAGCATTTCAATGAAAATGACCATTTCTTCAGGGGAAAAAAAAAAAAAAAAGGAAAGCAAGATTCCACTAAATGGTTTAAAGCAGGATTTTCTGCCTGGTGTTCTACACCGCTTTGGTGTTAAAACAAGCCCAAACAGGTCCCCTTACTTCCAGGCTTCAAGAGTTTTGCTTTCACTTCTTGCTTTTCTTCCCCTCCATTGCCTCAACAGAAACCTTCCTTTGTTTCCTATAAAACCTTCTGCGTTTTTCTTCTAACATTCTGCAGTTTTCTTTGAGGTCTTTCTAGGTAAATTTCTCATAAAATTTCTTACTGAATATTAACCAATAACCAGTTTTTCCATATAATCTTACTCTTTGAATTTCCCTGGAAGACAATCTTCTTCCTGTGCCTGTCTCAGACGGCACATCTACCCACACTATGGAACTCAAACCAATGTAGAACGTTTTATGGACATTTTATTTTCAGCCCAAACTCTTTCAGGTGTAACCATCGACCATAAAAATGCAAGAGCCACCTTTAAGATGTTGTATCTATTGAAGACTCCGCCAGCATGTCCTCCGTCTCTGTGCTCTCGGACAGTACTCTGCATCTGAAGATTGACAGTTTTAAGGGGGATCAGTTTGTTTCACAACACTTTCAACACACATATCCTTCCCACAGTCAAATAACCAAGAGAACTAGTTCTGTCTCAAAAAAAATTAAAAAAAATTATACAAGAAATTTTTAGGCAATGACTGTAGGTTAAGTAATGCCAGATTTTGTGGATGCACAAGAATAGGTTCAATTTTTTTTTTTTTTAAAAAAAAACATATCTTGAATAGTCCACAGTCTAGTTTTCAAATTGAAAAAGATCATCACTGATCTATCTAGAATACTGTTTCTTTGGAATTTTGCTCTGTGCGATCATAACACTTTGGAAGGAAGTGGCTTAAAGCTGTGTATAACAGACAGGCCATCACTAGTATAGAATTTATGTTATATCAAAGACCTTTTCTACGCAGTAGAGGCTTTAAAAATACTACAAGCAGTAATAACATTAAGTAAGAAAAAACTTATGGACGTCATAAGCACAGATTATAAGTGGTACAGTCAAAGTTAGAAACCTGAAGCATCCTTATCCAAGTTTTTGTTAGGCTTAGAGATGTTTATTGCACTGTTAAAATCTCTGGCAATACTACTTGATCTACTTCTTTACTAAAAACAACAATATTAAGAGCCTTCAAACAAAGGCATGTACCTCCTCTTCCACTGATTGAAATTCCTTATCTTCAGTGGAAAGGTCTATGAGAATAGTTCCACTGCCAGAAGTATTTAGGGTCAGGTATGGGTTGAGTCCTGTGAATATAACAAAACACAGCAACAGTTTCAGACACTGCTTTAAGACTGCTGGTTTGGAATGAGAACCACTAACATTCTTCTTTTTAACGGCATCATCTTCTCAAACCTCAGTTTACAGGATGAAGAGGTAGCTACTGAGGAAGGCAGAGATTACCACTGACTTTAAATGCCTTCTACCAGCCACATACATCTTTGCAGATGTCACTTGGTTTATAACCAATTTCGAGAACCAAAAGGCAAGATTCACAGTAATTCACAGCACAAACAAGTGCTTGTTTCAAGTTAGAAACATTCTTATCATTTGTAGTGCCGTTTTCTAGGACAAGTTTTATTATCAATTTTTTTTAATGTGATACAACCTGGAATAACCTAAAGCGTTGATAAAAACAGATTCTACAGCAGCAGGGTTACATACTAATTTGAAACCAGAATATACCTTGCTGTCCAGAAATGAGTCTTTCAACTCCTTTAATGATTTTATGCCTATGGCCGTAAGCATTAATTCCAATTTCCTTCAATTCTTTGTGTCCCATTTCAACCAGTACATCCAGTGTTATCTATAATGAAAGCAACACCGTTATTTTGCAGACCAGCATAAACAGAGTACGAGAGCTGCCAATGACAGTGAAAATGCACCCCACAATAGTTGTGATAAAAAGCAAGAGTGAAAAGAAAACAGAGACTTTCATGTATTATTCTTGTACTTTACTTTTACTCAACTGTTTTCTCCAAACTTTGGTCTTTCAATAAATATGCTACAAACTACAACCATGTAACTTGTATTTCTTTCAACAATCATGTTTCTGATTGAGAAATACAATTTTTTAGATGTATTCAATCCAACAGAAACAAACCCAGAAATTACTAATCAACAATAACTACTTTTATTTACTCCACCATTTTTACTACCGAAAGGAAACATGTCTACACTCTCAAACTGACATAGACATCACTGCTCCCAGTTTTTAACGTATACATGTAATTTAATATATATTTATAGTATATATCAATTAAAAAAAATCCAATTATGCTCCTTTCTTTCATTCCACTCCTTTTAACATTCACTCATTTTGTCTGTCTCATGAGGTTATTCTAAATAGTCAGTATTATTATTGCTTTTTAGCTGAGTTATCTGCAGATAAATACAGCTACTTACCTGTTCTCTCTCAAATATGTCAATGAGATGTTCAAGGCCGAGGTTCCGCACAAACTGATTTATGCTAAAATCTACACCTGAAACCGGGTAAGAAGAGAAACTCAAAATGAACATTCATATATGCATTGGAAATTGAAGTATACACATCTCCCACTGTTTGTGGCAATAACGAGACAGAAATTCCTGATCTTCTGAAGATGGGGAATAAATATCTGTATCACTAACCAGAGGCCACTACTCCTTGATGCACCCTGGTACTCTTAGGATTTCTACCCCTCCCAAGAGCAGCTCCACGAGCTAAGCAACTCACGAGCTGCCACAAATGCGTGTTCAACCAGAAAATATTCAGAGAACTAAAACGTTACAGAAGTAACCTTTTCAAGATATGTGATCTAAGAATAGCCTCTTAGAGTCTAGATAAAGTTTCTACTAAAATACTGCTTGGTATGGAGCCAAACTTCGTTTGACTTCTTTTTTTAGAAACAGAATTCACCACTTTGGGTCCGTACAACAAAACAGGAACATTTTAAAGACTCTGTAAGGCGAAAGTACTAAAATCTTACACTAAAAGACTTTTAGACTTCTGTTTCTCCTTAATGACATCGTAAGGAATAGGGACACTGCATGTGTCACAGTAGCTGCGTGCACGCATGGGAAACTATGCTTGTGTATTCTTTTTGCCATATGGTAGAAAAAGTGATTCATGCCTACCTGAGAAAGCCTCACCTTCTTTTTTGTCCAGAACAGCAGCTCCCTCTGCACTATTTGGACCAACCACAGAAGGAAGTTCAGAAAAACTCCCAGACAAGTTGTCAAGGCTGCTGGCTGCAGAGAGACTGGAGGGACTGGGGGGAACAGAAGCCAGGGAGTCACTGGTAGAACCTGTGCTCTGAGACACGCTTATAACCTGAGGTTTGTAGCAAGTGGGCAAGGCAGAAGGAGGCATCGCTGCTGTCAGTAACGCGCTGACATCATCTGCCTAAAGAGCAGAAAACAAGTTGTTAAAACAGAGGAACACTTTTAGACATTTTTTTTTTTTTCCCTGGAATGCATTATCATTATTCCAGACTTCTTAACTGTACTGCAAAATAAATACACACGTAAGGGAAAAATACGCATTTTACAATGCAGTTCACAAGCAGCCTTTTGTGCCAACAGCATACATTAAACTGTAAAATGTTTATAAATAAAAATGGCAATAGGATAAAAAGACTTCAATATTTCTAACAAACTTTAGGGACAGTTAAACAGCATTCATTTTTTAGGAAAATGAACAAAAGCTTCTACCGGCAACTAGAATTCATGAAACAAAACAGTTACTCTGAGTGTACCTTTGACCTGTATTATAATACTTTAAAAAAAAACACAAACCACCCAAAAACTTAACAGCTGGACAGTTTCCTAAATTTATGTTGCTACAAAGTTTGCTTACATTTATTGCCACAAATTTTCTATTAGTCAAACTATAAGTACCAAATTAAAAGCATCAAAGTATAAGCATGAATTCCTTTTGTTAGTGTTTCCCCCCCCCCCTCTATCCTGAAATAAGAAATCTTGAGCATGGGGCAGGATTTGGCTGGTCTCAGTAAAACTCCCAGTACTGCTCAATTGATACAAGGAGACGTGCTGGAACTTGTTGGCCACAGGCCATGGGAGGAATAAGATAAGAACTTTACTTAGAAGGAACAGGGTGAAACAGCCATCCTCCTGTAAAGGAGGAATTTGTCCTTGCACAAGAAGATTGCTGCAGTTAAGGGAATTAAGTGTTTAGAAAAGTTTTTTAGCATTAGCCAATCTGTGAATGCCTAACGTAGAATGTAGACCAATCAGCCTGTAACACGATATTAAAGACGCCAATTAGCTTGAAACACGCTGTTTAAGGATTAGTATAAATGTATGTGAGTAACGGTAATAAAGTGGACATCTTGCTTGCATCAAGCTGTGTCCTGTCTCTCAATCGCGGCACTTGAGCAAGAAAATAAAAAAGTTTATAAAGGCTCTACTGACTTTCCTTACCAGGCACATCTAAACACCAGAGAAACCACAGGATTTAAAATTTGGCAGAAGTTACTGTATTACTATGATTTTTTTTTTTTAAGGACAGTTCCTAAATGAGCTGCCACGAGGGGCAGGAGAGTACAGATTTCCCAAGAGCCACCCCACCACTTACAGTGACCAGGTCCAGTGGCGTCTGTCCCTCCTGGTTTTTCAGAGTGGGATCAGCCCCGTGTGCCAGTAACAAGGCACAAAGCTGCGTCCGTCCTTTCTGGGCTGCTTCGTGCAGGGGAGTGAAAGCCCATTTGTCCGTAGCGTTCACACAGGCGTTATACTTTATAAGTAAAGCTGCTACATCGACGTGCTGGAAAAGAAACACACCTGTGAAATTCCAAGGTGCCACAGCGTATGAAACTAACTCACCACTATTACTGGCACTTCTCTGCAATTCTCATTCTGAATTTTCTTAGAATACAGTTACTTTTTAACGATGATTAAAAACATTTATTAAAACTAGGTGTTTTCTTCCTCACCTGTAACATAACAGTAAAAAGTTCAGAATTTTTTCCTCTTGTTAAAAAAAGACAGACTACAACAGAATCCTACAGCCAGGGGAATCCGAAGGAAAAAAAGCCTGAATTTGAACTCCCAGTTTGGAAAGTACTCCAACTGTTTTGATTAAAGACTTGATCTAAGCACAAAGATCCAGGAAGCTGACAAAAACAATTACTGTCTCAATACCAGCCAACTAAATGAAAATGAGATCTTGCTGGTACAATCGGACTGGCACAGGTAAGGACATGCATTTTATGGCACACCTTTCAGGCTGCTGGCTTTCTAAGTATTCATGTCCAGAAAACTCAAATTCTGTGAACTCCAACCATGACTTCAAAAATTCAAGAGTCTTCACCTATACAATGAGCTGACCATGATCCAAATTTTTGTGTTTGTTTTAGAAATAAGATTACAACTGAATAGCAAAAGCTTTCTAGAGAGTATTGGCTCACAATGCTGTCAATTAAATGTATAACTTTTTTTTAATAAATAAAGCCTCAGGAAGTTTGAGATATTTACCCCGTAGGATGCTGCATTATGCAAAGGAATCAAACCTCCTTTATCCTGGGCATTCACATCCGCTCCATGCTGTAACAGGTATTCTGCAACCTCCAGATTGTTGTAACCGGCTGGAAGGTGGCAGAAGGACAGAATAAATAGACCGTATTAAAAAAAAACAACCCTCAACAAACTGTAGAGAAGTAGAAATTAATTTAAATTACTTGAAAGTTACGATGTCATTCCCTGTGAATACAGTGTATTATCTATTAGCGAAGGCAGCTTCACCCTATTTAAGAGTATTTGGTTTTAAAACCTCTGTCACTAAACGTTAAAAGATCCTATTTGGCTAGAGAGAACAGAAAACTAAAGTCATTCAACAGTTTAGAAGAGAAACGCAAGATTAATATACATAAAATCCTTTTTAAGAGAAAATACAGGATCTCCTAGCTTGAGGCTACACTTTAAACCTGCTTAGACACAGAAAGTTCAGGCACAGTAACTAATAACTCTGATCAATCCAGTTAATTACACCACTGACCTGCTAAATGCAGTGGTGTTGAATGCCGTCCCTGTGTGTCCCGGCAGTTGACGTTGTCAGGTGAACACAGCTTTTTCACTCGGGCCAAACAGCCTTTCTTCGCAGCATCTAGAAGAGCTGCATCTCCTCTGAGTAAGTCTTGAATATCAGTGTCACCGTCTTTAACCAGGTCTAGAGGAGTATTTCCATCCCGGTTCTTCTTCGTAGGGTCAGCTCCGTGCTGTGCACATCAAAACAAGTGGGAAGCATTTAAGTAGAATAAACACATTGCGCCTTAGGCATCTTATGCCTAATGGAGCAAATATTCTGACCCATATTCGCATCCATTTACTGCGTGAGAAAGGACAAGAGTTGCTAACAGTACCCCTTTTGCTGGAAACATAGTTAAGGACAATGATTTAGAAACCACAGAACACAAATCAATTTCTCAAAGCAGTCCAACCCCATTTCAGACGGAAGAAAAAAGGAAAAGAAGCAGCCCCTCTCTCCAGCAGATGGAATACCTGCAACAGGAGTTTGCAAATCTCATATTTTCCTTTTGCTGCAGCTTCGTGCAGGGGAGTGAATTTCCACAAATCAGCTACGTTGACAACCGCACCGTGTTTAACCAGCAGCTCTGCGACTTCGTAGTGACCGTACGAGCAGGCGTTATGTAAAGGGACCAGTCCTCTGCAAACCAGTAAAAAAACCCAAACAAATTCTCTTTAAAAATTGGGTCTTTTCTCACAAAGTGATATAAGCTTAAAGTACAATACACTGTCAATAACCAAACCATAGCTTTTTTTTTTTCCAAATGTCCCCAATAGTGTAATACAATAGGAATATCTACTGCTAAAGTGCTAAAAATGCAACCAGTGGCACTGAAGAGACTGGAGAGAAGTACAAACATGGGGCCAGAGAAATTCTTGATGCTCTAGTCTCAAGTACTGCAAAATACTTTTGTGGATACTCTGAACGTCTTCAATCTAGCGGAACTTTCCACGGAAATGAAAAAGAATCTAATGTCTGAAGAAAGATGGGATGCTGGCCAGCCAGCAGTAGTCAAGAGGTGACAAATATCAGCAATTACAACTGCCAAGAAAATAGACATTTGAGTATTTACCCCTTGTCTTTTGCATGCACATCAGCTCCGTGCTGAAGGAGATACTCGACAACGGACACCCTATTGTATCCCGCTGCAAAATGAAGTGGTGTCGACTGACGTCCTTCAATATCTCTGCAGTTCACACTTTGAACTGTGCATAGTTTCTGTGAAATACCCCAAACAAAACAAACATCACTGTATATAGTGTTGGCACACTTTTCATTTAGTCATAAAATGTTGTTAGAGACATCTAATTTTGAAAAATTGTTTTCATTAAAAAGAAAGTCTCTTTTAGTAATTTATTTCTACATAAAACCTTTGCTTTACGCAGATTGTGTCCCAAGAAAAATATTAATTAAATATTCCCTCCTCCCAAATCCACCCTGTGACTTCTTATTTATGCTTTTTATATAAGACAAACTTTTGGAGGTGGTGAGTATTACATTTTGTCAGCTCTAAGATTTGTGCAAAGGTTTTAGGACAGGGCTCACAACTCTAAAGCAGTCAGTGAAGGGCTGTTTGATTGCTTGTTTTGAAAAATAATAGTTTGGGATATGATTCTCTCTTATTTTTAGGGCAGGTTTAAGCTTACTTTTACAGTATCCACATCTCCAGCCTTTGCAGCCTCCAGCAACTGTCGATCTGCATCAGAATTACCCACTGGGATCCCTTCTGCAAAAGAAACGAGGTTGCATGACAAGTAAGTGTACGCAGTTGAAGGAATTTGTTAAGACAGTAAATCATTTCAGTATTTCAAAGATTCCCCTTAAAAAGAAAATTAACCAATTATAGACAAGTTTTGTCTTACTCTCTACCAGTGTCGCTATTAGCTTCAACAGTGTTTGCTAAGTTGCCTTTAGCAACACACTTCCTATCCATTCTGAAGTACTGTGGAATCAACTAAAGATTCTCAGTTTCAGAATTAGACTGTATCAAGAAGCTTACCTATGTGTAGAGTATCCAAACTTTAAAACCCATGTACCCTGTTGCCTCTGCTCACAGTTGCAAAGTGCAAAGCAATTATGTTTTTGCTTTTGAAACTCATTTTCTACTTACAAGATCCCCAACTCCCCTACATCAAGATTTTTCCAAAACTACTCCAGGCAGCTGTACCATTAAATACCTGAGCACATCTGCCAATCTGTACAGCTGAATAGCAGAGAGTAAATGAGCTGGTTAACTACAGCCAGAGCAGGGACCCTCCCTGCATGCGTGCTGATGGAATACGAACCGCACAGCCCAGTACTCGGCACTGTCTTCTGTAGAAAGTCCATTTTTTGGAATTGCGTTCACTATTATTTCTTGACAGCACTTGAAACTACAAGTAAAATGAAGCACCACGTTACTTCAGCAGTGGATGCTGAATAAATCAATCGTACCTTGCAGTAGCTGTTGCACACTCTCCGTCCCCATCTGTAGGGCTGTAAAGCCCTGCAGAGACACAATGGAGGGATCGCACCCAGAACTCAACAGCAGCCTGCAGGTCTGGAGGTGCCCACAGTGTGCTGCTCTGTGCAGAGAGGTCTGGCCCAGATTGTCTAAAGCATTAACCTAAAAATAACACAGACAAGAAACATCACCGTCAAAGCTTAATATTAAAGCTGTTTTCACTGCTGACTGGGAGAGCTTCACACAGACTCTTCCTCCTTTAATTAAAAGAACATATTCAGCGTATTTCTGAAGGTCATGAGACTTCAGATGATGTAATTTAAACAAAAGCAGATCATGAAATTGCAACTACATTCACTGAGGACGAACAGCCCCCTTTTAGAGGCATGTGATTAATCCAGTGTAAGCAAACAATTATAGCAATTCTACAACATCCAGAAGTCGGCACAAATCCCCAGTGCCAGCACGCAGAACAGCTTCTACCTGCGCTGGCTTATTGCC
This sequence comes from Tringa tobata, assembly GCA_033628505.1. NCBI lineage: Eukaryota > Metazoa > Chordata > Aves > Charadriiformes > Scolopacidae > Tringa > Tringa tobata. Next base: position 2,251,908 of record JAHREE010000533.1, on the reverse strand, counting down.
ATTTTTCAGAGTGAGGACTTTCTTTGTGTTTCAGTCAAGGTGTATTTAACAATTTAAAACTCCGCACCCCAAAGTTACTTGGATTCCCTCCTGCTCCTCTGGTTTTGAGCACTGCTTTGGAAAATTCACAGCAGTCAGGCCATCGTCAAATTGACATGAGAGAGATATTCAACCCCTAGTTTTGGAGGATTCAAGCATTACAGTGTCTCCTTTCCACTTTCTCTTTTTGTGGAAATTTGAACTAAACACTGTGTTATGATTTCACATTTTACCTTCACTGTAATTTTTACTGCACACATGACAATGTTTACCTGTTACACAGTTCGGTCTGGCTGCTTCTTGTTCCTATATATCCCCCACTTTCTTTTTTCCTTAAGCATTTAATTTCTCCTGCTGGATGATGAAGCACCCAATAAGCTACTCCACAGACTTTCGGTTATTAGTAAGAACTACATCCATCTTTCTTATAAAACTGGACCAAAACAACGATGATGCCTCAATGTATGGGCTTGACTCATGGCCTATGTCTTAAGTGGATAAATCTAAAACCTTCCAAAATGAACTATTTTAGAAAAGTCTGTCTGCTCAGCTGTCCATTCTCATGGTATGAAAACCTATATAGCAAAAAAAAAAAGTATGAACAGTAACTCCGACCTTAGCTTCGTGTTTCACAACCACTTCAACAACATCATTATGAGCCTTTTCTGATGCCACGTGCAGAGGAGTCAAGAAGCTTTAAAAAGAAAAGAGAAAAAAGAAAGAATAATTCAAAAATTTATTTTGCAAACTCTTTTAAACAAGCACTTAGGAGCATTCATTTGTAACCACTTACTCTTTTGTTTTTTCATTGATGTTGGCTCCTTTCCTCAGCAGCAATTCACAAACTTGTTTTCTCTTAGGATACGGAGATGCAGCAGCACAGTGCTGAGAACAGTAAAAATTGCAGCATTAACAACTAGCTACAGCAGTGCAGAGGTTTCACTGCTCGCTCATCAGCTGGCAGTCAGGAGCTGCTTCTGTGCAGTGTCAACAGAAAAAAAAACCCAAATCATGCAGAAGCGCTTATTAACTTGGGAGATTTCACATAGGCTTTGGGTTTATTCTGGTATTTTCCAGAGCTCCCTCTCCAGTAAGAGCTGGAAACCTCCAAGCTTTACAAACCAAGCTAACATACAGGGCTTACTGATGCTTAAAACCAAACCATTTTACAGAAAATCAGTCACTCAGACAGCCTATATTAAACAGGCAATTTAGATGAGTCTTAGCATTCACCTTAAGAATAAAATATTAATTGATGGTATTTGCTTAACTAGGCACTTGATATTCCAGGTTGGTCCGAATTACACTGTTTGACACTAAAATTTTTAGTTCTGAACTATTACCTAGTATGTTTAGGTCAGCCATAGTATATGAAAAATAATTAATAAATCCTGAGATATTACCAATGCTGTCTCATGTGTTTGAGGATGCTTGAAGTTCACTGTCTCCAAAGAAAGATGTTTCTTTATACGAGCCACATCTGATTCTCTTGCAGCCTGCAGCAGTGAGTGACCTTTGAATTCATCTTTAAAAAGAAATAAACACGTACCAGAAGGTTACGTTACTTAGCTCAAGAAGGATCAAGAGCATTGTTTCTTTTGAGAAGGATCAAGAGCATTGTTTCTTTCAGCTAGACAAAAATATTCATTTTATTCAACGGACCACAGAGCAGACATTTCTAACTCAAGGGGAAGTTCTTCCATCATAATAGCACTTGTTAGCTAAGTCAAGACGCTACAGGGACATGCTTAGTTTCTGAAGCGAAGGCAGAGTCGCCCAAACTGGCTGAATGACATCCACGTCACTCGCCACTCTTCTAGATTCCACTCTTCCCACATGTACCAATTCAAGCACATATAAATCTCTACTTCTTGGAAAACCATGTCTAGATGCTAACATGAAGCCTAATGTAGTATTTACTGGTCATTTCTGTACATGTCCCACATGTCCCACAAAGTTATTGTTTGGCCACGGAAGGACAGAATTTGAGGGCATTCTTTTCAACTCGGTAAGTTTGCTGGACAAAAATCAGCGCCTTTCATCAATTTCTTTTAGCGATTGTTGGTTTAAAATACCAAGCTGCATACTCAAACAAACTCAGCATTCTAAACAGTTATGTTTTTTCTTTTCTTCAAACAAAACACAGTGCAATAAAAATGTGTATTTCAGCAGTCTTGATGCAGTGACAGGAGCAAGTAAGGAAAATGAAAGCGTACTGGCAAGGTCATGAGGGAAAGCATGTATTTAGGGAAGAAAAACTACAAAACCCATCACAACCACGACTATAAAACTGACAATAAAATTATTTTAAATGCCTATGTTCAAAAAAATCTAGCAATCTCAATTTATAAACAGTGAAATGTACTGTCCAACACTGCACAATTGCTTGAAAGCATTTTCCACATCTGCTTTCTGGCGGGTCACCGTCCAGGGAACCTAAGGACACAGCACAATCTGTAACCGTAGAGCTGAGCTCGCTTGATACTCACATGCTAATCGCTCTTTTAATTGGGGTGTTGGAGCCAAATCGATGGTGCTTTTGTTGTGACAGTTCAAGAGTGTAGGGTCAGCACCATAACTTAACAGAAGAGAACACACTTCCACCCTGTTCTTAGAGGCTGCTTCGTGCAGAGGGGTGAACTGCCACAGATCCATTGCGTTCACACACGCGCCGTGCTTCAAAGGGAAAGGGGCAGAAAAGATGCATTAAAACCAGATCAATAGAAAGACTTCTGTCATTAGTTACAAGGCAGTAGACTGGTAAAATAAAAATTGATGCTTGTATGCAAACTGTATCCAAGATGCTCCTTTTCAATATAACACAACATTTCAGCACATTGCAGTTTTTAATCCTCTAGTGTTTTACAGATACATTCAAAAAAGCCCAATGCAGGCTGGTCTCTTCAAGGCTTTCTTCAGCATCTCGAAAAGGACAGTAGCTCTGCTACAGGTCACCCTGGAGAAAGCCTAATTCACATACTCCAAACCACCTTTGAACAAGCTCCTGTTTCTTTTGCTGTAGAAAAAGTCTAGAGTGAACAGCTGCACTAAGATAAATACATGTTCTGTGACTACCCCCCAAGAGATGAATCCCAAGATATCTAGAAGGAGACAGGCACTCAAAGTTGGCTTCAATTCAAAACATTTAAGTACAAGGTTCTTCAAGTAATACTTTTGGATGATTAATATCCATGTAATTCTTCTCCAGTAACATCCTATATGCACCTGTAAGCACGTCTGACAGGACGTGCTCTTTCCCACTGCTCCTGTTATGGCTGCAGTGCTTTGCAAAAAGTAACTCCCGACTCCCTGGAACAGAAATCCAACAGGGAATATGACTCTAGCGTAACAGGTAAGGAACGCAGCTGTGTCTAGGCAAGAGATGTTTTTTGTCTAGTACCACAAGTGTAAAGATTAGTTTTGCAATGAGCCTCTGCAGTAAAAAAAACCCAAACACAAAATCTTCACTATTTATACTTACTACGATATATGCTCTAAGTTCATTCCCTCAAAAGACCAATTACTCTTTAATTTTAAAACATTTAAGATCTTTACCAGTATTCTTCTGAAAAACCTCTTAACACTCTGTCTTCTGAAATATTTATTGTTCTATTGTCAAATTCAGTATTTCTCAGTTTTGGGCTTTTTTTTTGGTGTTTCTGTAGGGTGAGGATGGGAAGGTTGAGATAAGTAGTACTTACTTGATGGTACAAAAACATGCAACTTTGGAGCAGAGAAAGTTAAAAACAGAAAGCGCATTTATAAGGAAAAAGCTTCCTTGCAAGCAGAAGATTCTGTAGCTCCAGCTTAATAATCACTAACTAACATGTAGAGCATAAGCAATCTACCATTCTGCAAGTTTTGTAAGTCTAAATACAAAATAAAAATGCAACTTGCGTTAGTCTGTTATGAAGTGTTCCTATTTAATAATATGCAATTTAATCTCTTCAAAGACCAACCTTTACTAGAAGCTCTGTTACTTCGTAGTGACCATAGGAACAGGCGTTGTGAAGTGGCACCAAATCTCTGTACAGGAGAGAAAGGGGGAGGGTGATTTTCTCAGTAGATATATCTCAATTCCAAATGCACCCACAAAGCACCACATGCCACCTTCAGCATTTCACAAAAGGAGTATCAGAGGCGTTCAAATGAAGTTGAGGAGAAATAAGAAGGCGGAGAAGAACACAGAAAACCCCGTCAGCATTTTTCAGAACAACAAACATTTTAAATAATCAGAAGACACAAAATTAATTGTGCTGTCTTACTGCAAATGAAAAGGTTCCCCTCAGACTTGGAACCCACAGCAGGAAGAACTACCTGCAGGGGATTTTCAGGAGTGACAGTAATGATCTCCTTCACAAGAATACAGCAATATTTCCCTATGTTTCCTAACACGACAACCAAACGAATACTTGAACATGTAGTCCAAATGAAAACTCCGGGAAACAAATCTTCAATTCTTATCACATCCTTTGCAAAAAGAAGTGCAGAAACTTAGACGCAGAAAGAAAATTAAGATTGATTCAATCCTTTTTCACTATTTGCTGACTTCACAGTAGTGTATGAATGTATTTTATTAAACAAGAGATAATAATTTGGTTAGTGATACCTAAAAGGCAACACGTTCTATGGTCAGCTCAATTTGGATTCTACTGAATCCAAAGTCTCAAGCCTGGAAACTCTGCATTTTTGTCGTAACAGAAAGGTTAAAGATGGCTTTAATGGTCTCAAGTTAGAAATTCATCATGGTTAAAATAGTATTACTATTCTTTACTTCATTACAATTATAACCAAATTCTGTTTATTATGAACATAGGAAAAATGAACCTACCCTTTATCCTTCGCGTGTACGTCAGCCCCGTGCTGCAGTAAGAGCTGCACTATTTTGACACGGTTATACCCAGCTGCTAAATGCAAAGGAGTTGACTGAAATGACAGAACACAGAAGTAATCAGTAATATAAAATAAAAGGTTGATTTTGTATTAAATTTTTCAAATCTTGTTAACAGTACTAATTACTGAAGCCTTTAAAATACTTGCAACATTAAAAAAAAACCCAGAGTGCTTGAATCAGACATTTGATAGCTAAGTTCATTGTTTACTCACTACTCTTGCAGTCATGAAGGCCCTTTTAAAGGCTTTTCGAGTCTTGCAGTCCATTTTTGTCTTTTAGCCTACTATGATAAATACTTTGCTGGGACAAACTACATTTCTTGTGAAGGGAAAATCCAATGGTAATTAGAAACAACAACTGCTCAATTATAAAGAGGTCTCCCTGCCAATCAATAAATAAAGCTTAGAAATTATCAACAGAGACTGTTACCCACACCTTTGAGGGTGGTAAGTTACTGGGGTGTGGAGAAAAAACTGAAAATTCTCACCCTCCATAGAGCTCTCTGGTAACTGCTCCATGACCTTCTCTAGCAAAGCCACTCAAGCAAGTACTTAATGAGAATGAGGACACCAAAAATTGATACTCAATCTGAACTTTCAGGTGACGAGGGACAGAAGACTACCAGGAAGTTTTAGAATGGAAATGTTGAACATTTTTCATGTAGTTCTCTAGCACTGCTTACAGCTCCTGAAGCAGCAGCAATGCCTTGCCCAGGACATATGGCAATTAAGGGGCCTGTGTGTCTCTGTGACAGTGAGGAGAATCCGTGACACAGCCCCCCTTCTCTCTCCCTCCAGACATGAAGGTCAAGTGGTAGTTCCAAGAAAAGGTGTTTGTTTACTGCTCTTAGACGGAAATACATACATAGTCCTTTTAAGGTCAAAAACCAACCCAAAAGTTAGCTGGTTGCTTGAGACGTACAATCTTATTTTCCCACATATATTGAAGAAAATAGATAGATTCTATGTTTAACATTCTTAAAATCTGATCAAACAATAATGGTGAAACATGTAAGACTGAACTAATTTTAAATCAGATTTTAAGCAAAAATACCTTTCTGCCATCACTTGCGTGACAGTTAACATTCAATGGTGTAAGAAGAGACATCAACTTTTCTTCGTTTCCGCTCCTGAAAAACAAGATATGAAATGAGAAGAAATATTTTTATTCCAGTTTTGAGCGCCTTATTACATCTTTATGTTTTCCTTTGCTATAACATTCAGTAAATCTGTTCTGAAGTAATATATTCACTTCTGCATTGCCAGCATTAAAGGGAAAGCAAAAATACATTCATATAACTATTTTTGTAGCATTATTCACAGATAACAGCCAAAGCCTAGCACCTAGGTGAATGCCAGCCTAAAAGCCAATACAAACATTCATTACATACAATTCTGAAAATATAACTAAATTCCAAATAACTTCCAAACATGCATACCTGGCACTTTCTAAGAGTTCATCTTTCTTGTATTCACCTAGAAGATTAAAGAGAGTTTCTTTAGTTGTTAAATAAAAAAAATCTATATATGTGAAATTCACAGCTTATCCTCCTCTTCCAAAATTTTAGAGAACACAAGTGCTAAAAATCTGACATCCCATTACCGACCTAGCACAATAAACTACTTCCCCAGAACACATCCCAGGACTGAGATGAAGGCCATATGGGATTTTCTATTTAGAAGTATAAAACAGAGAGAAGTTGAAGTAATAGCAGAAAGACAAACCCCAAAACGCTGTCCTACGTTCATTTCGCTGTTGTTAGTCATAACATAATTTAAAGATTGTCACTCACCAGTCAGCACTGCTTTTGCAGAGGGGTCTGCCAAATCCAGGGCAGTTCTCCCGTCGGTGTTGCGGATGGTTGGTTCTGCACCGTGCTGCAGCAGCACTGCAAAATGCCAAAGTTGGCCATGAGAAAACAATCAACAAGCCAAGGCTTCTGAGACCTATCATTACTGGAAGCCTCAAGCAACAAAAGAAACAGCCAGTTACTGATCCTCACTTCCCCTCTCCAATTTTTCCATGTCAGAATTCCTTCATGTCACCTCTGAGCAGTTTACCGAGTGAAACATGCCTAGCCACACTTTATGAGGGAAAAGCAGGGCAGAAACGGAACCGCTACAGAGTGGCAGGAGGCAATCTCAGTTGGAGGACTGACTGGCACACCACAAACATCAGTAGCTACTTCCCATGGGCTCCAGAGCGTGCTGCCTCACATCCACAAGTGACTCTGCCCTAAACTACACAGGCCATGCATCTCGGCACTCATATTGGGGCCAAAACTGCAGTATTATACATAAATCTCTCCAGGTGTGCTCCTTAGTAATAAAGTAATTGAGAGCAAACCACACGATCCAAAAATTAGTTTCTTGACTACATGTCTGATTCTCTACCTCTTCCTAACTCCTAAGAACCGTGTAGACAAAACAAGTAGTCAATACAATTGAAGCTTAGCTCCTGTCCTTAAGGAATTTAAGACAGCTGCCTCGTGCAGAGACAGGATGGCTCCACTACTAACACCACCGCAGCACGAGCAGCAGCAGAAAGCAGCGTGAGAGCCCGGGCTGAAGCAGACGAGACTCTAGCTCCATCACACCACGCTAAAGCTCCTTCTCCACGATGGCAATGTGAATTGGCAATTATCAAAAATAGACCTAGAAACTTGTTTCTTATAAAACTGGCATATGAATTTAAGTTTATGAAAGATATTTAGTTTTAAGCCTTGTATCAGCCATAGCTTCACAGAGTAAAAATGGTCTTGATTTTTTACAGTGAAAAGAAGCGCGTCAGTCACAGAGAGTGGGAGACAATTACCAATGCAGACATCTGTCTTGCCCTTGATGGCAGCTTCGTGAAGGGGAGTGTAATTCCAATTGTCCCGAGCGTTAGGGTCTGCACCATGTCGCAAGAGAAGATTGACAACTTCAGCATGGCCAAAGGAGCAAGCGTTGTGAAGAGGAATGAGGCCCCCATCATCTCGTGCGTGGACATTGGCACCACTTTGAAGTAAATACTCAACTACATCCTTCCGACCAAAACCTGCAAGAGATAAAGGGAGCATTTACATACCAAGGCTATGTTTTAAACCCCTAAGAATTAGATTAAAATCAGTAGAAAAAAAATATTCAAGATTACTGGAACAATTAATATCTTAATAGTGCTCCCACGAGTCAACAGCTTCTTGAAAACAGAACAAAAGGAACAGAACACTGATAACAAAACCTCTTGTTTCAGTCATTTTATATGGCTATTAAACCAAACAATATTTTGCATGATACTCAGCCAACCCACAGCCAGTTTGTGGATGGACCAAGAGATGAGACTGGCTACAAGCCAACGCACGTACAGTTCATATTCTATGCTTTTAAAAAAAGTCTCATATAACATGAGAAGTATTTTATGGAAACACATTGCTTGCTTTTCAAAAAAAAAAAAGAAAAAGCAGCAGCACTGCTCTCAGGTTAAAATTAGAAGCATGGCTATTTGCTTTCTAAGGAATAATTAACACAATGTGCACGCAGATTCCATCTTTGAAACGGTCACTTAAGAAAATCCTTAGGGACATAAGAAGTTTATCTGAGACCATTCTCTATTGAAGAAATTTATTAAGAGAGTATGAACAACCATAATTTAAAGATATTCAAAATGTCTATTTTCAGTGATGCCTAAAATGGTTAAGATTTGCTTCAAAAATGTTCTTATACATTCTGAGGCACTTTTTTTATAAACCTGTCATCGCATTTAGTAGACAGCAAAAAAATATACCCACTCGTACATCTGGGGGTAGAAACATATCATAAATAAGGTAATTGTTCTTAAAAGCCAATTCTATAGCTACAGTTGTTTAATTTCAGCTGTATCCTGCACATTTATATAACAGCAAATAAACAAGGACATCAAACTGTATGCATGTTGTCTCTAATACTGTCACAAGAGGCCAGAACGACTTGGGACTTCTGCCTGTAGCCGTTACGTCCATCTGGTTATGCTCCAGATCTGCCTACAGAAACCTCTCCAAAGCTTCACGAGGGTCTCCAGGATTATTAGGGCAGGTAAGAGCCATATTTTGGTGTTTAGCAGCCTTGTGCCAAGTACCTTCTGCGAGATAACCCATGAATGCAGGACTTGGCCTTCCTCGCTTTAAATAGCTGAGCTGCAAACTGCTTTCCTGCAGAGATGGAGAAGCGGGTGGGGATGAAGTCTCCAGCGTTCATAACTACATACTATAAATACTGTTATTTTTCTTAAACGCATCCTCCTGAATTTTCTTACCTCCTCCAAATTTCAAAAAATTCTGTTTTGACTTTGAACGTGTACTGGAAATTTGTTAAATTCTTCAAGGATCTACTCAGATGAGACTTTTTACAAGTCCCAGCGTCCTGCAAGCACATCATCAATGCTATTATTTGATGACAGACTGCTTGGTATCTTCTTTCAGTCCCAAAAAGTGTTTTCCAGAGCTGATTTAGTTACGTTAGGAAAGCCTCTGATCAAGTTCTCTGCCCAGAAGTTACACGCCAGGCAGTTATCACTTGCTCGTGTACAGCAGGCATTCCTGTCCCTCAAAGCTTGGATGTATAGCCTTGGTTTTGAATGTAAAGCGCCAGCCTTAACAGGAATCAACAGTGTAACTGAAAATCAGCTGTAGTACACCTCATCACAGGCAAGAAGAATCCACCTGGATGCCCTCTACTTAGTACACAGCTAGAACCAGATCCAGCTCATGAGCAACCCGCTGCTTCTCTCCACACAAAGCCTGCCTCCGCTCAGAAAACACCTCAGATTCAGCAACACCCATAAAGTACCTGCACCTATTTCAATGTTGAGATGGGCTCGTTTGCATCACACCAATTTCTATAACTTCTCTCCAGTCCTGAGTGCCCAGCAGGGATTGCTGACTTCCTGGTGGAAGCATCCGTACAAGAGGAAATATATTTCCTCTTTCCATATACGGTGCCCTCATTTTCTAAAGGATGTACGTGTACAGAGACTGCCAAACTCTGGGTGATGCTTTCTCCCTCCTCTCTTGTTTTCCTGAACATTTTTTTGATGAATTTCAGTCAACAGGAAGGGCATTTTGGTTCCCGCCAACTCCTTGAAACCTTGTGAAACTTTTGTGTTTGCCACACACTGTGATGAAAAGGCCTGACTTGAGGAAGTATGTGCAGCTCATGGTGAGAGAGGACTGAGAATATGATGTTGAGAAGGGTCCTGAGCTTTTGACTCAGCTTCAGTACAACTTCTCTACCACACATACAATTGTGTACTACAAAACCCAAAAAGCAACCTTCACCAAGATCCCAGTATGTATTACTTTTAATAACGACACATGATCAGGGAGAGCTTGCAATATTTTTTAAAATATATTTTAAAATCCACCTTTTTTCACACCGAGTCTATTGCAGGTGGGCTGACAGAAGCCGAGTTCTACCTGACCTGCTTCAGAAACTGTTAAATCAAGAAATTACACAAGTATTTAATATCACATGTAAACCAGAAACTTTTGGCATCTCCTTGTGAGAGGAACAATTCATTTCTCTGTATCCAGTCTGAAGCAGACACAAACACAGCTACAGCCTCTCCCATTTACACACTGATTTGTTTAACATTTGAAGTCTAACAACTGCATGAACTTATTGCTATGCATGTCTGAAAGAAAAGTCTTTCTGTAGATCAGGAGCAGGAGTTCCGCTTTCTAAAGTCAAGACAGATCACTCCTGCCCAGAAATATAACCTAGATCACTACATTCCATGAGGAACTCCTTAGGCACAAAAAGAAAACAAATGAACAAACAAACAAACAAACAAAAGCCCAACGCCCCTCACTTCTGCAAAATACATACTCATGTGTTTGGAACTTCAGAGTTTATTAGTGAACAGGCAGGACGGCTACACATAAAAAGATAGCTGCAAAATTGTTTTCCTCTGACAGGAAACAGAGTCTCCTGGGCTCCCTTGCTGATCAAATTTCTTAAAACAGTGAAATGCAGCTGTCCTAAAGAGACTTTCCAGAACCTGGACCTGTTCAGTCTGCTGAATGTGAGAAAAGGACACCTTAAACAGAAACCTCTTCCAAAGCAACTCAGTGAATAAACAAACGTTTTTATTACTATCCATGTTTTTTTAGCCAACAAGTAGCTGCTGCCTCCTGCATCCTGCCAGCCCTGGGGTCCCACATCTAATGCTGTACTCAAATCAAAACAACCAACATGGAAACAACGGTCACAGTCAGGCCTTTGTCTGAAAAGGTGGGACAGAACCTTCTGGCCTGTTGCCAGCCAGAGCAGTTGTGCTGTGATGTCAGTTGTTTGCATATGTAAGTCCCGCATTAACAAAGTGTGTTTGTTAAATATAAGAACGCTAAAATCTTAGAAACGGTGTTATTTGGCAGCCACCCTTCACGGGCGACATTCTGAAAACGAGCAGGCCTGCTGAAATCAAGGGGAAGAGCCCCTGGGTGTCACCGGTCAGAGCTCAGGCACCACAGCAGCAGCCAAACCTCAGTCCAGATGTCCCCAATGACAGCTCAGGTTTATTCTTTTTTAAGTTGGAAAAAAAAAAAAAAAAAA